>CAMPDV010000320.1:0-349729 GCA_946699065.1 Loxodes magnus
TCAAGATGAAGGCTTTCCTTTGCAAAGGTTGACTTCTACCAGGGACTTTCTCACTTCGTTAAAGGAACTTGTTCCTATCCATAAAGCCAGAAAGTATGATTCAGAATGTCAATCTCGGCTCCCACCTTTTTTATTATCATTTCTTACTTTTTTTTGCATATTTTTATTTTATTTATTTTATCATTATTTTTGAAATATTTCTTCTTAGTAGATGTTTTTTGTATTTCAAGATCTTTTTCTACTTTTATTAACTCTAAAAATTGAAAATTTTTCATTACCCAAAAATCTAAAAAATTATCACAACTCAATTCAAAAAAAAATTAGCACAACCCAAAATCAAAACATTTCGAAACCAAAACATTTCGAAATCAAAATCAAAAAAAATAGTCTCAAATTTTTTATTCCCATTTTTTTTTCAAAAACCTTTTTTAATTTAAAACTTTTTCTCAAAAATTTTTATTACTTTCTGACCTTATTTCAATCCTGAAATCCCCCAGTTTGTTCCGTCCCAACTCAGACCTATAGTGTAAAACGTTGAGCAAAAAAAGGCTTTCACACTTTTTGCAATTTAAAGCTGCTCGTCATCTTATTTCTCCTTTTATTTAACTCTACAAATCAAATTTTAAAAAAATATCATGTCAAATCGAAAAATTTTTATCACAACCCGTTCAAAAAACAATTATTATAACCAAAATCAAAAGAAATTTGAACCCTGGATCAAAAAAAATTTCAAGTCCAAACTAAAAAAAAATTCCAAATCCAAAATCAAAATTTTCAAACCCAAAATCAAAAAAATTTCGAATTCAATATCAAAAGTTTTCAAAACCAAAACCGAAATTTTCAAAACCAAATTCAAAAGTTTTCAAAACCACTATCAAAAATTTTTCAAAACCAAATTCAAAATTTTCAAAAACAAAATCAAAATTTTCAAAAACAAAATCAAAAAAAATGGTCTTAATTTTTTTTATTCACATTTTTTTCAAAATCCTTTTATACTTTAAAACTTTTTCTTGAAAAATTTTATTCCTTTCTGACCCTTTACTTATCCCGAAATCCCCCAGCTTGTTCCGTCCCAACTCAGCCCTATAGTGTAAAACGCTGAGCAAAAAAAGGCTTTGACACTTTTTGCCATTTCTGGGCTTCTATCTAATGAAAATTTTAATCTGCTATCCTTCAAATGTAGTATTTTAAATTTTCCCTTTCGGAAAAACTCATTATGCAACTTAAAAGTAATAATAATAAGCTTAAAACAAACGTAAACAAATTTTATAAATAAATAAAAAATGTAATTGCACGTTGTTCAAAAAATTTCTAGTACTGTACTATAAAATTCAAAATTTTTTAACTCTAGTACTTACTTCAAAAATTTTTCTGACGCTTGAAAAATTAAAAAATTTTTAAACTTTGAAACGTACTCCAAAAAAATTCCTAACACTAGAAAAATTTAAAAATTTTAAACTTTAAAACATACTTCAAAAAATTTCCTAACTCTAGAAACATTTAAAAACTTTTAACACTTGCACCTACTCCAAAAAATTTCCAAACACTAGAAACGTTTAAAAATTTCTCTAACACTTTATTTAAAGAATTTACACTTTTTTAAAATCATATTAAGTTCAAAAAAGACTTAGAAAAAATCATAAACGTAGAAAATTTTTTTTCTTTGAATTTTTATAACGAAAAGAAATACTTCTTTAGAATTGAATAATTAATAATTTTAATATTCTTAGATGTAAAAATTAAATAGTTTAAATCCATAATGATCACTTGATGTATCTCTACTTGTCCTCCACACTCATTATAGTATTAGCCATAGTGCAGTTCTAAAATTATAGTCCATAGTCTGCATATACTTTGCTCCAGTCAATCTATATAATTAATTGGTAGATTCAAACTTACCTGTTATTAGTTATTAGACTATTCTCCATTCAATATCCTTCCTATGTTCCATCTTCTACTGACATAGTCTTCAGTTGAACTTCCGTAGATTTTATCACCTGTACTCGATACTAACCAATTGTTGTCCTTAGATAATGATAGACTTCCTGCATAGTCAGAATTGTTTAAGATACATACACATTGTCCATTATTGATATTTCATATTCTTATGGTCTTGTCATAAGATCCAGATAAGATATACTTGTTGTTACTCGAGAATATTACCGATAAGACATAATCAGTATGTCCCGATAATACCTTTGTGCATTATTAAGTTTTAGAGTTCCATAGTCTCACCGTCTAATCTCCACTACCCGATACGATGAACTCTGAATCACTGGATATAGCCACAGATGATACATAACTAGTGTGACCACTCATGGTCTTACAGGTACCTGTCTTGACGTCCCATAGTCTCACCGTATAATCATAACTTCCCGATACGATGAACTCTGAATCACTGGATATAGCCACAGATGATACATAACTAGTGTGATCACTCATGGTCTTACAGGTACCTGTCTTGACGTCCCATAGTCTCACCGTATAATCATAACTTCCCGATACGATGAACTCTGAATCACTGGATATAGCCACAGCATATACATAACTAGTGTGACCACTCATGGTCTTACAGGTACCTGTCTTGACGTCCCATAGTCTCACCGTATTATCTCCACTTCCCGATACGATGAACTCTGAATCACTGGATATAGCCACAGATCATACATAACTAGTGTGACCACTCATGGTCTTACAGGTACCTGTCTTGACGTCCCATAGTCTCACCGTATAATCTACACTTCCCGATACGATGAACTCATTGTTTGGTGAGATGGCGACCGAAGTGACTGAGTTGGAGTGGCCAGTGTATATGTGTGGGGTGTTCCGAAGTTATGGATGAGAGGTTGGCGTTAGAGAGGTCGCAGTTGATAAACTTTGTGTTGCGGAGGTTGGATTATGTTAGGTTGGAATAATTGAATTTGCAGTTTGTGAAGGTGATGTCTGAAAGGTCTGCGTTAGATAGGTCGATGTTTTGAAAAATTTGATTGCTGAATTATATCTAGTTATTAAGCATTATATTAGAGGGATTTTGAATAAGAGGCATAATTAAATTTGTTTATTATTAACAAACTTCAATTACTCGGTTATCAAATTTGTAATTATTTGAAAGATTTTTAAATTAATATTCCATTGTTGATATTAAAGTTCTGGCGTCGATGATTTTTATTTGCTTTTGCAATATATCAAACTAGACATGAGATTCATTAGCCTGTACCATAGCTTGTTTTTATTTTTAAGTAATTATTTGATCTTATTATTATTAAGGGATAAACTAAATCTCTTATTTAATTTGAAGATCGGTATTTTAAGATTTTACCTTACTTTTTTATTACATAACAGGAATTTATTACTAAATAAGTCCTTTTGCAAACTTAAATTTCTTGAAAAACTTTTAGGCTGATTACTCTGCTTTATTCAACGTTAATTACTGATCTTATGCATTCTCATTTAAATATCTGAAAAAATTGAACATGCATGCCTAGATATTATTTCTTATGACTTATATATCTATTTGCTAACTCGATTCTTTCTTTAACTCAGCTATCTCTTTCAATATTTACTAAAACTATTCTTAGACTTGACCATTTTACTGTTAACGTTATTACTACTAACTCATTCTTTAGGCTTACTCTTATTATAATTGATTTACTGCTTGAAGCTCAGTTAAACGATTCAATAAATTTTAAACTTTACTGCTACTACTAGTAAACTAGTCTAATAAAATCTTTAAAATCTAATGAAACGATAGAGCCTAAATATTATGCATAAATTAAGCAACATTCTAGATAACTTCCTTTATCTTATTATATTCTTTCTAATTCTTGCCTTGGTAATTCTTTATCCACTTAAGCAAATCATTGATTTACAATTGATCAATTATTGTTTCTTAATGCTGCATTACTTCTTAATGAACTTGTACTTAAACTTGATGTCCTTGTAACTCTTCAGGATTTATGTTATAGACTTAGTTATGTTTTATACATACAATTTTTTAAATGACCTAATAAACTGTTTTAAGACAAGTTAAACATGAAATGCAACCACAAGGTAATTGCTTAGACACTCGCTTGTCTTAATCAAATTGCTCTTTACAGTTTGGACACTGATTGCTATCCATTTATAAAGATTAAAAAACAATTTAGTATATAGAAACTAATTATATTGAAATAAAAATTGATAAATTATTTTTATTATTTAAAAAAAAGATTTAAAATTATAAAAAATTAAAATAAAACTTTTAAGATAGAATTAAAAAAACTATTATAGTACACAAAATATTTTAAGATTATGAATTAAAAAATAATTATATATTAAAACAAAAAAGTTATATATATATAACGAAAATAAAAATGTAAATAATAAAATATTTTAAATAGAAATGAAATAAGAATACTGAGAAAATAGTAAATTTAAGAAAAAAACCCATAAAAAAATAAAATTACAAAACATAATGATAAAAAAATTAATGACTTTAATACAAAGAGATAAAAATTAAATTTGAATAGATAAAAATTATTAGTACTTCTTTTACGTGCAGCACTTTTATAATTAATATTTCATTTTAGAAAAATGTTTACATGCTTCTTGTTATAATTTTATTATCATAATAAGATACGCCACCTTCAATAAATGGGAAATCTTCTTATTAAATATGAATCTCGACTCTTAGATCAAATGCAACTTGTCCTCTTGAAAAAAAAAATTGAAAAAGAATAATTATTAAGTCGTCAGTAGGTCCTTCATGTAAATGTTAATACATCTTGTGAGAATCCTTAAGAAAGTTAAGGTTATTTCTTCCTAACTTGTCCACTGTTTTTTGTTGTGACAATTTATTGTGAGAGATTACTTGCTATGTAGTATACACTACACCAAATGTTCAATGGTTCTCCTGACAACTGCCTACATCCATTTTTTTTAATATAGAGATTTTTATGGAAATTTAAAAAATTATAACTATCAACAAAAACAAATTATAAATCAATTGATCTATGAAAGAATCTTTGTACATATATTCGATGATAAATATTAAAAAAATTATATAAATTAAATAAAAAATGTTGGATAAAATAAAAAAAGAAAACTTTTATAAAACTCATATATTATAAGAATAAGTATGAAAATACTATATTTATAACCACGTTATCTTTTAAAAAGAATAATATTCTTATTAAACTTAACAATTATTTCCCAATGAACTAGAAAAAAAACATGAAATGCTTCTTAAATATTCGAAACTTTAATATTATAGAATAAGCTTAAAATATAAAAAACAACCAAATGCAACGAGAAGTCGAAGAAATTACAACTGAAAAAAAAGTACAAATATAAAAAGATAGTTAAAGTAATGTTTAACCTAAATTAAGAATTTATAAAGACTAATAACTGACTAAATAAAATAAAATCTAATTATTAACTATTAAAATTTAAATAGGGTGGAAAGCCCTTTCCTTCGGATGCTGCTTGGAGGCCCAGCAAGGCAAATAAAAAATAAGCGCAGACGGAGGATAAATCGGAGAAAGAGAAATCAATGACAAGAGAAAGCCGATGTAATAAGCTGAAGAACTAGGAATGCCAGGAGGAAACTTTCTTCATTATAGGTCGGGGAAATGTACCCGTAATCTCATATTGCATCCTATGCTTTGGAAGGAAAAATTACAGGGACTGCAGGAAGGGAAAACAGGGACAGAGAGACATAAATTTTTTTTTCGACATTAAATAAAATTAATTTAAAGAGCTGCGCACCAACGAGAGTGCTATGCGCTCTATAATCCAATTTATTTATTTATAATAAAATTTTTAATCTCCTTAACTCTAAAAATTTATCAAGCAAGGTTCGTGAAAAAGGAACTAATATTAAATGAGCAATTTTCAAGGAAGGTATATAACAATTAATAAAGATTTAATTCAAGGCACTGTAGATAGTAACTAAAATGTTATTAAAATAGACAATAAACTACTAGAATCTTATTCGATATAAGTAATTTATATTTTGATCTAATATTTCCACCAGCACCCTGAGTATAAAAAAGAACTGGTACATATTTAAAGAGATTCATAAGGGACTAAAAATATTAGCATATATTAGGGAGGGTTCCTTGGTGGAGCGCAAAAATCTAAGAAAATAAAAATAGGACATGTAAGTATAAGCTCAATAGCTAGTAAACAAACGGCATTATAATAATTCATCCTTGATAATGAATTTAACATTTTTTCAATAAAAGAAGCATGAACGTAATAAACATATTGCCCAATTGTTATAGAACAATATCGTACCTATTACTAAAACGCAAATAAACGTGCTGGTGGAGTATGTCTATTAGTAAAAAAGTAACTTGATTCTTGTTAAAATGAATTAGATTTCTCAAATCTTCCTGGACATTTTATAAGCGTGAGAGTTGGAAATTTAATAATTGCATCATGTTATTTGCCTACAAATGAAAAGTAAAATATTTATAGGGACATTGCATATGAATACCTTAACAATATCATAAAAAATAGAGACCAGAACCCTAATATACTTTGTGGCGACTTTAATGCCTTAATTCCTAACTATGGTAATAATTAATCACAAATCAATAATAATACTTAAAGATTACTAGACTTTATAGAAGCAAATGAATTAATAATTTTAAATGATTAAGAGTCCAACACATTTATTCATAGAGTGAATAATTAATGCTATTGTAATGACTACTTCTTGGAAACTTAACATTTAAATTCCAATGATTTCGTTGACTATAAAGTTATCCAAGATTCGGGTTTGCATACTGATAATTTTCCACTAAGTATTACATTAAATTATAATTTAAAAAGAAGTGAATAAGATTAGCAATAACGATTACTCTTTAAAATTTCTAAATTATAGGATCTGAACACGAGAAACTATTATTAAACTATTTTTGGGATAATTTTATAAATTCTAGTAACTTGGTTAAAAAGATGTTGAAAATTAGTATCAATTCATCTGCGATCTTATTAGTTATGATGCTGAGATTGCGCTTGGATCTTTAAATTAAAGAAAAAACTATTATCAATTGCCAAGTTACTTAGCTACGTTATTTGTTCAAGCAAAAAGAACAATATTGCATATTAGAACGCATTAGCTTTGTATGGATGTCATAATTAAGAAGTTATCAAACTTTACTAGCTTAAAATTTAATCTTATAAGCATTATCTTCACAAATTTTGGAAATGAAAAAAATAAAAAAAATAAAAAGCTAAGGAAAAGCATAAAGATCTTAACAAAAATGCTTAAATAATGTTTAAATATGCTAAGAATCTAATAAACCCAAAAATTCTTAATTAGATGAATTTTAACTTTAAATAAAAACAGCAATTTATTGAAAATTGGGAAACTAACATTTTTGATAAACATTCGAAAATAAGTAAGATAGATTTTGACTTCTCAAATAGAAAAATAGACAGAATATTTAGAAATAAATCTATTATCTTAAATTAGGAATTAAGTCATTTATAAAATATGCCTCTTTTTACATGATTTGAAATTAAAAAAATTTTATCTTAGCTTGCAAATAATAAAGCTACATGTAATGAGGGTCTAAAGCTGAGCTTATTAAATATGGAGATTAAGATTTGCATTAAATTAATACAAGTTTCATTAATAACATACTTAGAACATTTAAAATACTTAATGCAATTAAAAAAATAAGCATTCTTCCGATTTTCAAAAAAGGAAGCAAAAGTAATTGATGTAATTGACGACCTATAGCTTTATTGAACTGTCTACTTAAAATTTATGATAAAGCACTAACATAACGACTTTATAATTATATTTATGAACGAAACATTTTACATTCAGCCTAATTTGGATTTATTCGTAAACGCTCCACTACTTAGCAAATTTGAACTATTTAGTAAATTATAGACTTGCATCGTAGATGGTCCCATAAAAAGTAATTAATTGCTATTTTAATAGATGTAGAAAAAATGTTTGATAGCATATCTAGGAAATTACTTTTTGATCATCTTAGAAGACTTAGGCTACCTTTGGACCTAATATTGGCGCTAGAATCTTTTTACGATAATGTTGATGCGAAGTTTATAATTGATGGATAATCTTACAAGAACAATTAAATATAACAATGGAGTATTATAAGGAAGTAGCCATGTGCCTGTACTCGCAATTTTATACTATGATATTGTTATAAGATATTTAGAAGATAATCAGAAGAAATTAGGATTTCAAATATTATCTAAAACTTTCGTAGTACGAGCCTTTGCTGACGAATTAATCCAAATATCCTCTTCCTAGAAAAATGCCTAAAAATTATTACAAGCTACATCTACAGTTTTTGATTTAGTAAAACTTACAATTAATGTAGATAAATGTGAAGTAATAGAATTCTTGAAAAAAAATAAATGAAAAGAAAGGTAACCTTCTATTACTTTAAAGTTCAATGGAATTTAAATTGCTTAAAAAGATGAAGTTAACTATTTAGGATATTAGTTAGGAATAAAATAAAATTACAAATTACATAGTACAGCAGTACAGCAGTAGCTACCAAACACAGAGTAACAATTTAAAAAGCTACTGTAATACTTTCTAAATATGTTTTAGTATCACCTCTCAGCTTCAAAATTCTTTATAGAACTTTTATTTTGCCTAAAGTTTAATATGGAAGTGATATTACTCCGTGAGCTACTATTTCTGGAATTAGAGGAATAAAAAGCAAGATAGCAAAATCGTAAAGGTTTATTTCAAGATAGGTGTTTAGATCTTAAGAATTCACATTCAATGATTCATCCTTTATTGACCTAAACTGGCTTCCTTTTACACATAAGGTAACTCAAAAGTTAATGCACTTATATTAAAAATTGATATAATACAGCAAAGAAAATCCTAACTCAGACACTGCTTTTTTATTAGAAAAATGCACTAAATTTAATTTACCATACTAGAAACATATAAAGAAATATATCGTATTGTATAATTTTGACATGTCACATGTTTAGAATAATATGGATTTTTATAAACTCACGGAATAAAAATAAAACATAAATTCTTAATGGAATGTCTCTCTAGAAATACACTTATGCCAATAGCAAAAATAATTATAGACTAACTAGAAAATAATTAAAGTGTATTTCCTGAAATTACTTACACTAAATATAATAAACACTATATTAGAGAGACTATTTCCATCTATAAACTAAGAAATTTTTCTTATAATTTTCAATAAAAACTCAGTAATCGCCACATTAACGTTAGATATAGCATTATTTGCTTATGTGGCTAAGACTTTGATGAAACTGATCATATTTTTGAATGTTAATACTATGCAGATATTATTGAGGAATTCGAAAGTCATAAAGCTCTTAAAGAAAAAGACAAAAAGAAGCTAATTCTTTATTACTAAAACTATATAAACAAACATCTTTCAAAAAATCAAATTCCTAAAATAGACAAATTAATCAAAAATTTTAATTTCAAATTACTCAAAAAGCGTCTTGAAATGTTTAAACTACAAGATGAGTTGTTAGAAGAGCTTCTAGAGGGAAAAAAAAAATTTAATCAAAAAATAAATAAAAATATATGATAGTGAAAGAACAAGAAGAAACTGATTGAAATTTACAAACTTTTATCTTTCAACATATTTGCAATATTTATAGTCTAAACTATATCTATTGCAACTATGTCTCACTATTCTTAAATATTGAAAATATTATATTTCAATTAATTAATCAATAAATTGGAAATCATGCAGATTAGATCATTAAGAGCTGTAGTAGATGGACCTTTTTGAGCATAAAACGAAATCCTAGAGAATGAACTGATTTTCCTTAAACTACAAAATTACATGTGATAACGTATGATAATGTTCAGAAGAAAATTGCTCCTAAACTAAGAATCAACATTGGATGGATGAATATGTCAATTAACAAAGAGGAATAACTATATATTTGAAACATAACTCAAGGAAGGTAATGGAGGCACTGCAGCTCAATGACGAAATAATAATACAAGAAAAATGAAAAGGAATAGATGAAAAATTAATGATAAAAAGCGATAAAGTTCCATAATGATGTAAATTCCATTACACGAATGTAGAATATGATCACCTGCAAAAAATTAGAGTGAATTAATTGAACAATTCATACACGGAATGCCAAACTATCCAAGATTCAACAAACACAGAAAACAGGAAATATGATACTTATTTATGGTATGGGTCAAATGTAATGGAGCAGCATAAACAATGAAAAGAAAGAAAGAAAGAAATCTAATAGAGAGTGAAGCATGCTAATTCTGTAATTATAGAAAGGAAGATGAGATCCATATAATAGAAGATTGCAGATAATACAAAGAAGAAAGAGAATAGTTAATAGAAAATCTAGAGAACGTAAATATCAGTAATAACTAATAAAAATAAGCCTTCTTAAACTCAGGCTTGAAGAAACAGTATGAGGAAATTACAAATTCGAAAATCTGATACGAACTCTACAATTAATCAAAAAAAAGAAATAGATTCTCACATTAAAAATTTTCTGAGAGATATATAAGAGAAAAGAAAATGGGGTTATATTTAAAAAATTCCTCCTTATTAGAAAAAAATAAGAAAAACTACAGAGCAGGATCCATCGAGCATATTTGAATTTATAATCATTTATCAAGAGGACAAAAATAAAAATATTATTTAGCAACTTTATAACAATTCTAAGAAAATGTAGAAAGGAACTTGCGATGCCCTCAGAAAAGACTAACAAATAACTTAACTATCTAAAGACAAATGAAAGAGTTAGAAAAGTAAAAGATAGAAATAGAATTCTACTATTTTAAAAAAACCTAAAGATGGAGATTGACTCTAACTATTCAGATCAGGATATAATGAATCTATTGGAATAAAATTTAGAAGATTCTGGTCTGATAAGATAATTTCCAAGAATACTCTTACTTTTTATTTTCTCTTAATTTGTGGTCAAAATATCAATGGTGAAACCACGTAAATAAATTGATTGGTTAATTCATTTATTCATAAAATCTTTCTTCAGCATTTATAGTTTTTTTTTTATTTTTTTGGTTTTTTTTATTTTTTTTATTTTTAGATCTTAATCGATTGTTCATTTTTACACTTTTTTTTTAATTAATTTTAAACTTCGATTTTTTTTTCGTTTCATTTATAACTTTCTTATGTTGTCGATTTATATACCTTTTATCATCTAAAACAAATTTAATTTTTTATTGTTTATTTCTTTTTCTTTTAAGATTTCTGATAATTTCCTTTTTCAATCATCATTTTTTCTGTTTTTTCTCTATTATAGCCATTTGAGTTTATAATTTTTGCTTATTTTCTATTTTTTTGTGGTCTTATATTAATTTATATCTGATTTGTTTACATGTTTTAAGTGTTGTTAGTCTGATCTTATGAAGTGCTTCAAAAATATTTAATTTTCTTTAATGGGAGTAAAGTTTTATTGTTATTTTTTTAGTTAAATAAATAAATTGGATTATAGAGCGCATAGCACTCTCGTTGGTGCGCAGCTCTTTAAATTAATTTTATTTAATGTCGAAAAAAAAATTTATGTCTCTCTGTCCCTGTTTTCCCTTCCTGCAGTCCCTGTAATTTTTCCTTCCAAAGCATAGGATGCAATATGAGATTACGGGTACATTTCCCCGACCTATAATGAAGAAAGTTTCCTCCTGGCATTCCTAGTTCTTCAGCTTATTACATCGGCTTTCTCTTGTCATTGATTTCTCTTTCTCCGATTTATCCTCCGTCTGCGCTTATTTTTTATTTGCCTTGCTGGGCCTCCAAGCAACATCCGAAGGAAAGGGCTTTCCATCCTATTTAAATTATATATTATAAAGAAAATTGAATGAAAAAAAGAAATAGGAAAAGATTATAGAGCAGGAAAAGGATAGTTTTTATGAGTTTATAAAAGCTTGATTAAGAAGAAAAGAATTAGAAACGAAAATTAGCAAAGTATGTAAAAAAAAAATAATGGACGCTTGTAACAAAGAATCAATAAAACGTAGATAGATAGAAGACAGAAGAACAAGAGATATTGAAGAAGAAAATGATAAAGATATAGAACTAATAAGAGAAGAATTTTTATTACCTGAAGGCTTACATGAAGAAATAGACATGTATTGAAACATTTATTAAAGAGCTGCGCACCAACGAGGTGCTACGCGCTCTATAATCAAATTTATTTATTTATTTATAATAATTTAAAATATGGACGGTGAGTCTTAATCTAGTCTCTAGCTTGAGACTCAATATCAGAAAAAGCGAGTCTTATTCTGTAGTTTGCGCCTCAGAAGCTCTCCTATTCACTATGCCGTCAACTTGGATAGGAGCTTGGTGGAAAGCAAGGCATAGCTGAGGGAAAAATAAACTAAAATTTTTGACTATAGAAGATATTCAAGACTGACTTTTGTACTTTAATGAGAATTCCTTAAGAATTTCAACTCCAGCCTTAGACAGAGTCACAAGAATAGAGAGAAGAAGGTTTCACATTTGTGAATTAAAACAAGGAGAAAAGAGTATCAAGACTATATTATTAAAACATTAATCCGTGGATAGCCTATAATGGCAGACCCACGTTAATTTATTTATTTATTTATTTGCGTATTATCTGTTCACTTTCTCTTTCATTTTTACATTTAATATTGCGTTTAGCTGGAGGAATTTAAATTTCATCTTTTTCATGTTTTCTTTTGCAAGGATTTTATTATTTAATAACAGTGCGATTCTAGTTTTCAATATAATTAATGTTTGCTTAGCTCATTTAATCTTTTTATCAAGGCTTGGTTTTTAGATCAAATAATTCTTTCATTAATCACTTATTAATTTCTTATTATTTTCTTAAGTTTTACTCAAATTTTTAATTGTTACAAATGAAGTTAAATATTTAGCTAATGATAGAATTACTGGAGTTTTATATAATTCTCATCAAGCAAACTTGTCTAGCAAAATTGATTATACTATTCAACTTTTATTGTACTAGATGAAGCATTTGAACATTAAACTTTAACTTAGATTTTTTTATCCTAACTTATATTGTCTGTTTAAGTTTGACTAATTTTATGTGAATTTACTTCCGTTTAAGTTTGCATTTCAACTTGAATTATTTTTTGTATTTGTAACTGATAAGTATAAATTATTGTATTATTTTCTAATTCTCTTTGTTTTTATATTAATATATCTTAAATGATATTTTATTTTCATGGTAAATCTGTTTTATACATCATATATTACTTATTTCCATTTTAATATTGCTTTTCTAATTCTTTACTCAAATATAAAATTTAATTCTTTAGCATTAAACACTAATCAGCAGATTATTGATTTAAATATTAATAATTTTATAATTAAGCTTCAGTGTTTATTTTTTATTTAATAAGCTTCTTAAAGTTCTTGTTAGATATGCTTTAATGCTTATTCTTATTATTTATATAATTCAATTTAAACTTGCAGGAAGTTTATTTATTTATGGGTTAGTATATCACTAGATTATAAATTTTTTTGTGTTTATTTATGACTTTTAACTAGTTCTGTTTAAGTAAATTATTCATTACTAAGAGTTTATTCAATATATTTCTTTATTTCATCTGTTTAAATTAACTTTTCTTTTGAGCTATCATAATTTGTTTATATTGATTATTCATTTCTTCCAGAAATACTTATACCAGTCTAGACAATTTAATTAATAAGGCAAATTCAGGAATTTGCTTAAACTTCTTTATCTAAAAATTATATTTAATTTGTTGCAAAATTTAACTGCTTAGACCTTATTTTTAATTATTATTACTCTTATAGATCTAACATTAGCATCTAATTTTCATTTTTGATTTCCTTTATTTTCTTAGTAATTTTATTTATATAAGTATTATACTATTCAAAGGTTGCTTCATAAGAACTTTTCATGACTTAAATATTTTGATTATTTTATGTAAGAATAGTGTTTAGCTTTTCTAAAGAATTGTTATTATATATAAAAAATATAAAATGGATGTCGGCCGCGTCAGACAAATTTTTAAGTAATCTGGTGCAGAGTATATTGCATTGCGAGTAATCTCACACTAGATGCCACCACGAAGAATGGTGGATAAGCTCCGTTGAGACATACCTAACTTACCCCGAGGGTTCTCTCTAGCAGTATGAAAGTTTGACTGACAGGCCTTCTTATTACCGACTTAATAACTATCTCTTATTTGAACCTTATTCAAGAAGACTGGAGCGTTTAACTCAAGATTTTAGAATAAATTTTAATAAGAAGATTCCCCATTTGGAGAAGCTGACATGACTCTTCGGACCTCTAGAATTTTAACAAGAAACATGAGAACATTTTTCTTAATATTAAATATTAATATTGAAAGAGCTGCGCGCCAATGAGGTGCTACGCGCTCTATAATAATTTTATTTATTTATCAGTTAATATTTATATTTTAATCTTGAGTTTTTTTACTTCATTTAGAAGTATTTCATTTTATTTTTCAACTTAAAGAGTATCTTAAATATTCATAATATTATTTACTGCTTTTAACTGGTTAGAGAATGAATTATCAAAAGTATCTTACTATGTAGAGGATACTTTTGATACGAGTGTTGAGACTGAGGTACCAATCTAGTTTTTTTTATCTATAAATATATTTTTGAATCTTTAGAATTCTTGTTAGCTAATTTCCAGTTCTTAAGGAATTTCGAAGTAATTTTAACGGAATTCGAAGGATCTTGTTAACTGGAGATTAACTACAATTATTTAATAAAGCTCTTAACAAGTTTATAATATGCTTCACGGATTTTAGTTGAAATTAATCAGGATAAATTTTAGAAAGTAGTCGAGCAACTACCTATGCTCATTTAATTAGATAGCAGTTCTTTATTTTTAGGTAAAGAAGATTCGTCAAGATTTTAATCCCGCGATATTTAGAAATCATTCATTTTTTTATATTTAGAATTTATTTAAAGAGTTATTTCCTATAGCTTCCTCTATGTATGGAATACAATCGCTTCCATAACCAAATATTTGATTTATAAAGAATTTTATTATTATAGATGCATTATATAGAGTGATTCTTTTATAAATTTTAATTTGCTTAAAATTCATGCTTGGGTTTTCTGGCATTCTTAGATTCTTGACTCCAGATGTTTTTAATATGAAATATTTTCTTATATCCAATGACCCAAATACTTAAATTCCTTAACTTTCTCTATTACTATACCATTTATCGTGATTATCTCTTATTTTTGTCATGCATTACCATTTCATACTATTCATTTTGTTGTGTCCGCAATTTATAAATTATAGCGTTATGATCATAATTATAGTATATCAGTTAAATCATCTAGTTAATCTGGATGAACTAATGGTACAATATCATCAGCATATGCTAGGGCGCCTATATATCTTACTTCTGTTCTCAATTCCGTTTCGGTCTGCATTTTAATACCAACTTCTTTTTCCTTTAGTTCATTCAATAACTAATTTAATACTATATTGAATAATTTCGGGGAGCAGATACATCCTATTTTACTCCGCTTAGTTTCAAATTCTTCAGAGATAAGATAATATATTCTTAATCTTATTCTCTCCTCTTTATATATGATTGATCGGAAACTTATTATTCCTTAAGGTACTTTGATCTTATTCAATATTTTAATAAATTTAATCAAATTACTGAATCAAATGTTTTTTAAATATAAAATAAAAATGACGATAGTCTATTGATTTTTAAAATAAAGTAATTCAAGTAAAGTTCTTTTATAGAATATTTATTGAGAGCATAATTTACCTACTTTAAATCCGTACTACATTTCGACATCACATCTTTACAAGTAAGGATTTGAATCTAAAATAGTTAGAGATCTAAGATTTTTAAAAGGAGACTAAAAGTGATATGGAGAATTGTTTAAAGGGTTATATGTGTTATATTTAAGTAAGATATATAAAATAGGAATCTTTAATCTGTTTTGTTATTTCTTAAAACGAATAAACATTCAAATTTATTTTGAAGTAAAATTAATATAAGACTTCAATCCGGCTAAATAAGCGTAATAAATTTAAATTAGTCATGATGTTTTCATTAGTTTATTTGATCAAGAAAAATATTTATGTCTCTATAAAATATTTTGTAATTTTAATCGAAAATATTTTGGCCTGTCATTATTAAATAAAATGAAATATTTAAAATATTTAAATAATTTTGATTCTCAAAGATTTATATAGTCATAAAGTTAAAACAAATTTTTTCTGTAATTTTAATCAAATTCTTAAAATTATTTAATAAATGTTGTTAACTCGAAAAAAGTTCACAAAACAAGTTTACTTTAACTTTGAAGATCAGTTTAAAAAAAAGAAAATAAACAAAGGAAAAACGATTCCAATAGTCCAAAAAAATAAATAAAATGCATTGAAATTGAAATTTTGATAATTTATAAATCTTTAATTGTATGAAAAAATTTTTTTTTTAAATAAATAAGTTAAAAGGTAAAAAAATCAAAAAAAGAAGACCTCTCCTGGTCTTACAGGTACCTATCTTGACGTCCCATAGTCTCACCGTCTTATCATCACTTCCCGATACGATGAACTCTGAATCACTGGATATAGCCACAGATGATACAGAATTTGTGTGACCACTCATAGTCTTACAGCTACCTGTCTTGACGTTCCATAGTCTCACCGTCTCATCTCTACTTCCCGATACGATGAACTCTGAATCACTGGATATAGCCACAGATGATACAGAATCTGTGTGACCACTCATGGTCTTACAGGTACCTGTCTTGACGTCCCATAGTCTCACGGTATTATCTCTACTTCCCGATACGATGAACTCTGAATCACTGGATATAGCCACAGATAATACAGAATTTGTGTGACCAATCATAGTCTTACAGGTACCTGTCTTGACGTCCCATAGTCTCACCGTATTATCTCTACTTCCCGATACGATGAACTCTGAATCACTGGATATAGCCACAGATGATACAGAACTAGTGTGACCACTCAAAGTCTTACAGGTACCTGTCTTGACGTCCCATAGTCTCACCGTCTCATCTCTACTTCCCGATACGATGAACTCTGAATCACTGGATATAGCCACAGATGATACAGAATCTGTGTGACCACTCATAGTCTTACAGCTACCTGTCTTGACGTCCCATAGTCTCACCGTATTATCTCACTTCCCGATACGATGAACTCTGAATCACTGGATATAGCCACAGCATATACATAACTAGTGTGACCACTCATGGTCTTACAGGTACCTGTCTTGACGTCCCATAGTCTCACCGTATTATCTGCACTTCCCGATACGATGAACTCTGAATCACTTGATATAGCCACAGATGATAAAGAACTAGTGTGACCACTCATGGCTTACAGGTACCTGTCTTGACGTCCCATAGTCTCACCGTATTATCTTAACTTCCCGATACGATGAACTCTGAATCACTGGATATAGCCACAGCAGATACATAACCTGTGTGACCACTCATGGTCTTACATCTACCTGTCTTGACGTCCCATAGTCTCACGGTATTATCTCTACTTCCCGATACGATGAACTCTGAATCACTGGATATAGCCACAGATGATACAGAATTTGTGTGACCACTCATAGGCTTACAGGTACCTGTCTTGACGTCCCATAGTCTCACCGTATTATCTCTACTTCCCGATACGATGAACTCTGAATCACTGGATATAGCCACAGATAATACAGAATTTGTGTGACCACTCATAGTCTTACATCTACCTGTCTTGACGTCCCATAGTCTCACGGTATTATCTCTACTTCCCGATACGATGAACTCTGAATCACTGGATATAGCCACAGATAATACAGAATGTGTGTGACCACTCATGGTCTTACAGGTACCTGTCTTGACGGTATTATCTCTACTTCCCGATACGATGAACTCTGAATCACTGGATATAGCCACAGATAATACAGAATTTGTGTGACCAATCATAGTCTTACAGGTACCTGTCTTGACGTCCCATAGTCTCACCGTATTATCTCAACTTCCCGATACGATGAACTCTGAATCACTGGATATAGCCACAGCAGATACATAACCTGTGTGACCACTCATAGTCTTACAGGTACCTGTCTTGACGTTCCATAGTCTCACCGTATTATCTCTACTTCCCGATACGATGAACTCTGAATCACTTGATATAGCCACAGATGATACAGAATTTGTGTGACCACTCATAGGCTTACAGGTACCTGTCTTGACGTCCCATAGTCTCACCGTATTATCTCTACTTCCCGATACGATGAACTCTGAATCACTGGATATAGCCACAGATAATACAGAATTTGTGTGACCACTCATAGTCTTACATCTACCTGTCTTGACGTCCCATAGTCTCACGGTATTATCTCTACTTCCCGATACGATGAACTCTGAATCACTGGATATAGCCACAGATAATACAGAATGTGTGTGACCACTCATGGTCTTACAGGTACCTGTCTTGACGGTATTATCTCTACTTCCCGATACGATGAACTCTGAATCACTGGATATAGCCACAGATAATACAGAATTTGTGTGACCAATCATAGTCTTACAGGTACCTGTCTTGACGTCCCATAGTCTCACCGTTTAATCTCTACTTCCCGATACGATAAACTCTGAATCACTGGATATAGCCACAGATAATACAGAATTTGTGTGACCAATCATAGTCTTACAGGTACCTGTCTTGACGTCCCATAGTCTCACCGTTTAATCATAACCTCCCGATACGATGAACTCTGAATCACTGGATATAGCCACAGATAATACAGAATTTGTGTGACCACTCATAGTCTTACAGGTACCTGTCTTGACGTCCCATAGTCTCACCGTTTAATCTCTACTTCCCGATACGATGAACTCTGAATCACTGGATATAGCCACAGATAATACATAACCTGTGTGACCACTCATAGTCTTACAGGTACCTGTCTTGACGTCCCATAGTCTCACGGTATTATCTCTACTTCCCGATACGATGAACTCTGAATCACTGCATAAAGCCACAGATAATACAGAATTTGTGTGAGCACTCAAAGTCTTACAGCTACCTGTCTTGACGTCCCATAGTCTCACCGTTTAATCTCTACTTCCCGATACAATGAACTCTGAATCACTGGATATAGCCACAGATAATACAGAATTAGTGTGACCACTCATAGTCTTACAGCTACCTGTCTTGACGTCCCATAGTCTCACCGTTTAATCTCTACTTCCCGATACAATTAACTCTGAATCACTGGATATAGCCACAGATAATACCTAATTAGTGTGACCACTCATGGTCTTACAGGTACCTGTCTTGACGTCCCATAGTCTCACCGTTTAATCATAACCTCCCGATACGATGAACTCTGAATCACTGGATATAGCCACAGATAATACATAACCTGTGTGACCACTCATAGTCTTACAGCTACCTGTCTTGACGTCCCATAGTCTCACGGTATTATCTCTACTTCCCGATACGATGAACTCTGAATCACTGGATATAGCCACAGATCATACCTAATTAGTGTGACCACTCATAGTCTTACAGCTACCTGTCTTGACGTCCCATAGTCTCACCGTTTAATCTCTACTTCCCGATACAATGAACTCTGAATCACTGGATATAGCCACAGCAGATACATAACCTGTGTGACCACTCATGGTCTTACAGGTACCTGTCTTGACGTCCCATAGTCTCACCGTTTAATCATAACCTCCCGATACGATGAACTCTGAATCACTGGATATAGCCACAGATAATACAGAATTTGTGTGACCAATCATAGTCTTACAGGTACCTGTCTTGACGTCCCATAGTCTCACCGTATAATCATAACTTCCCGATACGATGAACTCTGAATCACTGGATATAGCCACAGATAATACAGAATTTGTGTGACCACTCATAGTCTTACAGGTACCTGTCTTGACGTCCCATAGTCTCACCGTTTAATCATAACCTCCCGATACGATGAACTCTGAATCACTGGATATAGCCACAGATAATACAGAATTTGTGTGACCAATCATAGTCTTACAGGTACCTGTCTTGACGTCCCATAGTCTCACGGTATTATCTCTACTTCCCGATACGATGAACTCTGAATCACTGGATATAGCCACAGATAATACAGAATTTGTGTGACCACTCATAGTCTTACAGCTACCTGTCTTGACGTTCCATAGTCTCACGGTATTATCTCTACTTCCCGATACGATGAACTCTGAATCACTGGATATAGCCACAGCAGATACATAACCTGTGTGACCACTCATAGTCTTACAGGTACCTGTCTTGACGTCCCATAGTCTCACCGTCTCATCTCTACTTCCCGATACGATGAACTCTGAATCACTGGATATAGCCACAGATGATACAGAATTTGTGTGACCACTCATAGTCTTACAGCTACCTGTCTTGACGTCCCATAGTCTCACCGTCTCATCTCTACTTCCCGATACGATGAACTCTGAATCACTGGATATAGCCACAGCATATAAATAATCTGTGTGACCTTCATAGTTTACAGCTACCTGTCTTGACGTCCCATAGTCTCACCGTTTAATCTCTACTTCCCGATACAATGAACTCTGAATCACTGGATATAGCCACAGATAATACAGAATTAGTGTGACCACTCATAGTCTTACAGCTACCTGTCTTGACGTCCCATAGTCTCACGGTATTATCTCTACTTCCCGATACGATGAACTCTGAATCACTGGATATAGCCACAGATCATACCTAATTAGTGTGACCACTCATAGTCTTACAGCTACCTGTCTTGACGTTCCGTAGTCTCACCGTTTAATCATAACCTCCCGATACAATTAACTCTGAATCACTGGATATAGCCACAGATAATACAGAATTTGTGTGACCACTCATAGTCTTACAGGTACCTGTCTTGACGTCCCATAGTCTCACCGTCTCATCTCTACTTCCCGATACGATGAACTCTGAATCACTGGATATAGCCACAGATAATACAGAATTTGTGTGACCACTCATGGTCTTACAGGTACCTGTCTTGACGTCCCATAGTCTCACCGTATAATCATAACTTCCCGATACGATGAACTCTGAATCACTGGATATAGCCACAGATGATACAGAACTAGTGTGACCACTCATGGTCTTACAGGTACCTGTCTTGACGTCCCATAGTCTCACCGTCTCATCTCTACTTCCCGATACGATGAACTCTGAATCACTGGATATAGCCACAGATAATACAGAATTTGTGTGACCAATCATAGTCTTACAGGTACCTGTCTTGACGTCCCATAGTCTCACGGTATTATCTCTACTTCCCGATACGATGAACTCTGAATCACTGGATATAGCCACAGCATATAAATAATCTGTGTGACCTTCATAGTCTTACAGCTACCTGTCTTGACGTTCCATAGTCTCACGGTATTATCTCTACTTCCCGATACGATGAACTCTGAATCACTGGATATAGCCACAGATAATACAGAATTTGTGTGACCAATCATAGTCTTACAGGTACCTGTCTTGACGTTCCAAAGTCTCACGGTATTATCTCTACTTCCCGATACGATGAACTCTGAATCACTGGATATAGCCACAGATAATACAGAATTTGTGTGACCAATCATAGTCTTACAGGTACCTGTCTTGACGTCCCATAGTCTCACGGTATTATCTCTACTTCCCGATACGATGAACTCTGAATCACTGGATATAGCCACAGCATATAAATAATCTGTGTGACCTTCATAGTTTACAGCTACCTGTCTTGACGTTCCATAGTCTCACGGTATTATCTCTACTTCCCGATACGATGAACTCTGAATCACTGGATATAGCCACAGATAATACAGAATTTGTGTGACCAATCATAGTCTTACAGGTACCTGTCTTGACGTTCCATAGTCTCACGGTATTATCTCTACTTCCCGATACGATGAACTCTGAATCACTGGATATAGCCACAGATAATACAGAATTTGTGTGAGCACTCAAAGTCTTACAGGTACCTGTCTTGACGTCCCATAGTCTCACCGTATTAGCTCAACTTCCCGATACGATGAACTCTGAATCACTGGATATAGCCACAGCAGATACATAACCTATGTGACCACTCATGGTCTTACATGTACCTGTCTTGACGTCCCATAGTCTCACCGTTTAATCTCAACTTCCCGATACGATGAACTCTGAATCACTGCATAAAGCCACAGATAATACAGAATTTGTGTGACCACTCATAGTCTTACAGGTACCTGTCTTGACGTCCCATAGTCTCACCGTTTAATCTCTACTTCCCGATACAATGAACTCTGAATCACTGGATATAGCCACAGATAATACAGAATTAGTGTGACCACTCATAGTCTTACAGGTACCTGTCTTGACGTCCCATAGTCTCACGGTATTATCTCTACTTCCCGATACGATGAACTCTGAATCACTGGATATAGCCACAGCATATAAATAATCTGTGTGACCTTCATAGTCTTACAGCTACCTGTCTTGACGTTCCATAGTCTCACGGTATTATCTCTACTTCCCGATACGATGAACTCTGAATCACTGGATATAGCCACAGATAATACAGAATTTGTGTGACCAATCATAGTCTTACAGGTACCTGTCTTGACGTTCCATAGTCTCACGGTATTATCTCTACTTCCCGATACGATGAACTCTGAATCACTGGATATAGCCACAGATAATACAGAATTTGTGTGAGCACTCAAAGTCTTACAGGTACCTGTCTTGACGTTCCATAGTCTCACCGTCTCATCTCTACTTCCCGATACGATGAACTCTGAATCACTGGATATAGCCACAGATAATACAGAATTTGTGTGACCAATCATAGTCTTACAGGTACCTGTCTTGACGTTCCATAGTCTCACCGTCTCATCTCTACTTCCCGATACGATGAACTCTGAATCACTGGATATAGCCACAGATGATACAGAATTTGTGTGACCACTCATAGTCTTACAGCTACCTGTCTTGACGTTCCATAGTCTCACGGTATTATCTCTACTTCCCGATACGATGAACTCTGAATCACTGGATATAGCCACAGCAGATACATAACCTGTGTGACCACTCATAGTCTTACAGGTACCTGTCTTGACGTCCCATAGTCTCACCGTTTAATCTCTACTTCCCGATACGATGAACTCTGAATCACTGCATAAAGCCACAGATAATACAGAATTTGTGTGAGCACTCAAAGTCTTACAGGTACCTGTCTTGACGTTCCATAGTCTCACGGTATTATCTCTACTTCCCGATACGATGAACTCTGAATCACTGGATATAGCCACAGATAATACAGAATTTGTGTGACCACTCATAGTCTTACAGGTACCTGTCTTGACGTTCCATAGTCTCACGGTATTATCTCTACTTCCCGATACGATGAACTCTGAATCACTGGATATAGCCACAGATAATACAGAATTTGTGTGACCAATCATAGTCTTACAGGTACCTGTCTTGACGTTCCATAGTCTCACGGTATTATCTCTACTTCCCGATACGATGAACTCTGAATCACTGGATATAGCCACAGATAATACAGAATTTGTGTGACCACTCATAGTCTTACAGGTACCTGTCTTGACGTTCCATAGTCTCACGGTATTATCTCTACTTCCCGATACGATGAACTCTGAATCACTGGATATAGCCACAGATAATACAGAATTTGTGTGACCACTCATAGTCTTACAGCTACCTGTCTTGACGTTCCATAGTCTCACGGTATTATCTCTACTTCCCGATACGATGAACTCTGAATCACTGGATATAGCCACAGCAGATACATAACCTGTGTGACCACTCATAGTCTTACAGGTACCTGTCTTGACGTCCCATAGTCTCACCGTCTCATCTCTACTTCCCGATACAATGAACTCTGAATCACTGGATATAGCCACAGATAATACAGAATTAGTGTGACCACTCATAGTCTTACAGGTACCTGTCTTGACGTTCCATAGTCTCACGGTATTATCTCTACTTCCCGATACGATGAACTTTGAATCACTGGATATAGCCACAGATAATACAGAATTTGTGTGAGCACTCAAAGTCTTACAGGTACCTGTCTTGACGTTCCATAGTCTCACCGTCTCATCTCTACTTCCCGATACGATGAACTCTGAATCACTGGATATAGCCACAGATAATACAGAATTTGTGTGACCAATCATAGTCTTACAGGTACCTGTCTTGACGTCCCATAGTCTCACGGTATTATCTCTACTTCCCGATACGATGAACTCTGAATCACTGGATATAGCCACAGATAATACAGAATTTGTGTGACCAATCATAGTCTTACAGGTACCTGTCTTGACGTTCCATAGTCTCACGGTATTATCTCTACTTCCCGATACGATGAACTCTGAATCACTGGATATAGCCACAGATAATACAGAATTTGTGTGAGCACTCAAAGTCTTACAGGTACCTGTCTTGACGTCCCATAGTCTCACCGTATTAGCTCAACTTCCCGATACGATGAACTCTGAATCACTGGATATAGCCACAGCAGATACATAACCTATGTGACCACTCATGGTCTTACATGTACCTGTCTTGACGTCCCATAGTCTCACCGTTTAATCTCAACTTCCCGATACGATGAACTCTGAATCACTGCATAAAGCCACAGATAATACAGAATTTGTGTGACCACTCATAGTCTTACAGGTACCTGTCTTGACGTCCCATAGTCTCACCGTTTAATCTCTACTTCCCGATACAATGAACTCTGAATCACTGGATATAGCCACAGATAATACAGAATTAGTGTGACCACTCATAGTCTTACAGGTACCTGTCTTGACGTCCCATAGTCTCACGGTATTATCTCTACTTCCCGATACGATGAACTCTGAATCACTGGATATAGCCACAGCATATAAATAATCTGTGTGACCTTCATAGTCTTACAGCTACCTGTCTTGACGTTCCATAGTCTCACGGTATTATCTCTACTTCCCGATACGATGAACTCTGAATCACTGGATATAGCCACAGATAATACAGAATTTGTGTGACCAATCATAGTCTTACAGGTACCTGTCTTGACGTCCCATAGTCTCACCGTATTAGCTCAACTTCCCGATACGATGAACTCTGAATCACTGGATATAGCCACAGCATATAAATAATCTGTGTGACCTTCATAGTCTTACAGCTACCTGTCTTGACGTTCCATAGTCTCACGGTATTATCTCTACTTCCCGATACGATGAACTCTGAATCACTGGATATAGCCACAGATAATACAGAATTTGTGTGACCAATCATAGTCTTACAGGTACCTGTCTTGACGTTCCATAGTCTCACGGTATTATCTCTACTTCCCGATACGATGAACTCTGAATCACTGGATATAGCCACAGATAATACAGAATTTGTGTGAGCACTCAAAGTCTTACAGGTACCTGTCTTGACGTTCCATAGTCTCACCGTCTCATCTCTACTTCCCGATACGATGAACTCTGAATCACTGGATATAGCCACAGATAATACAGAATTTGTGTGACCAATCATAGTCTTACAGGTACCTGTCTTGACGTTCCATAGTCTCACCGTCTCATCTCTACTTCCCGATACGATGAACTCTGAATCACTGGATATAGCCACAGATGATACAGAATTTGTGTGACCACTCATAGTCTTACAGCTACCTGTCTTGACGTTCCATAGTCTCACGGTATTATCTCTACTTCCCGATACGATGAACTCTGAATCACTGGATATAGCCACAGCAGATACATAACCTGTGTGACCACTCATAGTCTTACAGGTACCTGTCTTGACGTCCCATAGTCTCACCGTTTAATCTCTACTTCCCGATACGATGAACTCTGAATCACTGCATAAAGCCACAGATAATACAGAATTTGTGTGAGCACTCAAAGTCTTACAGGTACCTGTCTTGACGTTCCATAGTCTCACGGTATTATCTCTACTTCCCGATACGATGAACTCTGAATCACTGGATATAGCCACAGATAATACAGAATTTGTGTGACCACTCATAGTCTTACAGGTACCTGTCTTGACGTTCCATAGTCTCACGGTATTATCTCTACTTCCCGATACGATGAACTCTGAATCACTGGATATAGCCACAGATAATACAGAATTTGTGTGACCAATCATAGTCTTACAGGTACCTGTCTTGACGTTCCATAGTCTCACGGTATTATCTCTACTTCCCGATACGATGAACTCTGAATCACTGGATATAGCCACAGATAATACAGAATTTGTGTGACCACTCATAGTCTTACAGGTACCTGTCTTGACGTTCCATAGTCTCACGGTATTATCTCTACTTCCCGATACGATGAACTCTGAATCACTGGATATAGCCACAGATAATACAGAATTTGTGTGACCACTCATAGTCTTACAGCTACCTGTCTTGACGTTCCATAGTCTCACGGTATTATCTCTACTTCCCGATACGATGAACTCTGAATCACTGGATATAGCCACAGCAGATACATAACCTGTGTGACCACTCATAGTCTTACAGGTACCTGTCTTGACGTCCCATAGTCTCACCGTCTCATCTCTACTTCCCGATACAATGAACTCTGAATCACTGGATATAGCCACAGATAATACAGAATTAGTGTGACCACTCATAGTCTTACAGGTACCTGTCTTGACGTTCCATAGTCTCACGGTATTATCTCTACTTCCCGATACGATGAACTTTGAATCACTGGATATAGCCACAGATAATACAGAATTTGTGTGAGCACTCAAAGTCTTACAGGTACCTGTCTTGACGTTCCATAGTCTCACCGTCTCATCTCTACTTCCCGATACGATGAACTCTGAATCACTGGATATAGCCACAGATAATACAGAATTTGTGTGACCAATCATAGTCTTACAGGTACCTGTCTTGACGTCCCATAGTCTCACGGTATTATCTCTACTTCCCGATACGATGAACTCTGAATCACTGGATATAGCCACAGATAATACAGAATTTGTGTGACCAATCATAGTCTTACAGGTACCTGTCTTGACGTTCCATAGTCTCACGGTATTATCTCTACTTCCCGATACGATGAACTCTGAATCACTGGATATAGCCACAGATAATACAGAATTTGTGTGACCACTCATAGTCTTACAGGTACCTGTCTTGACGTCCCATAGTCTCACCGTCTCATCTCTACTTCCCGATACGATGAACTCTGAATCACTGGATATAGCCACAGATAATACAGAATTTGTGTGACCACTCATGGTCTTACAGGTACCTGTCTTGACGTCCCATAGTCTCACCGTATAATCATAACTTCCCGATACGATGAACTCTGAATCACTGGATATAGCCACAGATGATACAGAACTAGTGTGACCACTCATGGTCTTACAGGTACCTGTCTTGACGTCCCATAGTCTCACCGTCTCATCTCTACTTCCCGATACGATGAACTCTGAATCACTGGATATAGCCACAGATAATACAGAATTTGTGTGACCAATCATAGTCTTACAGGTACCTGTCTTGACGTCCCATAGTCTCACGGTATTATCTCTACTTCCCGATACGATGAACTCTGAATCACTGGATATAGCCACAGCATATAAATAATCTGTGTGACCTTCATAGTCTTACAGCTACCTGTCTTGACGTCCCATAGTCTCACCGTCTCATCTCTACTTCCCGATACGATGAACTCTGAATCACTGGATATAGCCACAGATAATACAGAATTTGTGTGACCACTCATGGTCTTACAGGTACCTGTCTTGACGTCCCATAGTCTCACCGTATAATCATAACTTCCCGATACGATGAACTCTGAATCACTGGATATAGCCACAGATGATACAGAACTAGTGTGACCACTCATAGTCTTACAGGTACCTGTCTTGACGTCCCATAGTCTCACCGTCTCATCTCTACTTCCCGATACGATGAACTCTGAATCACTGGATATAGCCACAGATAATACAGAATTTGTGTGACCACTCATGGTCTTACAGGTACCTGTCTTGACGTCCCATAGTCTCACCGTATAATCATAACTTCCCGATACGATGAACTCTGAATCACTGGATATAGCCACAGATAATACAGAATTTGTGTGAGCACTCAAAGTCTTACAGGTACCTGTCTTGACGTTCCATAGTCTCACCGTCTCATCTCTACTTCCCGATACGATGAACTCTGAATCACTGGATATAGCCACAGATAATACAGAATTTGTGTGACCAATCATAGTCTTACAGGTACCTGTCTTGACGTTCCATAGTCTCACCGTCTCATCTCTACTTCCCGATACGATGAACTCTGAATCACTGGATATAGCCACAGATGATACAGAATTTGTGTGACCACTCATAGTCTTACAGCTACCTGTCTTGACGTTCCATAGTCTCACGGTATTATCTCTACTTCCCGATACGATGAACTCTGAATCACTGGATATAGCCACAGCAGATACATAACCTGTGTGACCACTCATAGTCTTACAGGTACCTGTCTTGACGTCCCATAGTCTCACCGTTTAATCTCTACTTCCCGATACGATGAACTCTGAATCACTGCATAAAGCCACAGATAATACAGAATTTGTGTGAGCACTCAAAGTCTTACAGGTACCTGTCTTGACGTTCCATAGTCTCACGGTATTATCTCTACTTCCCGATACGATGAACTCTGAATCACTGGATATAGCCACAGATAATACAGAATTTGTGTGACCACTCATAGTCTTACAGGTACCTGTCTTGACGTTCCATAGTCTCACGGTATTATCTCTACTTCCCGATACGATGAACTCTGAATCACTGGATATAGCCACAGATAATACAGAATTTGTGTGACCAATCATAGTCTTACAGGTACCTGTCTTGACGTTCCATAGTCTCACGGTATTATCTCTACTTCCCGATACGATGAACTCTGAATCACTGGATATAGCCACAGATAATACAGAATTTGTGTGACCACTCATAGTCTTACAGGTACCTGTCTTGACGTTCCATAGTCTCACGGTATTATCTCTACTTCCCGATACGATGAACTCTGAATCACTGGATATAGCCACAGATAATACAGAATTTGTGTGACCACTCATAGTCTTACAGCTACCTGTCTTGACGTTCCATAGTCTCACGGTATTATCTCTACTTCCCGATACGATGAACTCTGAATCACTGGATATAGCCACAGCAGATACATAACCTGTGTGACCACTCATAGTCTTACAGGTACCTGTCTTGACGTCCCATAGTCTCACCGTCTCATCTCTACTTCCCGATACAATGAACTCTGAATCACTGGATATAGCCACAGATAATACAGAATTAGTGTGACCACTCATAGTCTTACAGGTACCTGTCTTGACGTTCCATAGTCTCACGGTATTATCTCTACTTCCCGATACGATGAACTTTGAATCACTGGATATAGCCACAGATAATACAGAATTTGTGTGAGCACTCAAAGTCTTACAGGTACCTGTCTTGACGTTCCATAGTCTCACCGTCTCATCTCTACTTCCCGATACGATGAACTCTGAATCACTGGATATAGCCACAGATAATACAGAATTTGTGTGACCAATCATAGTCTTACAGGTACCTGTCTTGACGTCCCATAGTCTCACGGTATTATCTCTACTTCCCGATACGATGAACTCTGAATCACTGGATATAGCCACAGATAATACAGAATTTGTGTGACCAATCATAGTCTTACAGGTACCTGTCTTGACGTTCCATAGTCTCACGGTATTATCTCTACTTCCCGATACGATGAACTCTGAATCACTGGATATAGCCACAGATAATACAGAATTTGTGTGAGCACTCAAAGTCTTACAGGTACCTGTCTTGACGTCCCATAGTCTCACCGTATTAGCTCAACTTCCCGATACGATGAACTCTGAATCACTGGATATAGCCACAGCAGATACATAACCTATGTGACCACTCATGGTCTTACATGTACCTGTCTTGACGTCCCATAGTCTCACCGTTTAATCTCAACTTCCCGATACGATGAACTCTGAATCACTGCATAAAGCCACAGATAATACAGAATTTGTGTGACCACTCATAGTCTTACAGGTACCTGTCTTGACGTCCCATAGTCTCACCGTTTAATCTCTACTTCCCGATACAATGAACTCTGAATCACTGGATATAGCCACAGATAATACAGAATTAGTGTGACCACTCATAGTCTTACAGGTACCTGTCTTGACGTCCCATAGTCTCACGGTATTATCTCTACTTCCCGATACGATGAACTCTGAATCACTGGATATAGCCACAGCATATAAATAATCTGTGTGACCTTCATAGTCTTACAGCTACCTGTCTTGACGTTCCATAGTCTCACGGTATTATCTCTACTTCCCGATACGATGAACTCTGAATCACTGGATATAGCCACAGATAATACAGAATTTGTGTGACCAATCATAGTCTTACAGGTACCTGTCTTGACGTTCCATAGTCTCACGGTATTATCTCTACTTCCCGATACGATGAACTCTGAATCACTGGATATAGCCACAGATAATACAGAATTTGTGTGAGCACTCAAAGTCTTACAGGTACCTGTCTTGACGTTCCATAGTCTCACCGTCTCATCTCTACTTCCCGATACGATGAACTCTGAATCACTGGATATAGCCACAGATAATACAGAATTTGTGTGACCAATCATAGTCTTACAGGTACCTGTCTTGACGTTCCATAGTCTCACCGTCTCATCTCTACTTCCCGATACGATGAACTCTGAATCACTGGATATAGCCACAGATGATACAGAATTTGTGTGACCACTCATAGTCTTACAGCTACCTGTCTTGACGTTCCATAGTCTCACGGTATTATCTCTACTTCCCGATACGATGAACTCTGAATCACTGGATATAGCCACAGCAGATACATAACCTGTGTGACCACTCATAGTCTTACAGGTACCTGTCTTGACGTCCCATAGTCTCACCGTTTAATCTCTACTTCCCGATACGATGAACTCTGAATCACTGCATAAAGCCACAGATAATACAGAATTTGTGTGAGCACTCAAAGTCTTACAGGTACCTGTCTTGACGTTCCATAGTCTCACGGTATTATCTCTACTTCCCGATACGATGAACTCTGAATCACTGGATATAGCCACAGATAATACAGAATTTGTGTGACCACTCATAGTCTTACAGGTACCTGTCTTGACGTTCCATAGTCTCACGGTATTATCTCTACTTCCCGATACGATGAACTCTGAATCACTGGATATAGCCACAGATAATACAGAATTTGTGTGACCAATCATAGTCTTACAGGTACCTGTCTTGACGTTCCATAGTCTCACGGTATTATCTCTACTTCCCGATACGATGAACTCTGAATCACTGGATATAGCCACAGATAATACAGAATTTGTGTGACCACTCATAGTCTTACAGGTACCTGTCTTGACGTTCCATAGTCTCACGGTATTATCTCTACTTCCCGATACGATGAACTCTGAATCACTGGATATAGCCACAGATAATACAGAATTTGTGTGACCACTCATAGTCTTACAGCTACCTGTCTTGACGTTCCATAGTCTCACGGTATTATCTCTACTTCCCGATACGATGAACTCTGAATCACTGGATATAGCCACAGCAGATACATAACCTGTGTGACCACTCATAGTCTTACAGGTACCTGTCTTGACGTCCCATAGTCTCACCGTCTCATCTCTACTTCCCGATACAATGAACTCTGAATCACTGGATATAGCCACAGATAATACAGAATTAGTGTGACCACTCATAGTCTTACAGGTACCTGTCTTGACGTTCCATAGTCTCACGGTATTATCTCTACTTCCCGATACGATGAACTTTGAATCACTGGATATAGCCACAGATAATACAGAATTTGTGTGAGCACTCAAAGTCTTACAGGTACCTGTCTTGACGTTCCATAGTCTCACCGTCTCATCTCTACTTCCCGATACGATGAACTCTGAATCACTGGATATAGCCACAGATAATACAGAATTTGTGTGACCAATCATAGTCTTACAGGTACCTGTCTTGACGTCCCATAGTCTCACGGTATTATCTCTACTTCCCGATACGATGAACTCTGAATCACTGGATATAGCCACAGATAATACAGAATTTGTGTGACCAATCATAGTCTTACAGGTACCTGTCTTGACGTTCCATAGTCTCACGGTATTATCTCTACTTCCCGATACGATGAACTCTGAATCACTGGATATAGCCACAGATAATACAGAATTTGTGTGAGCACTCAAAGTCTTACAGGTACCTGTCTTGACGTCCCATAGTCTCACCGTATTAGCTCAACTTCCCGATACGATGAACTCTGAATCACTGGATATAGCCACAGCAGATACATAACCTATGTGACCACTCATGGTCTTACATGTACCTGTCTTGACGTCCCATAGTCTCACCGTTTAATCTCAACTTCCCGATACGATGAACTCTGAATCACTGCATAAAGCCACAGATAATACAGAATTTGTGTGACCACTCATAGTCTTACAGGTACCTGTCTTGACGTCCCATAGTCTCACCGTTTAATCTCTACTTCCCGATACAATGAACTCTGAATCACTGGATATAGCCACAGATAATACAGAATTAGTGTGACCACTCATAGTCTTACAGGTACCTGTCTTGACGTCCCATAGTCTCACGGTATTATCTCTACTTCCCGATACGATGAACTCTGAATCACTGGATATAGCCACAGCATATAAATAATCTGTGTGACCTTCATAGTCTTACAGCTACCTGTCTTGACGTTCCATAGTCTCACGGTATTATCTCTACTTCCCGATACGATGAACTCTGAATCACTGGATATAGCCACAGATAATACAGAATTTGTGTGACCAATCATAGTCTTACAGGTACCTGTCTTGACGTTCCATAGTCTCACGGTATTATCTCTACTTCCCGATACGATGAACTCTGAATCACTGGATATAGCCACAGATAATACAGAATTTGTGTGAGCACTCAAAGTCTTACAGGTACCTGTCTTGACGTTCCATAGTCTCACCGTCTCATCTCTACTTCCCGATACGATGAACTCTGAATCACTGGATATAGCCACAGATAATACAGAATTTGTGTGACCAATCATAGTCTTACAGGTACCTGTCTTGACGTTCCATAGTCTCACCGTCTCATCTCTACTTCCCGATACGATGAACTCTGAATCACTGGATATAGCCACAGATGATACAGAATTTGTGTGACCACTCATAGTCTTACAGCTACCTGTCTTGACGTTCCATAGTCTCACGGTATTATCTCTACTTCCCGATACGATGAACTCTGAATCACTGGATATAGCCACAGCAGATACATAACCTGTGTGACCACTCATAGTCTTACAGGTACCTGTCTTGACGTCCCATAGTCTCACCGTTTAATCTCTACTTCCCGATACGATGAACTCTGAATCACTGCATAAAGCCACAGATAATACAGAATTTGTGTGAGCACTCAAAGTCTTACAGGTACCTGTCTTGACGTTCCATAGTCTCACGGTATTATCTCTACTTCCCGATACGATGAACTCTGAATCACTGGATATAGCCACAGATAATACAGAATTTGTGTGACCACTCATAGTCTTACAGGTACCTGTCTTGACGTTCCATAGTCTCACGGTATTATCTCTACTTCCCGATACGATGAACTCTGAATCACTGGATATAGCCACAGATAATACAGAATTTGTGTGACCAATCATAGTCTTACAGGTACCTGTCTTGACGTTCCATAGTCTCACGGTATTATCTCTACTTCCCGATACGATGAACTCTGAATCACTGGATATAGCCACAGATAATACAGAATTTGTGTGACCACTCATAGTCTTACAGCTACCTGTCTTGACGTTCCATAGTCTCACGGTATTATCTCTACTTCCCGATACGATGAACTCTGAATCACTGGATATAGCCACAGCAGATACATAACCTGTGTGACCACTCATAGTCTTACAGGTACCTGTCTTGACGTCCCATAGTCTCACCGTCTCATCTCTACTTCCCGATACAATGAACTCTGAATCACTGGATATAGCCACAGATAATACAGAATTAGTGTGACCACTCATAGTCTTACAGGTACCTGTCTTGACGTTCCATAGTCTCACGGTATTATCTCTACTTCCCGATACGATGAACTCTGAATCACTGGATATAGCCACAGATAATACAGAATTTGTGTGAGCACTCAAAGTCTTACAGGTACCTGTCTTGACGTTCCATAGTCTCACCGTCTCATCTCTACTTCCCGATACGATGAACTCTGAATCACTGGATATAGCCACAGATAATACAGAATTTGTGTGACCAATCATAGTCTTACAGGTACCTGTCTTGACGTCCCATAGTCTCACGGTATTATCTCTACTTCCCGATACGATGAACTTTGAATCACTGGATATAGCCACAGCATATAAATAATCTGTGTGACCTTCATAGTCTTACAGCTACCTGTCTTGACGTTCCATAGTCTCACGGTATTATCTCTACTTCCCGATACGATGAACTCTGAATCACTGGATATAGCCACAGATAATACAGAATTTGTGTGACCACTCATAGTCTTACAGGTACCTGTCTTGACGTTCCATAGTCTCACGGTATTATCTCTACTTCCCGATACGATGAACTCTGAATCACTGGATATAGCCACAGATAATACAGAATTTGTGTGAGCACTCAAAGTCTTACAGGTACCTGTCTTGACGTTCCATAGTCTCACCGTCTCATCTCTACTTCCCGATACGATGAACTCTGAATCACTGGATATAGCCACAGATAATACAGAATTTGTGTGACCAATCATAGTCTTACAGGTACCTGTCTTGACGTTCCATAGTCTCACGGTATTATCTCTACTTCCCGATACGATGAACTCTGAATCACTGGATATAGCCACAGATAATACAGAATTTGTGTGACCAATCATAGTCTTACAGGTACCTGTCTTGACGTTCCATAGTCTCACCGTTTAATCTCTACTTCCCGATACGATGAACTCTGAATCACTGGATATAGCCACAGCATATAAATAATCTGTGTGACCTTCATAGTCTTACAGCTACCTGTCTTGACGTTCCATAGTCTCACGGTATTATCTCAACTTCCCGATACGATGAACTCTGAATCACTGGATATAGCCACAGCATATAAATAATCTGTGTGACCTTCATAGTCTTACAGCTACCTGTCTTGACGTTCCATAGTCTCACGGTATTATCTCTACTTCCCGATACGATGAACTCTGAATCACTGGATATAGCCACAGATAATACAGAATTTGTGTGACCAATCATAGTCTTACAGGTACCTGTCTTGACGTTCCATAGTCTCACGGTATTATCTCTACTTCCCGATACGATGAACTCTGAATCACTGGATATAGCCACAGATAATACAGAATTTGTGTGACCAATCATAGTCTTACAGGTACCTGTCTTGACGTTCCATAGTCTCACGGTATTATCTCTACTTCCCGATACGATGAACTCTGAATCACTGGATATAGCCACAGATAATACAGAATTTGTGTGAGCACTCAAAGTCTTACAGGTACCTGTCTTGACGTTCCATAGTCTCACCGTCTCATCTCTACTTCCCGATACGATGAACTCTGAATCACTGGATATAGCCACAGATAATACAGAATTTGTGTGACCAATCATAGTCTTACAGGTACCTGTCTTGACGTCCCATAGTCTCACGGTATTATCTCTACTTCCCGATACGATGAACTCTGAATCACTGGATATAGCCACAGCATATAAATAATCTGTGTGACCTTCATAGTCTTACAGCTACCTGTCTTGACGTTCCATAGTCTCACGGTATTATCTCTACTTCCCGATACGATGAACTCTGAATCACTGGATATAGCCACAGATAATACAGAATTTGTGTGACCAATCATAGTCTTACAGGTACCTGTCTTGACGTTCCATAGTCTCACGGTATTATCTCTACTTCCCGATACGATGAACTCTGAATCACTGGATATAGCCACAGATAATACAGAATTTGTGTGAGCACTCAAAGTCTTACAGGTACCTGTCTTGACGTTCCATAGTCTCACCGTCTCATCTCTACTTCCCGATACGATGAACTCTGAATCACTGGATATAGCCACAGATGATACAGAATTTGTGTGACCACTCATAGTCTTACAGCTACCTGTCTTGACGTTCCATAGTCTCACGGTATTATCTCTACTTCCCGATACGATGAACTCTGAATCACTGGATATAGCCACAGCAGATACATAACCTGTGTGACCACTCATAGTCTTACAGGTACCTGTCTTGACGTCCCATAGTCTCACCGTTTAATCTCTACTTCCCGATACGATGAACTCTGAATCACTGCATAAAGCCACAGATAATACAGAATTTGTGTGAGCACTCAAAGTCTTACAGGTACCTGTCTTGACGTTCCATAGTCTCACGGTATTATCTCTACTTCCCGATACGATGAACTCTGAATCACTGGATATAGCCACAGATAATACAGAATTTGTGTGACCAATCATAGTCTTACAGGTACCTGTCTTGACGTTCCATAGTCTCACCGTTTAATCTCTACTTCCCGATACGATGAACTCTGAATCACTGGATATAGCCACAGCATATACATAACCTGTGTGACAACTCATAGTCTAACAGGTACCTGTCTTGACGTCCCATAGTCTCACCGTCTCATCTCTACTTCCCGATACGATGAACTCTGAATCACTGGATATAGCCACAGATAATACAGAATTTGTGTGACCACTTATAGTCTTACAGGTACCTGTCTTGACGTTCCATAGTCTCACGGTATTATCTCTACTTCCCGATACGATGAACTCTGAATCACTGGATATAGCCACAGATAATACAGAATTTGTGTGACCAATCATAGTCTTACAGGTACCTGTCTTGACGTTCCATAGTCTCACGGTATTATCTCTACTTCCCGATACGATGAACTCTGAATCACTGGATATAGCCACAGATAATACAGAATTTGTGTGAGCACTCAAAGTCTTACAGGTACCTGTCTTGACGTTCCATAGTCTCACCGTCTCATCTCTACTTCCCGATACGATGAACTCTGAATCACTGGATATAGCCACAGATAATACAGAATTTGTGTGACCAATCATAGTCTTACAGGTACCTGTCTTGACGTCCCATAGTCTCACGGTATTATCTCTACTTCCCGATACGATGAACTCTGAATCACTGGATATAGCCACAGCATATAAATAATCTGTGTGACCTTCATAGTCTTACAGGTACCTGTCTTGACGTTCCATAGTCTCACGGTATTATCTCTACTTCCCGATACGATGAACTCTGAATCACTGGATATAGCCACAGATAATACAGAATTTGTGTGACCACTCATAGTCTTACAGCTACCTGTCTTGACGTTCCATAGTCTCACGGTATTATCTCTACTTCCCGATACGATGAACTCTGAATCACTGGATATAGCCACAGCAGATACATAACCTGTGTGACCACTCATAGTCTTACAGGTACCTGTCTTGACGTCCCATAGTCTCACCGTTTAATCTCTACTTCCCGATACGATGAACTCTGAATCACTGCATAAAGCCACAGATAATACAGAATTTGTGTGAGCACTCAAAGTCTTACAGGTACCTGTCTTGACGTTCCATAGTCTCACGGTATTATCTCTACTTCCCGATACGATGAACTCTGAATCACTGGATATAGCCACAGATAATACAGAATTTGTGTGACCACTCATAGTCTTACAGGTACCTGTCTTGACGTTCCATAGTCTCACGGTATTATCTCTACTTCCCGATACGATGAACTCTGAATCACTGGATATAGCCACAGATAATACAGAATTTGTGTGACCAATCATAGTCTTACAGGTACCTGTCTTGACGTTCCATAGTCTCACGGTATTATCTCTACTTCCCGATACGATGAACTCTGAATCACTGGATATAGCCACAGATAATACAGAATTTGTGTGACCACTCATAGTCTTACAGGTACCTGTCTTGACGTTCCATAGTCTCACGGTATTATCTCTACTTCCCGATACGATGAACTCTGAATCACTGGATATAGCCACAGATAATACAGAATTTGTGTGACCACTCATAGTCTTACAGCTACCTGTCTTGACGTTCCATAGTCTCACGGTATTATCTCTACTTCCCGATACGATGAACTCTGAATCACTGGATATAGCCACAGATAATACAGAATTTGTGTGACCACTCATAGTCTTACAGGTACCTGTCTTGACGTTCCATAGTCTCACGGTATTATCTCTACTTCCCGATACGATGAACTCTGAATCACTGGATATAGCCACAGATAATACAGAATTTGTGTGACCACTCATAGTCTTACAGCTACCTGTCTTGACGTTCCATAGTCTCACGGTATTATCTCTACTTCCCGATACGATGAACTCTGAATCACTGGATATAGCCACAGCAGATACATAACCTGTGTGACCACTCATAGTCTTACAGGTACCTGTCTTGACGTCCCATAGTCTCACCGTCTCATCTCTACTTCCCGATACAATGAACTCTGAATCACTGGATATAGCCACAGATAATACAGAATTTGTGTGACCACTTATAGTCTTACAGGTACCTGTCTTGACGTTCCATAGTCTCACGGTATTATCTCTACTTCCCGATACGATGAACTCTGAATCACTGGATATAGCCACAGATAATACAGAATTTGTGTGACCACTCATAGTCTTACAGCTACCTGTCTTGACGTTCCATAGTCTCACCGTTTAATCTCTACTTCCCGATACGATGAACTCTGAATCACTGGATATAGCCACAGCATATACATAACCTGTGTGACAACTCATAGTCTAACAGGTACCTGTCTTGACGTCCCATAGTCTCACCGTCTCATCTCTACTTCCCGATACGATGAACTCTGAATCACTGGATATAGCCACAGATAATACAGAATTTGTGTGACCACTTATAGTCTTACAGGTACCTGTCTTGACGTTCCATAGTCTCACGGTATTATCTCTACTTCCCGATACGATGAACTCTGAATCACTGGATATAGCCACAGATAATACAGAATTTGTGTGACCAATCATAGTCTTACAGGTACCTGTCTTGACGTTCCATAGTCTCACGGTATTATCTCTACTTCCCGATACGATGAACTCTGAATCACTGGATATAGCCACAGATAATACAGAATTTGTGTGAGCACTCAAAGTCTTACAGGTACCTGTCTTGACGTTCCATAGTCTCACCGTCTCATCTCTACTTCCCGATACGATGAACTCTGAATCACTGGATATAGCCACAGATAATACAGAATTTGTGTGACCAATCATAGTCTTACAGGTACCTGTCTTGACGTCCCATAGTCTCACGGTATTATCTCTACTTCCCGATACGATGAACTCTGAATCACTGGATATAGCCACAGCATATAAATAATCTGTGTGACCTTCATAGTCTTACAGCTACCTGTCTTGACGTTCCATAGTCTCACGGTATTATCTCTACTTCCCGATACGATGAACTCTGAATCACTGGATATAGCCACAGATAATACAGAATTTGTGTGACCACTCATAGTCTTACAGCTACCTGTCTTGACGTTCCATAGTCTCACGGTATTATCTCTACTTCCCGATACGATGAACTCTGAATCACTGGATATAGCCACAGCAGATACATAACCTGTGTGACCACTCATAGTCTTACAGGTACCTGTCTTGACGTCCCATAGTCTCACCGTTTAATCTCTACTTCCCGATACGATGAACTCTGAATCACTGCATAAAGCCACAGATAATACAGAATTTGTGTGAGCACTCAAAGTCTTACAGGTACCTGTCTTGACGTTCCATAGTCTCACGGTATTATCTCTACTTCCCGATACAATGAACTCTGAATCACTGGATATAGCCACAGATAATACAGAATTTGTGTGACCACTCATAGTCTTACAGGTACCTGTCTTGACGTTCCATAGTCTCACGGTATTATCTCTACTTCCCGATACGATGAACTCTGAATCACTGGATATAGCCACAGATAATACAGAATTTGTGTGACCAATCATAGTCTTACAGGTACCTGTCTTGACGTTCCATAGTCTCACGGTATTATCTCTACTTCCCGATACGATGAACTCTGAATCACTGGATATAGCCACAGATAATACAGAATTTGTGTGACCACTCATAGTCTTACAGGTACCTGTCTTGACGTTCCATAGTCTCACGGTATTATCTCTACTTCCCGATACGATGAACTCTGAATCACTGGATATAGCCACAGATAATACAGAATTTGTGTGACCACTCATAGTCTTACAGCTACCTGTCTTGACGTTCCATAGTCTCACGGTATTATCTCTACTTCCCGATACGATGAACTCTGAATCACTGGATATAGCCACAGCAGATACATAACCTGTGTGACCACTCATAGTCTTACAGGTACCTGTCTTGACGTCCCATAGTCTCACCGTCTCATCTCTACTTCCCGATACAATGAACTCTGAATCACTGGATATAGCCACAGATAATACAGAATTAGTGTGACCACTCATAGTCTTACAGGTACCTGTCTTGACGTTCCATAGTCTCACGGTATTATCTCTACTTCCCGATACGATGAACTCTGAATCACTGGATATAGCCACAGATAATACAGAATTTGTGTGAGCACTCAAAGTCTTACAGGTACCTGTCTTGACGTTCCATAGTCTCACCGTCTCATCTCTACTTCCCGATACGATGAACTCTGAATCACTGGATATAGCCACAGATAATACAGAATTTGTGTGACCAATCATAGTCTTACAGGTACCTGTCTTGACGTCCCATAGTCTCACGGTATTATCTCTACTTCCCGATACGATGAACTTTGAATCACTGGATATAGCCACAGCATATAAATAATCTGTGTGACCTTCATAGTCTTACAGCTACCTGTCTTGACGTTCCATAGTCTCACGGTATTATCTCTACTTCCCGATACGATGAACTCTGAATCACTGGATATAGCCACAGATAATACAGAATTTGTGTGACCAATCATAGTCTTACAGGTACCTGTCTTGACGTTCCATAGTCTCACGGTATTATCTCTACTTCCCGATACGATGAACTCTGAATCACTGGATATAGCCACAGATAATACAGAATTTGTGTGAGCACTCAAAGTCTTACAGGTACCTGTCTTGACGTTCCATAGTCTCACCGTCTCATCTCTACTTCCCGATACGATGAACTCTGAATCACTGGATATAGCCACAGATAATACAGAATTTGTGTGACCAATCATAGTCTTACAGGTACCTGTCTTGACGTTCCATAGTCTCACGGTATTATCTCTACTTCCCGATACGATGAACTCTGAATCACTGGATATAGCCACAGATAATACAGAATTTGTGTGACCAATCATAGTCTTACAGGTACCTGTCTTGACGTTCCATAGTCTCACCGTTTAATCTCTACTTCCCGATACGATGAACTCTGAATCACTGGATATAGCCACAGCATATAAATAATCTGTGTGACCTTCATAGTCTTACAGCTACCTGTCTTGACGTTCCATAGTCTCACGGTATTATCTCAACTTCCCGATACGATGAACTCTGAATCACTGGATATAGCCACAGATAATACAGAATTTGTGTGACCAATCATAGTCTTACAGGTACCTGTCTTGACGTCCCATAGTCTCACGGTATTATCTCTACTTCCCGATACGATGAACTCTGAATCACTGGATATAGCCACAGCATATAAATAATCTGTGTGACCTTCATAGTCTTACAGCTACCTGTCTTGACGTTCCATAGTCTCACGGTATTATCTCTACTTCCCGATACGATGAACTCTGAATCACTGGATATAGCCACAGATAATACAGAATTTGTGTGACCAATCATAGTCTTACAGCTACCTGTCTTGACGTCCCATAGTCTCACGGTATTATCTCTACTTCCCGATACGATGAACTCTGAATCACTGGATATAGCCACAGATAATACAGAATTTGTGTGAGCACTCAAAGTCTTACAGGTACCTGTCTTGACGTTCCATAGTCTCACCGTCTCATCTCTACTTCCCGATACGATGAACTCTGAATCACTGGATATAGCCACAGATAATACAGAATTTGTGTGACCACTCATAGTCTTACAGGTACCTGTCTTGACGTCCCATAGTCTCACGGTATTATCTCTACTTCCCGATACGATGAACTCTGAATCACTGGATATAGCCACAGCATATAAATAATCTGTGTGACCTTCATAGTCTTACAGCTACCTGTCTTGACGTTCCATAGTCTCACGGTATTATCTCTACTTCCCGATACGATGAACTCTGAATCACTGGATATAGCCACAGCAGATACATAACCTGTGTGACCACTCATAGTCTTACAGGTACCTGTCTTGACGTTCCATAGTCTCACGGTATTATCTCTACTTCCCGATACGATGAACTCTGAATCACTGGATATAGCCACAGATAATACAGAATTTGTGTGAGCACTCAAAGTCTTACAGGTACCTGTCTTGACGTTCCATAGTCTCACCGTCTCATCTCTACTTCCCGATACGATGAACTCTGAATCACTGGATATAGCCACAGATGATACAGAATTTGTGTGACCACTCATAGTCTTACAGCTACCTGTCTTGACGTTCCATAGTCTCACGGTATTATCTCTACTTCCCGATACGATGAACTCTGAATCACTGGATATAGCCACAGCAGATACATAACCTGTGTGACCACTCATAGTCTTACAGGTACCTGTCTTGACGTCCCATAGTCTCACCGTTTAATCTCTACTTCCCGATACGATGAACTCTGAATCACTGCATAAAGCCACAGATAATACAGAATTTGTGTGAGCACTCAAAGTCTTACAGGTACCTGTCTTGACGTTCCATAGTCTCACGGTATTATCTCTACTTCCCGATACGATGAACTCTGAATCACTGGATATAGCCACAGATAATACAGAATTTGTGTGACCAATCATAGTCTTACAGGTACCTGTCTTGACGTTCCATAGTCTCACCGTTTAATCTCTACTTCCCGATACGATGAACTCTGAATCACTGGATATAGCCACAGCATATACATAACCTGTGTGACAACTCATAGTCTAACAGGTACCTGTCTTGACGTCCCATAGTCTCACCGTCTCATCTCTACTTCCCGATACGATGAACTCTGAATCACTGGATATAGCCACAGATAATACAGAATTTGTGTGACCACTTATAGTCTTACAGGTACCTGTCTTGACGTCCCATAGTCTCACCGTATTATCTCTACTTCCCGATACGATGAACTCTGAATCACTGCATAAAGCCACAGATAATACAGAATTTGTGTGACCACTCATAGTCTTACAGGTACCTGTCTTGACGTCCCATAGTCTCACCGTTTAATCTCTACTTCCCGATACAATGAACTCTGAATCACTGGATATAGCCACAGATAATACAGAATTAGTGTGACCACTCATAGTCTTACAGCTACCTGTCTTGACGTCCCATAGTCTCACCGTTTAATCTCTACTTCCCGATACAATTAAGTCTGAATCACTGGATATAGCCACAGATAATACCTAATTAGTGTGACCACTCATGGTCTTACAGGTACCTGTCTTGACGTCCCATAGTCTCACCGTTTAATCATAACCTCCCGATACGATGAACTCTGAATCACTGGATATAGCCACAGATAATACATAACCTGTGTGACCACTCATAGTCTTACAGGTACCTGTCTTGACGTCCCATAGTCTCACGGTATTATCTCTACTTCCCGATACAATGAACTCTGAATCACTGGATATAGCCACAGATGATACAGAATTTGTGTGACCACTCATAGTCTTACAGCTACCTGTCTTGACGTCCCATAGTCTCACCGTTTAATCTCTACTTCCCGATACAATGAACTCTGAATCACTGGATATAGCCACAGATAATACAGAATTTGTGTGACCAATCATAGTCTTACAGGTACCTGTCTTGACGTCCCATAGTCTCACGGTATTATCTCTACTTCCCGATACGATGAACTCTGAATCACTGGATATAGCCACAGCAGATACATAACCTGTGTGACCACTCATGGTCTTACAGGTACCTGTCTTGACGTCCCATAGTCTCACCGTTTAATCATAACTTCCCGATACGATGAACTCTGAATCACTGGATATAGCCACAGATAATACAGAATTTGTGTGACCAATCATAGTCTTACAGGTACCTGTCTTGACGTCCCATAGTCTCACGGTATTATCTCTACTTCCCGATACGATGAACTCTGAATCACTGGATATAGCCACAGATAATACAGAATTTGTGTGACCAATCATAGTCTTACAGGTACCTGTCTTGACGTTCCATAGTCTCACCGTCTCATCTCTACTTCCCGATACGATGAACTCTGAATCACTGGATATAGCCACAGCAGATACATAACCTGTGTGACCACTCATAGTCTTACAGGTACCTGTCTTGACGTCCCATAGTCTCACCGTCTCATCTCTACTTCCCGATACGATGAACTCTGAATCACTGGATATAGCCACAGATGATACAGAATTTGTGTGACCACTCATAGTCTTACAGCTACCTGTCTTGACGTCCCATAGTCTCACCGTCTCATCTCTACTTCCCGATACAATGAACTCTGAATCACTGGATATAGCCACAGATAATACAGAATTAGTGTGACCACTCATAGTCTTACAGGTACCTGTCTTGACGTCCCATAGTCTCACGGTATTATCTCTACTTCCCGATACGATGAACTCTGAATCACTGGATATAGCCACAGCAGATACATAACCTGTGTGACCACTCATAGTCTTACAGCTACCTGTCTTGACGTCCCATAGTCTCACGGTATTATCTCTACTTCCCGATACGATGAACTCTGAATCACTGGATATAGCCACAGATCATACCTAATTAGTGTGACCACTCATAGTCTTACAAGTACCTGTCTTGACGTTCCATAGTCTCACCGTTTAATCATAACCTCCCGATACAATTAACTCTGAATCACTGGATATAGCCACAGATAATACAGAATTTGTGTGACCACTCATAGTCTTACAGGTACCTGTCTTGACGTCCCATAGTCTCACGGTATTATCTCTACTTCCCGATACGATGAACTCTGAATCACTGGATATAGCCACAGATAATACAGAATTTGTGTGACCAATCATAGTCTTACAGGTACCTGTCTTGACGTTCCATAGTCTCACCGTCTCATCTCTACTTCCCGATACGATGAACTCTGAATCACTGGATATAGCCACAGCAGATACATAACCTGTGTGACCACTCATAGTCTTACAGGTACCTGTCTTGACGTCCCATAGTCTCACCGTCTCATCTCTACTTCCCGATACGATGAACTCTGAATCACTGGATATAGCCACAGATAATACAGAATTTGTGTGACCAATCATAGTCTTACAGGTACCTGTCTTGACGTTCCATAGTCTCACGGTATTATCTCTACTTCCCGATACGATGAACTCTGAATCACTGGATATAGCCACAGATAATACAGAATTTGTGTGAGCACTCAAAGTCTTACAGGTACCTGTCTTGACGTCCCATAGTCTCACCGTCTCATCTCTACTTCCCGATACGATGAACTCTGAATCACTGGATATAGCCACAGATGATACAGAATTTGTGTGACCACTCATAGTCTTACAGCTACCTGTCTTGACGTTCCATAGTCTCACGGTATTATCTCTACTTCCCGATACGATGAACTCTGAATCACTGGATATAGCCACAGATGATACAGAATTTGTGTGACCACTCATAGTCTTACAGCTACCTGTCTTGACGTTCCATAGTCTCACGGTATTATCTCTACTTCCCGATACGATGAACTCTGAATCACTGGATATAGCCACAGCAGATACATAACCTGTGTGACCACTCATAGTCTTACAGGTACCTGTCTTGACGTCCCATAGTCTCACCGTTTAATCTCTACTTCCCGATACGATGAACTCTGAATCACTGGATATAGCCACAGCAGATACATAACCTGTGTGACCACTCATAGTCTTACAGGTACCTGTCTTGACGTCCCATAGTCTCACCGTCTCATCTCTACTTCCCGATACGATGAACTCTGAATCACTGGATATAGCCACAGATAATACAGAATTTGTGTGACCAATCATAGTCTTACAGGTACCTGTCTTGACGTTCCATAGTCTCACGGTATTATCTCTACTTCCCGATACGATGAACTCTGAATCACTGGATATAGCCACAGATAATACAGAATTTGTGTGAGCACTCAAAGTCTTACAGGTACCTGTCTTGACGTTCCATAGTCTCACGGTATTATCTCTACTTCCCGATACGATGAACTCTGAATCACTGGATATAGCCACAGATAATACAGAATTTGTGTGACCAATCATAGTCTTACAGGTACCTGTCTTGACGTTCCATAGTCTCACCGTTTAATCTCAACTTCCCGATACGATGAACTCTGAATCACTGGATATAGCCACAGATAATACAGAATTAGTGTGACCACTCATAGTCTTACAGCTACCTGTCTTGACGTCCCATAGTCTCACGGTATTATCTCTACTTCCCGATACGATGAACTCTGAATCACTGGATATAGCCACAGATAATACAGAATTTGTGTGACCAATCATAGTCTTACAGGTACCTGTCTTGACGTCCCATAGTCTCACCGTATTATCTCAACTTCCCGATACGATGAACTCTGAATCACTGGATATAGCCACAGATAATACAGAATTTGTGTGACCACTCATAGTCTTACAGCTACCTGTCTTGACGTTCCATAGTCTCACCGTCTCATCTCTACTTCCCGATACGATGAACTCTGAATCACTGGATATAGCCACAGCAGATACATAACCTGTGTGACCACTCATGGTCTTACAGGTACCTGTCTTGACGTCCCATAGTCTCACCGTATTATCTCAACTTCCCGATACGATGAACTCTGAATCACTGGATATAGCCACAGATAATACAGAATTTGTGTGACCAATCATAGTCTTACATGTACCTGTCTTGACGTCCCATAGTCTCACCGTATTATCTCTACTTCCCGATACGATGAACTCTGAATCACTGGATATAGCCACAGATAATACAGAATTTGTGTGACCACTCATAGTCTTACAGGTACCTGTCTTGACGTCCCATAGTCTCACGGTATTATCTCTACTTCCCGATACGATGAACTCTGAATCACTGGATATAGCCACAGATAATACAGAATTTGTGTGACCACTCATAGTCTTACAGCTACCTGTCTTGACGTCCCATAGTCTCACCGTCTCATCTCTACTTCCCGATACAATGAACTCTGAATCACTGGATATAGCCACAGATAATACAGAATTTGTGTGACCACTTATAGTCTTACAGCTACCTGTCTTGACGTCCCATAGTCTCACCGTCTCATCTCTACTTCCCGATACGATGAACTCTGAATCACTGGATATAGCCACAGATGATACAGAATTTGTGTGACCACTCATAGTCTTACAGGTACCTGTCTTGACGTCCCATAGTCTCACCGTTTAATCTCTACTTCCCGATACAATGAACTCTGAATCACTGGATATAGCCACAGATAATACAGAATGTGTGTGACCACTCATGGTCTTACAGGTACCTGTCTTGACGTCCCATAGTCTCACGGTATTATCTCTACTTCCCGATACGATGAACTCTGAATCACTGGATATAGCCACAGATAATACATAACCTGTGTGACCACTCATAGTCTTACAGGTACCTGTCTTGACGTCCCATAGTCTCACCGTCTCATCTCTACTTCCCGATACGATGAACTCTGAATCACTGGATATAGCCACAGATAATACAGAATTTGTGTGACCAATCATAGTCTTACAGGTACCTGTCTTGACGTCCCATAGTCTCACCGTTTAATCATAACCTCCCGATACAATTAACTCTGAATCACTAGATATAGCCACAGATAATACAGAATTTGTGTGACCACTTATAGTCTTACAGCTACCTGTCTTGACGTCCCATAGTCTCACCGTCTCATCTCTACTTCCCGATACAATGAACTCTGAATCACTGGATATAGCCACAGATAATACAGAATTAGTGTGACCACTCATAGTCTTACAGGTACCTGTCTTGACGTCCCATAGTCTCACGGTATTATCTCTACTTCCCGATACGATGAACTCTGAATCACTGGATATAGCCACAGCAGATACATAACCTGTGTGACCACTCATAGTCTTACAGGTACCTGTCTTGACGTCCCATAGTCTCACCGTTTAATCTCTACTTCCCGATACGATGAACTCTGAATCACTGGATATAGCCACAGATAATACAGAATTTGTGTGACCACTTATAGTCTTACAGCTACCTGTCTTGACGTCCCATAGTCTCACCGTCTCATCTCTACTTCCCGATACAATGAACTCTGAATCACTGGATATAGCCACAGATCATACAGAATTAGTGTGACCACTCATAGTCTTACAGGTACCTGTCTTGACGTCCCATAGTCTCACGGTATTATCTCTACTTCCCGATACGATGAACTCTGAATCACTGGATATAGCCACAGCAGATACATAACCTGTGTGACCACTCATAGTCTTACAGGTACCTGTCTTGACGTCCCATAGTCTCACCGTTTAATCTCTACTTCCCGATACGATGAACTCTGAATCACTGCATAAAGCCACAGATAATACAGAATTTGTGTGACCAATCATAGTCTTACAGGTACCTGTCTTGACGTCCCATAGTCTCACGGTATTATCTCTACTTCCCGATACGATGAACTCTGAATCACTGGATATAGCCACAGCAGATACATAACCTGTGTGACCACTCATAGTCTTACAGGTACCTGTCTTGACGTCCCATAGTCTCACCGTTTAATCTCTACTTCCCGATACGATGAACTCTGAATCACTGCATAAAGCCACAGATAATACAGAATTTGTGTGACCACTCATAGTCTTACAGGTACCTGTCTTGACGTCCCATAGTCTCACCGTCTCATCTCTACTTCCCGATACGATGAACTCTGAATCACTGGATATAGCCACAGATAATACAGAATTAGTGTGACCACTCATAGTCTTACAGCTACCTGTCTTGACGTCCCATAGTCTCACCGTCTCATCTCTACTTCCCGATACGATGAACTCTGAATCACTGGATATAGCCACAGATAATACAGAATTTGTGTGACCACTCATAGTCTTACAGGTACCTGTCTTGACGTCCCATAGTCTCACGTTATTATCTCTACTTCCCGATACGATGAACTCTGAATCACTGGATATAGCCACAGATAATACAGAATTTGTGTGACCACTCATAGTCTTACAGCTACCTGTCTTGACGTTCCATAGTCTCACCGTCTCATCTCTACTTCCCGATACGATGAACTCTGAATCACTGGATATAGCCACAGCAGATACATAACCTGTGTGACCACTCATGGTCTTACAGGTACCTGTCTTGACGTCCCATAGTCTCACCGTATTATCTCAACTTCCCGATACGATGAACTCTGAATCACTGGATATAGCCACAGATAATACAGAATTTGTGTGACCACTCATAGTCTTACAGGTACCTGTCTTGACGTCCCATAGTCTCACCGTTTAATCTCTACTTCCCGATACGATGAACTCTGAATCACTGGATATAGCCACAGCATATAAATAATCTGTGTGACCTTCATAGTCTTACAGCTACCTGTCTTGACGTTCCATAGTCTCACGGTATTATCTCTACTTCCCGATACGATGAACTCTGAATCACTGGATATAGCCACAGCAGATACATAACCTGTGTGACCACTCATAGTCTTACAGGTACCTGTCTTGACGTCCCATAGTCTCACCGTTTAATCTCTACTTCCCGATACGATGAACTCTGAATCACTAGATATAGCCACAGATAATACAGAATTTGTGTGACCACTCATAGTCTTACAGGTACCTGTCTTGACGTTCCATAGTCTCACGGTATTATCTCTACTTCCCGATACGATGAACTCTGAATCACTGGATATAGCCACAGATCATACCTAATTAGTGTGACCAATCATAGTCTTACAGGTACCTGTCTTGACGTTCCATAGTCTCACCGTCTCATCATAACCTCCCGATACAATGAACTCTGAATCACTAGATATAGCCACAGATAATACAGAATTTGTGTGACCACTTATAGTCTTACAGGTACCTGTCTTGACGTCCCATAGTCTCACCGTCTCATCTCTACTTCCCGATACGATGAACTCTGAATCACTGGATATAGCCACAGATAATACAGAATTTGTGTGACCAATCATAGTCTTACAGGTACCTGTCTTGACGTTCCATAGTCTCACGGTATTATCTCTACTTCCCGATACGATGAACTCTGAATCACTGGATATAGCCACAGCAGATACAGAATTTGTGTGACCACTCATAGTCTTACAGGTACCTGTCTTGACGTCCCATAGTCTCACCGTTTAATCTCTACTTCCCGATACGATGAACTCTGAATCACTGGATATAGCCACAGCATATAAATAATCTGTGTGACCTTCATAGTCTTACAGCTACCTGTCTTGACGTTCCATAGTCTCACGGTATTATCTCTACTTCCCGATACGATGAACTCTGAATCACTGGATATAGCCACAGATAATACAGAATTTGTGTGACCAATCATAGTCTTACAGGTACCTGTCTTGACGTTCCATAGTCTCACCGTCTCATCTCTACTTCCCGATACGATGAACTCTGAATCACTGGATATAGCCACAGCAGATACATAACCTGTGTGACCACTCATAGTCTTACAGGTACCTGTCTTGACGTCCCATAGTCTCACCGTCTCATCTCTACTTCCCGATACGATGAACTCTGAATCACTGGATATAGCCACAGCAGATACATAACCTGTGTGACCACTCATAGTCTTACAGGTACCTGTCTTGACGTCCCATAGTCTCACCGTCTCATCTCTACTTCCCGATACGATGAACTCTGAATCACTGGATATAGCCACAGATAATACAGAATTTGTGTGACCAATCATAGTCTTACAGGTACCTGTCTTGACGTTCCATAGTCTCACCGTCTCATCTCTACTTCCCGATACGATGAACTCTGAATCACTGGATATAGCCACAGATAATACAGAATTTGTGTGACCAATCATAGTCTTACAGGTACCTGTCTTGACGTCCCATAGTCTCACGGTATTATCTCTACTTCCCGATACGATGAACTCTGAATCACTGGATATAGCCACAGATAATACATAACCTGTGTGACCACTCATAGTCTTACAGGTACCTGTCTTGACGTCCCATAGTCTCACCGTCTCATCTCTACTTCCCGATACGATGAACTCTGAATCACTGGATATAGCCACAGATGATACAGAATTTGTGTGACCACTCATAGTCTTACAGGTACCTGTCTTGACGTTCCATAGTCTCACCGTCTCATCTCTACTTCCCGATACGATGAACTCTGAATCACTGGATATAGCCACAGCAGATACATAACCTGTGTGACCACTCATAGTCTTACAGGTACCTGTCTTGACGTCCCATAGTCTCACCGTCTCATCTCTACTTCCCGATACGATGAACTCTGAATCACTGGATATAGCCACAGCAGATACATAACCTGTGTGACCACTCATAGTCTTACAGGTACCTGTCTTGACGTCCCATAGTCTCACCGTCTCATCTCTACTTCCCGATACGATGAACTCTGAATCACTGGATATAGCCACAGCAGATACATAACCTGTGTGACCACTCATGGTCTTACAGGTACCTGTCTTGACGTCCCATAGTCTCACCGTTTAATCATAACCTCCCGATACGATGAACTCTGAATCACTGGATATAGCCACAGATAATACAGAATTTGTGTGACCAATCATAGTCTTACAGGTACCTGTCTTGACGTTCCATAGTCTCACCGTCTCATCTCTACTTCCCGATACGATGAACTCTGAATCACTGGATATAGCCACAGATGATACAGAATTTGTGTGACCACTCATAGTCTTACAGCTACCTGTCTTGACGTTCCATAGTCTCACGGTATTATCTCTACTTCCCGATACGATGAACTCTGAATCACTGGATATAGCCACAGCAGATACATAACCTGTGTGACCACTCATAGTCTTACAGGTACCTGTCTTGACGTCCCATAGTCTCACCGTTTAATCTCTACTTCCCGATACGATGAACTCTGAATCACTGGATATAGCCACAGATAATACAGAATTTGTGTGACCAATCATAGTCTTACAGGTACCTGTCTTGACGTCCCATAGTCTCACGGTATTATCTCTACTTCCCGATACGATGAACTCTGAATCACTGGATATAGCCACAGATAATACAGAATTTGTGTGACCACTTATAGTCTTACAGGTACCTGTCTTGACGTCCCATAGTCTCACGGTATTATCTCTACTTCCCGATACAATGAACTCTGAATCACTGGATATAGCCACAGATAATACAGAATTTGTGTGACCAATCATAGTCTTACAGGTACCTGTCTTGACGTCCCATAGTCTCACGGTATTATCTCTACTTCCCGATACGATGAACTCTGAATCACTGGATATAGCCACAGCATATAAATAATCTGTGTGACCTTCATAGTCTTACAGCTACCTGTCTTGACGTTCCATAGTCTCACGGTATTATCTCTACTTCCCGATACGATGAACTCTGAATCACTGGATATAGCCACAGCAGATACATAACCTGTGTGACCACTCATAGTCTTACAGGTACCTGTCTTGACGTCCCATAGTCTCACCGTTTAATCTCTACTTCCCGATACGATGAACTCTGAATCACTAGATATAGCCACAGATAATACAGAATTTGTGTGACCACTCATAGTCTTACAGGTACCTGTCTTGACGTCCCATAGTCTCACCGTCTCATCTCTACTTCCCGATACAATGAACTCTGAATCACTGGATATAGCCACAGATAATACAGAATTAGTGTGACCACTCATAGTCTTACAGCTACCTGTCTTGACGTTCCATAGTCTCACCGTCTCATCTCTACTTCCCGATACGATGAACTCTGAATCACTGGATATAGCCACAGCAGATACATAACCTGTGTGACCACTCATGGTCTTACAGGTACCTGTCTTGACGTCCCATAGTCTCACCGTATTATCTCAACTTCCCGATACGATGAACTCTGAATCACTGGATATAGCCACAGCAGATACATAACCTGTGTGACCACTCATGGTCTTACATGTACCTGTCTTGACGTCCCATAGTCTCACCGTATTAGCTCAACTTCCCAATACTATGAACTCTGAATCACTGGATATAGCCACAGCAGATACATAACCTGTGTGACCACTCATAGTCTTACAGGTACCTGTCTTGACGTCCCATAGTCTCACGGTATTATCTCTACTTCCCGATACGATGAACTCTGAATCACTGGATATAGCCACAGATAATACAGAATTTGTGTGACCACTCATAGTCTTACAGGTACCTGTCTTGACGTCCCATAGTCTCACCGTCTCATCTCTACTTCCCGATACGATGAACTCTGAATCACTGGATATAGCCACAGCAGATACATAACCTGTGTGACCACTCATAGTCTTACAGGTACCTGTCTTGACGTCCCATAGTCTCACCGTCTCATCTCTACTTCCCGATACGATGAACTCTGAATCACTGGATATAGCCACAGCAGATACATAACCTGTGTGACCACTCATGGTCTTACAGGTACCTGTCTTGACGTCCCATAGTCTCACCGTCTCATCTCTACTTCCCGATACGATGAACTCTGAATCACTGGATATAGCCACAGCAGATACATAACCTGTGTGACCACTCATGGTCTTACAGGTACCTGTCTTGACGTCCCATAGTCTCACCGTATTATCTCTACTTCCCGATACGATGAACTCTGAATCACTGGATATAGCCACAGCATATAAATAATCTGTGTGACCTTCATAGTCTTACAGCTACCTGTCTTGACGTTCCATAGTCTCACGGTATTATCTCTACTTCCCGATACGATGAACTCTGAATCACTGGATATAGCCACAGCAGATACATAACCTGTGTGACCACTCATAGTCTTACAGGTACCTGTCTTGACGTTCCATAGTCTCACGGTATTATCTCTACTTCCCGATACGATGAACTCTGAATCACTGGATATAGCCACAGCATATAAATAATCTGTGTGACCTTCATAGTCTTACAGCTACCTGTCTTGACGTTCCATAGTCTCACGGTATTATCTCTACTTCCCGATACGATGAACTCTGAATCACTGGATATAGCCACAGATAATACAGAATTTGTGTGACCACTCATAGTCTTACAGGTACCTGTCTTGACGTCCCATAGTCTCACCGTCTCATCTCTACTTCCCGATACGATGAACTCTGAATCACTGGATATAGCCACAGATAATACAGAATTTGTGTGACCACTCATAGTCTTACAGGTACCTGTCTTGACGTCCCATAGTCTCACGGTATTATCTCTACTTCCCGATACAATGAACTCTGAATCACTGGATATAGCCACAGATAATACAGAATTTGTGTGACCAATCATAGTCTTACAGGTACCTGTCTTGACGTCCCATAGTCTCACGGTATTATCTCTACTTCCCGATACGATGAACTCTGAATCACTGGATATAGCCACAGATAATACATAACCTGTGTGACCACTCATAGTCTTACAGGTACCTGTCTTGACGTCCCATAGTCTCACCGTCTCATCTCTACTTCCCGATACGATGAACTCTGAATCACTGGATATAGCCACAGATGATACAGAATTTGTGTGACCACTCATAGTCTTACAGGTACCTGTCTTGACGTCCCATAGTCTCACGGTATTATCTCTACTTCCCGATACGATGAACTCTGAATCACTGGATATAGCCAATGATAATACAGAATTAGTGTGACCACTCATAGTCTTACAGGTACCTTTCTTGACGTCCCATAGTCTCACGGTATTATCTCTACTTCCCGATACGATGAACTCTGAATCACTGGATATAGCCACAGCATATAAATAATCTGTGTGACCTTCATAGTCTTACAGGTACCTGTCTTGACGTCCCATAGTCTCACCGTTTAATCTCTACTTCCCGATACGATGAACTCTGAATCACTGGATATAGCCACAGATAATACATAACCTGTGTGACCACTCATAGTCTTACAGGTACCTGTCTTGACGTCCCATAGTCTCACCGTCTCATCTCTACTTCCCGATACGATGAACTCTGAATCACTGGATATAGCCACAGATAATACATAACCTGTGTGACCACTCATAGTTTTACAGGTACCTGTCTTGACGTTCCATAGTCTCACGGTATTATCTCTACTTCCCGATACGATGAACTCTGAATCACTGGATATAGCCACAGCAGATACATAACCTGTGTGACCACTCATGGTCTTACAGGTACCTGTCTTGACGTCCCATAGTCTCACCGTATTATCTCAACTTCCCGATACGATGAACTCTGAATCACTGGATATAGCCACAGCAGATACATAACCTGTGTGACCACTCATGGTCTTACATGTACCTGTCTTGACGTCCCATAGTCTCACCGTATTAGCTCAACTTCCCAATACGATGAACTCTGAATCACTGGATATAGCCACAGCAGATACATAACCTGTGTGACCACTCATAGTCTTACAGGTACCTGTCTTGACGTCCCATAGTCTCACGGTATTATCTCTACTTCCCGATACGATGAACTCTGAATCACTGGATATAGCCACAGCATATAAATAATCTGTGTGACCTTCATAGTCTTACAGCTACCTGTCTTGACGTTCCATAGTCTCACGGTATTATCTCTACTTCCCGATACGATGAACTCTGAATCACTGGATATAGCCACAGCAGATACATAACCTGTGTGACCACTCATAGTCTTACAGGTACCTGTCTTGACGTCCCATAGTCTCACCGTTTAATCTCTACTTCCCGATACGATGAACTCTGAATCACTAGATATAGCCACAGATAATACAGAATTTGTGTGACCACTCATAGTCTTACAGGTACCTGTCTTGACGTCCCATAGTCTCACCGTCTCATCTCTACTTCCCGATACAATGAACTCTGAATCACTGGATATAGCCACAGATAATACAGAATTAGTGTGACCACTCATAGTCTTACAGCTACCTGTCTTGACGTTCCATAGTCTCACCGTCTCATCTCTACTTCCCGATACGATGAACTCTGAATCACTGGATATAGCCACAGCAGATACATAACCTGTGTGACCACTCATGGTCTTACAGGTACCTGTCTTGACGTCCCATAGTCTCACCGTATTATCTCAACTTCCCGATACGATGAACTCTGAATCACTGGATATAGCCACAGCAGATACATAACCTGTGTGACCACTCATGGTCTTACATGTACCTGTCTTGACGTCCCATAGTCTCACCGTATTAGCTCAACTTCCCAATACTATGAACTCTGAATCACTGGATATAGCCACAGCAGATACATAACCTGTGTGACCACTCATAGTCTTACAGGTACCTGTCTTGACGTCCCATAGTCTCACGGTATTATCTCTACTTCCCGATACGATGAACTCTGAATCACTGGATATAGCCACAGATAATACAGAATTTGTGTGACCACTCATAGTCTTACAGGTACCTGTCTTGACGTCCCATAGTCTCACCGTCTCATCTCTACTTCCCGATACGATGAACTCTGAATCACTGGATATAGCCACAGCAGATACATAACCTGTGTGACCACTCATAGTCTTACAGGTACCTGTCTTGACGTCCCATAGTCTCACCGTCTCATCTCTACTTCCCGATACGATGAACTCTGAATCACTGGATATAGCCACAGCAGATACATAACCTGTGTGACCACTCATGGTCTTACAGGTACCTGTCTTGACGTCCCATAGTCTCACCGTCTCATCTCTACTTCCCGATACGATGAACTCTGAATCACTGGATATAGCCACAGCAGATACATAACCTGTGTGACCACTCATGGTCTTACAGGTACCTGTCTTGACGTCCCATAGTCTCACCGTATTATCTCTACTTCCCGATACGATGAACTCTGAATCACTGGATATAGCCACAGCATATAAATAATCTGTGTGACCTTCATAGTCTTACAGCTACCTGTCTTGACGTTCCATAGTCTCACGGTATTATCTCTACTTCCCGATACGATGAACTCTGAATCACTGGATATAGCCACAGCAGATACATAACCTGTGTGACCACTCATAGTCTTACAGGTACCTGTCTTGACGTCCCATAGTCTCACCGTATTATCTCTACTTCCCGATACGATGAACTCTGAATCACTGGATATAGCCACAGCATATAAATAATCTGTGTGACCTTCATAGTCTTACAGCTACCTGTCTTGACGTTCCATAGTCTCACGGTATTATCTCTACTTCCCGATACGATGAACTCTGAATCACTGGATATAGCCACAGATAATACAGAATTTGTGTGACCACTCATAGTCTTACAGGTACCTGTCTTGACGTCCCATAGTCTCACCGTCTCATCTCTACTTCCCGATACGATGAACTCTGAATCACTGGATATAGCCACAGATAATACAGAATTTGTGTGACCACTCATAGTCTTACAGGTACCTGTCTTGACGTCCCATAGTCTCACGGTATTATCTCTACTTCCCGATACAATGAACTCTGAATCACTGGATATAGCCACAGATAATACAGAATTTGTGTGACCAATCATAGTCTTACAGGTACCTGTCTTGACGTCCCATAGTCTCACGGTATTATCTCTACTTCCCGATACGATGAACTCTGAATCACTGGATATAGCCACAGATAATACATAACCTGTGTGACCACTCATAGTCTTACAGGTACCTGTCTTGACGTCCCATAGTCTCACCGTCTCATCTCTACTTCCCGATACGATGAACTCTGAATCACTGGATATAGCCACAGATGATACAGAATTTGTGTGACCACTCATAGTCTTACAGGTACCTGTCTTGACGTCCCATAGTCTCACGGTATTATCTCTACTTCCCGATACGATGAACTCTGAATCACTGGATATAGCCAATGATAATACAGAATTAGTGTGACCACTCATAGTCTTACAGGTACCTTTCTTGACGTCCCATAGTCTCACGGTATTATCTCTACTTCCCGATACGATGAACTCTGAATCACTGGATATAGCCACAGCATATAAATAATCTGTGTGACCTTCATAGTCTTACAGGTACCTGTCTTGACGTCCCATAGTCTCACCGTTTAATCTCTACTTCCCGATACGATGAACTCTGAATCACTGGATATAGCCACAGATAATACAGAATTTGTGTGACCAATCATAGTCTTACAGGTACCTGTCTTGACGTTCCATAGTCTCACCGTCTCATCTCTACTTCCCGATACGATGAACTCTGAATCACTGGATATAGCCACAGATAATACATAACCTGTGTGACCACTCATAGTTTTACAGGTACCTGTCTTGACGTTCCATAGTCTCACGGTATTATCTCTACTTCCCGATACGATGAACTCTGAATCACTGGATATAGCCACAGCAGATACATAACCTGTGTGACCACTCATGGTCTTACAGGTACCTGTCTTGACGTCCCATAGTCTCACCGTATTATCTCAACTTCCCGATACGATGAACTCTGAATCACTGGATATAGCCACAGCAGATACATAACCTGTGTGACCACTCATGGTCTTACATGTACCTGTCTTGACGTCCCATAGTCTCACCGTATTAGCTCAACTTCCCAATACGATGAACTCTGAATCACTGGATATAGCCACAGCAGATACATAACCTGTGTGACCACTCATAGTCTTACAGGTACCTGTCTTGACGTCCCATAGTCTCACGGTATTATCTCTACTTCCCGATACGATGAACTCTGAATCACTGGATATAGCCACAGATAATACAGAATTTGTGTGACCACTCATAGTCTTACAGGTACCTGTCTTGACGTCCCATAGTCTCACCGTCTCATCTCTACTTCCCGATACGATGAACTCTGAATCACTGGATATAGCCACAGATAATACAGAATTTGTGTGACCACTCATAGTCTTACAGGTACCTGTCTTGACGTCCCATAGTCTCACGGTATTATCTCTACTTCCCGATACGATGAACTCTGAATCACTGGATATAGCCACAGATAATACATAACCTGTGTGACCACTCATAGTCTTACAGCTACCTGTCTTGACGTTCCATAGTCTCACCGTCTCATCTCTACTTCCCGATACGATGAACTCTGAATCACTGGATATAGCCACAGCAGATACATAACCTGTGTGACCACTCATGGTCTTACAGGTACCTGTCTTGACGTCCCATAGTCTCACCGTCTCATCTCTACTTCCCGATACGATGAACTCTGAATCACTGGATATAGCCACAGCATATAAATAATCTGTGTGACCTTCATAGTCTTACAGCTACCTGTCTTGACGTTCCATAGTCTCACGGTATTATCTCTACTTCCCGATACGATGAACTCTGAATCACTGGATATAGCCACAGCATATACAACACTAGTGTGACCACTCATGGTCTTACAGGTACCTGTCTTGACGTCCCATAGTCTCACCGTCTCATCTCTACTTCCCGATACGATGAACTCTGAATCACTGGATATAGCCACAGATAATACAGAATTTGTGTGACCAATCATAGTCTTACAGGTACCTGTCTTGACGTCCCATAGTCTCACCGTCTCATCTCTACTTCCCGATACGATGAACTCTGAATCACTGGATATAGCCACAGCAGATACATAACCTGTGTGACCACTCATGGTCTTACAGGTACCTGTCTTGACGTCCCATAGTCTCACCGTATTATCTCAACTTCCCGATACGATGAACTCTGAATCACTGGATATAGCCACAGCAGATACATAACCTGTGTGACCACTCATGGTCTTACATGTACCTGTCTTGACGTCCCATAGTCTCACCGTATTAGCTCAACTTCCCAATACGATGAACTCTGAATCACTGGATATAGCCACAGCAGATACATAACCTGTGTGACCACTCATAGTCTTACAGGTACCTGTCTTGACGTCCCATAGTCTCACGGTATTATCTCTACTTCCCGATACGATGAACTCTGAATCACTGGATATAGCCACAGATAATACAGAATTTGTGTGACCACTCATAGTCTTACAGGTACCTGTCTTGACGTCCCATAGTCTCACCGTCTCATCTCTACTTCCCGATACGATGAACTCTGAATCACTGGATATAGCCACAGATAATACAGAATTTGTGTGACCACTCATAGTCTTACAGGTACCTGTCTTGACGTCCCATAGTCTCACGGTATTATCTCTACTTCCCGATACGATGAACTCTGAATCACTGGATATAGCCACAGATAATACATAACCTGTGTGACCACTCATAGTCTTACAGCTAACTGTCTTGACGTTCCATAGTCTCACCGTCTCATCTCTACTTCCCGATACGATGAACTCTGAATCACTGGATATAGCCACAGCAGATACATAACCTGTGTGACCACTCATGGTCTTACAGGTACCTGTCTTGACGTCCCATAGTCTCACCGTCTCATCTCTACTTCCCGATACGATGAACTCTGAATCACTGGATATAGCCACAGCATATAAATAATCTGTGTGACCTTCATAGTCTTACAGCTACCTGTCTTGACGTTCCATAGTCTCACGGTATTATCTCTACTTCCCGATACGATGAACTCTGAATCACTGGATATAGCCACAGCATATACAACACTAGTGTGACCACTCATGGTCTTACAGGTACCTGTCTTGACGTCCCATAGTCTCACCGTCTCATCTCTACTTCCCGATACGATGAACTCTGAATCACTAGATATAGCCACAGATAATACAGAATTTGTGTGACCACTTATAGTCTTACAGGTACCTGTCTTGACGTCCCATAGTCTCACCGTCTCATCTCTACTTCCCGATACAATGAACTCTGAATCACTGGATATAGCCACAGATAATACAGAATTTGTGTGACCAATCATAGTCTTACAGGTACCTGTCTTGACGTCCCATAGTCTCACCGTCTCATCTCTACTTCCCGATACGATGAACTCTGAATCACTGGATATAGCCACAGCAGATACATAACCTGTGTGACCACTCATAGTCTTACAGGTACCTGTCTTGACGTCCCATAGTCTCACCGTCTCATCTCTACTTCCCGATACAATGAACTCTGAATCACTGGATATAGCCACAGCAGATACATAACCTGTGTGACCACTCATGGTCTTACAGGTACCTGTCTTGACGTCCCATAGTCTCACCGTTTAATCATAACCTCCCGATACGATGAACTCTGAATCACTGGATATAGCCACAGATAATACAGAATTTGTGTGACCAATCATAGTCTTACAGGTACCTGTCTTGACGTCCCATAGTCTCACGGTATTATCTCTACTTCCCGATACGATGAACTCTGAATCACTGGATATAGCCACAGATCATACCTAATTAGTGTGACCACTCATAGTCTTACAGGTACCTGTCTTGACGTCCCATAGTCTCACCGTTTAATCATAACCTCCCGATACAATGAACTCTGAATCACTAGATATAGCCACAGATAATACAGAATTTGTGTGACCACTTATAGTCTTACAGGTACCTGTCTTGACGTCCCATAGTCTCACGGTATTATCTCTACTTCCCGATACAATGAACTCTGAATCACTGGATATAGCCACAGATAATACAGAATTTGTGTGACCAATCATAGTCTTACAGGTACCTGTCTTGACGTCCCATAGTCTCACCGTCTCATCTCTACTTCCCGATACGATGAACTCTGAATCACTGGATATAGCCACAGCAGATACATAACCTGTGTGACCACTCATAGTCTTACAGGTACCTGTCTTGACGTCCCATAGTCTCACCGTCTCATCTCTACTTCCCGATACGATGAACTCTGAATCACTGGATATAGCCACAGATAATACATAACCTGTGTGACCACTCATGGTCTTACAGGTACCTGTCTTGACGTCCCATAGTCTCACCGTTTAATCATAACCTCCCGATACGATGAACTCTGAATCACTGGATATAGCCACAGCAGATACATAACCTGTGTGACCACTCATGGTCTTACAGGTACCTGTCTTGACGTCCCATAGTCTCACCGTCTCATCTCTACTTCCCGATACGATGAACTCTGAATCACTGGATATAGCCACAGATAATACAGAATTTGTGTGACCAATCATAGTCTTACAGGTACCTGTCTTGACGTCCCATAGTCTCACCGTTTAATCATAACCTCCCGATACAATGAACTCTGAATCACTGGATATAGCCACAGATAATACAGAATTTGTGTGACCAATCATAGTCTTACAGGTACCTGTCTTGACGTTCCATAGTCTCACCGTCTCATCTCTACTTCCCGATACGATGAACTCTGAATCACTGGATATAGCCACAGATAATACAGAATTTGTGTGACCACTCATAGTCTTACAGCTACCTGTCTTGACGTTCCATAGTCTCACGGTATTATCTCTACTTCCCGATACGATGAACTCTGAATCACTGGATATAGCCACAGCAGATACATAACCTGTGTGACCACTCATAGGCTTACAGCTACCTGTCTTGACGTTCCATAGTCTCACGGTATTATCTCTACTTCCCGATACGATGAACTCTGAATCACTGGATATAGCCACAGCAGATACATAACCTGTGTGACCACTCATGGTCTTACAGGTACCTGTCTTGACGTTCCATAGTCTCACGGTATTATCTCTACTTCCCGATACGATGAACTCTGAATCACTGGATATAGCCACAGATAATACAGAATTTGTGTGACCACTCATAGTCTTACAGGTACCTGTCTTGACGTCCCATAGTCTCACCGTTTAATCTCTACTTCCCGATACGATGAACTCTGAATCACTGGATATAGCCACAGCATATAAATAATCTGTGTGACCTTCATAGTCTTACAGCTACCTGTCTTGACGTTCCATAGTCTCACGGTATTATCTCTACTTCCCGATACGATGAACTCTGAATCACTGGATATAGCCACAGATAATACAGAATTTGTGTGACCAATCATAGTCTTACAGGTACCTGTCTTGACGTTCCATAGTCTCACGGTATTATCTCTACTTCCCGATACGATGAACTCTGAATCACTGGATATAGCCACAGATAATACAGAATTTGTGTGAGCACTCAAAGTCTTACAGGTACCTGTCTTGACGTTCCATAGTCTCACCGTCTCATCTCTACTTCCCGATACGATGAACTCTGAATCACTGGATATAGCCACAGATAATACAGAATTTGTGTGACCAATCATAGTCTTACAGGTACCTGTCTTGACGTCCCATAGTCTCACGGTATTATCTCTACTTCCCGATACGATGAACTCTGAATCACTGGATATAGCCACAGCATATAAATAATCTGTGTGACCTTCATAGTCTTACAGCTACCTGTCTTGACGTTCCATAGTCTCACGGTATTATCTCTACTTCCCGATACGATGAACTCTGAATCACTGGATATAGCCACAGATAATACAGAATTTGTGTGACCAATCATAGTCTTACAGGTACCTGTCTTGACGTTCCATAGTCTCACGGTATTATCTCTACTTCCCGATACGATGAACTCTGAATCACTGGATATAGCCACAGATAATACAGAATTTGTGTGAGCACTCATAGTCTTACAGCTACCTGTCTTGACGTCCCATAGTCTCACGGTATTATCTCTACTTCCCGATACGATGAACTCTGAATCACTGGATATAGCCACAGATAATACCTAATTAGTGTGACCACTCATGGTCTTACAGGTACCTGTCTTGACGTCCCATAGTCTCACCGTTTAATCATAACCTCCCGATACGATGAACTCTGAATCACTGGATATAGCCACAGCAGATACAGAATTTGTGTGACCACTTATAGTCTTACAGGTACCTGTCTTGACGTCCCATAGTCTCACGGTATTATCTCTACTTCCCGATACAATGAACTCTGAATCACTGGATATAGCCAATGATAATACATAACCTGTGTGACCACTCATAGTCTTACAGGTACCTGTCTTGACGTCCCATAGTCTCACCGTCTCATCTCTACTTCCCGATACAATGAACTCTGAATCACTGGATATAGCCACAGATGATACAGAATTTGTGTGACCACTCACAGTCTTACAGCTACCTGTCTTGACGTTCCATAGTCTCACCGTTTAATCATAACCTCCCGATACGATGAACTCTGAATCACTGGATATAGCCACAGATGATACAGAATTTGTGTGACCACTCATAGTCTTACAGGTACCTGTCTTGACGTCCCATAGTCTCACCGTTTAATCATAACCTCCCGATACGATGAACTCTGAATCACTGGATATAGCCACAGATCATACCTAATTAGTGTGACCACTCATGGTCTTACAGGTACCTGTCTTGACGTCCCATAGTCTCACGGTATTATCTCTACTTCCCGATACGATGAACTCTGAATCACTGGATATAGCCACAGATAATACATAACCTGTGTGACCACTCATAGTCTTACAGGTACCTGTCTTGACGTCCCATAGTCTCACGGTATTATCTCTACTTCCCGATACGATGAACTCTGAATCACTTGATATAGCCACAGATAATACATAACCTGTGTGACCACTCATAGGCTTACAGGTACCTGTCTTGACGTCCCATAGTCTCACGGTATTATCTCTACTTCCCGATACAATGAACTCTGAATCACTGGATATAGCCAATGATAATACAGAATTAGTGTGACCAATCATAGTCTTACAGGTACCTGTCTTGGCGTCCCATAGTCTCACGGTATTATCTCTACTTCCCGATACAATGAACTCTGAATCACTGGATATAGCCAATGATAATACAGAATTAGTGTGACCACTCATAGTCTTACAGCTACCTGTCTTGACGTTCCATAGTCTCACCGTATAATCATAACTTCCCGATACGATGAACTCTGAATCACTGGATATAGCCACAGATAATACATAACCTGTGTGACCACTCATAGTCTTACAGGTACCTGTCTTGACGTCCCATAGTCTCACGGTATTATCTCTACTTCCCGATACGATGAACTCTGAATCACTGGATATAGCCACAGATAATACATAACCTGTGTGACCACTCATGGTCTTACAGGTACCTGTCTTGACGTCCCATAGTCTCAACGTCTCATCTCTACTTCCCGATACGATGAACTCTGAATCACTGGATATAGCCACAGATTATACAGAATTTGTGTGACCACTCATAGTCTTACAGCTACCTGTCTTGACGTTCCATAGTCTCACCGTTTAATCATAACCTCCCGATACAATTAACTCTGAATCACTAGATATAGCCACAGATAATACAGAATTTGTGTGACCACTTATAGTCTTACAGGTACCTGTCTTGACGTCCCATAGTCTCACCGTCTCATCTCTACTTCCCGATACGATGAACTCTGAATCACTGGATATAGCCACAGATAATACAGAATTTGTGTGACCAATCATAGTCTTACAGGTACCTGTCTTGACGTCCCATAGTCTCACCGTTTAATCTCTACTTCCCGATACAATGAACTCTGAATCACTGGATATAGCCACAGATAATACATAACCTGTGTGACCACTCATAGTCTTACAGGTACCTGTCTTGACGTTCCATAGTCTCACCGTCTCATCTCTACTTCCCGATACGATGAACTCTGAATCACTGGATATAGCCACAGATAATACAGAATTTGTGTGACCAATCATAGTCTTACAGGTACCTGTCTTGACGTCCCATAGTCTCACCGTTTAATCTCTACTTCCCGATACGATAAACTCTGAATCACTGGATATAGCCACAGATAATACAGAATTTGTGTGACCAATCATAGTCTTACAGGTACCTGTCTTGACGTCCCATAGTCTCACCGTTTAATCATAACCTCCCGATACGATGAACTCTGAATCACTGGATATAGCCACAGATAATACAGAATTAGTGTGACCACTCATAGTCTTACAGGTACCTGTCTTGACGTCCCATAGTCTCACGGTATTATCTCTACTTCCCGATACGATGAACTCTGAATCACTGGATATAGCCACAGATGATACATAACCTGTGTGACAACTCATGGTCTTACAGGTACCTGTCTTGACGTCCCATAGTCTCACGGTATTATCTCTACTTCCCGATACGATAAACTCTGAATCACTTGATATAGCCACAGATAATACAGAATTTGTGTGACCACTCATAGGCTTACAGCTACCTGTCTTGACGTCCCATAGTCTCACGGTATTATCTCTACTTCCCGATACAATGAACTCTGAATCACTGGATATAGCCAATGATAATACAGAATTAGTGTGACCACTTATAGTCTTACAGGTACCTGTCTTGGCGTCCCATAGTCTCACGGTATTATCTCTACTTCCCGATACAATGAACTCTGAATCACTGGATATAGCCACAGATAATACATAACCTGTGTGACCACTCATAGTCTTACAGGTACCTGTCTTGACGTCCCATAGTCTCACGGTATTATCTCTACTTCCCGATACGATAAACTCTGAATCACTGGATATAGCCACAGATAATACAGAATTTGTGTGACCAATCATAGTCTTACAGGTACCTGTCTTGACGTCCAATAGTCTCACCGTCTCATCTCTACTTCCCGATACGATGAACTCTGAATCACTGGATATAGCCAATGATAATACAGAATTAGTGTGACCACTCATAGTCTTACAGGTACCTGTCTTGACGTCCCATAGTCTCACGGTATTATCTCTACTTCCCGATACGATGAACTCTGAATCACTGGATATAGCCACAGATAATACAGAATTTGTGTGACCAATCATAGTCTTACAGGTACCTGTCTTGACGTCCCATAGTCTCACCGTTTAATCTCTACTTCCCGATACGATGAACTCTGAATCACTGGATATAGCCACAGATAATACAGAATTTGTGTGACCAATCATAGTCTTACAGGTACCTGTCTTGACGTCCCATAGTCTCACCGTCTCATCTCTACTTCCCGATACGATGAACTCTGAATCACTGGATATAGCCACAGATAATACATAACCTGTGTGACCACTCATAGTTTTACAGGTACCTGTCTTGACGTTCCATAGTCTCACCGTTTAATCTCTACTTCCCGATACGATGAACTCTGAATCACTGGATATAGCCACAGATAATACATAACCTGTGTGACCACTCATAGTCTTACAGGTACCTGTCTTGACGTCCCATAGTCTCACGGTATTATCTCTACTTCCCGATACGATGAACTCTGAATCACTTGATATAGCCACAGATGATACAGAATTTGTGTGACCACTCATAGGCTTACAGCTACCTGTCTTGACGTCCCATAGTCTCACGGTATTATCTCTACTTCCCGATACAATGAACTCTGAATCACTGGATATAGCCAATGATAATACAGAATTAGTGTGACCACTTATAGTCTTACAGGTACCTGTCTTGGCGTCCCATAGTCTCACCGTTTAATCATAACCTCCCGATACAATGAACTCTGAATCACTGGATATAGCCACAGATGATACCTAATTAGTGTGACCACTCATGGTCTTACAGGTACCTGTCTTGACGTCCCATAGTCTCACGGTATTATCTCTACTTCCCGATACGATAAACTCTGAATCACTGGATATAGCCACAGATGATACCTAATTAGTGTGACCACTCATGGTCTTACAGGTACCTGTCTTGACGTCCCATAGTCTCACGGTATTATCTCTACTTCCCGATACGATAAACTCTGAATCACTGGATATAGCCACAGATAATACAGAATTTGTGTGACCAATCATAGTCTTACAGGTACCTGTCTTGACGTTCCATAGTCTCACCGTTTAATCTCTACTTCCCGATACGATGAACTCTGAATCACTTGATATAGCCACAGATGATACAGAATTTGTGTGACCACTCATAGGCTTACAGGTACCTGTCTTGACGTCCCATAGTCTCACCGTTTAATCTCTACTTCCCGATACGATGAACTCTGAATCACTGGATATAGCCACAGATAATACATAACCTGTGTGACCACTCATAGTCTTACAGGTACCTGTCTTGACGTCCCATAGTCTCACGGTATTATCTCTACTTCCCGATACGATGAACTCTGAATCACTGGATATAGCCACAGATAATACATAACCTGTGTGACCACTCATGGTCTTACAGGTACCTGTCTTGACGTTCCATAGTCTCACCGTCTCATCTCTACTTCCCGATACGATGAACTCTGAATCACTGGATATAGCCACAGATAATACATAACCTGTGTGACCACTCATAGTCTTACAGGTACCTGTCTTGACGTTCCATAGTCTCACGGTATTATCTCTACTTCCCGATACGATAAACTCTGAATCACTTGATATAGCCACAGATAATACAGAATTTGTGTGACCACTCATAGGCTTACAGCTACCTGTCTTGACGTCCCATAGTCTCACGGTATTATCTCTACTTCCCGATACAATGAACTCTGAATCACTGGATATAGCCAATGATAATACAGAATTAGTGTGACCACTTATAGTCTTACAGCTACCTGTCTTGACGTCCCATAGTCTCACGGTATTATCTCTACTTCCCGATACAATGAACTCTGAATCACTGGATATAGCCAATGATAATACAGAATTAGTGTGACCACTCATAGTCTTACAGGTACCTGTCTTGACGTCCCATAGTCTCACCGTCTCATCTCTACTTCCCGATACGATGAACTCTGAATCACTGGATATAGCCACAGATAATACATAACCTGTGTGACCACTCATAGTCTTACAGGTACCTGTCTTGACGTCCCATAGTCTCACGGTATTATCTCTACTTCCCGATACGATAAACTCTGAATCACTTGATATAGCCACAGATAATACAGAATTTGTGTGACCACTCATAGGCTTACAGCTACCTGTCTTGACGTCCCATAGTCTCACGGTATTATCTCTACTTCCCGATACAATGAACTCTGAATCACTGGATATAGCCAATGATAATACAGAATTTGTGTGACCACTTATAGTCTTACAGCTACCTGTCTTGACGTCCCATAGTCTCACGGTATTATCTCTACTTCCCGATACAATGAACTCTGAATCACTGGATATAGCCAATGATAATACAGAATTAGTGTGACCACTCATAGTCTTACAGGTACCTGTCTTGACGTCCCATAGTCTCACCGTCTCATCTCTACTTCCCGATACGATGAACTCTGAATCACTGGATATAGCCACAGATAATACATAACCTGTGTGACCACTCATAGTTTTACAGGTACCTGTCTTGACGTTCCATAGTCTCACCGTCTCATCTCTACTTCCCGATACGATGAACTCTGAATCACTGGATATAGCCACAGATGATACAGAAACTGTGTGACCACTCATAGTCTTACAGCTACCTGTCTTGACGTTCCATAGTCTCACCGTCTCATCTCTACTTCCCGATACGATGAACTCTGAATCACTGGATATAGCCAATGATAATACAGAATTAGTGTGACCACTCATAGTCTTACAGGTACCTGTCTTGACGTTCCATAGTCTCACGGTATTATCTCTACTTCCCGATACGATGAACTCTGAATCACTGGATATAGCCACAGATAATACAGAATTTGTGTGACCACTCATAGGCTTACAGCTACCTGTCTTGACGTCCCATAGTCTCACGGTATTATCTCTACTTCCCGATACGATAAACTCTGAATCACTTGATATAGCCACAGATAATACAGAATTTGTGTGACCACTCATAGGCTTACAGGTACCTGTCTTGACGTCCCATAGTCTCACGGTATTATCTCTACTTCCCGATACGATGAACTCTGAATCACTGGATATAGCCACAGATAATACATAACCTGTGTGACCACTCATAGTCTTACAGGTACCTGTCTTGACGTCCCATAGTCTCACGGTATTATCTCTACTTCCCGATACGATGAACTCTGAATCACTGGATATAGCCACAGATAATACAGAATTTGTGTGACCAATCATAGTCTTACAGGTACCTGTCTTGACGTCCCATAGTCTCACCGTTTAATCTCTACTTCCCGATACGATGAACTCTGAATCACTGGATATAGCCACAGATAATACATAACCTGTGTGACCACTCATAGTCTTACAGGTACCTGTCTTGACGTCCCATAGTCTCACCGTCTCATCTCTACTTCCCGATACGATGAACTCTGAATCACTGGATATAGCCACAGATGATACAGAAACTGTGTGACCACTCATAGTCTTACAGCTACCTGTCTTGACGTTCCATAGTCTCACCGTCTCATCTCTACTTCCCGATACGATGAACTCTGAATCACTGGATATAGCCAATGATAATACAGAATTAGTGTGACCACTCATAGTCTTACAGGTACCTGTCTTGACGTTCCATAGTCTCACGGTATTATCTCTACTTCCCGATACGATGAACTCTGAATCACTGGATATAGCCACAGATAATACAGAATTTGTGTGACCACTCATAGGCTTACAGCTACCTGTCTTGACGTCCCATAGTCTCACGGTATTATCTCTACTTCCCGATACGATAAACTCTGAATCACTTGATATAGCCACAGATAATACAGAATTTGTGTGACCACTCATAGGCTTACAGGTACCTGTCTTGACGTCCCATAGTCTCACGGTATTATCTCTACTTCCCGATACGATGAACTCTGAATCACTGGATATAGCCACAGATAATACATAACCTGTGTGACCACTCATAGTCTTACAGGTACCTGTCTTGACGTCCCATAGTCTCACGGTATTATCTCTACTTCCCGATACGATGAACTCTGAATCACTGGATATAGCCACAGATAATACAGAATTTGTGTGACCAATCATAGTCTTACAGGTACCTGTCTTGACGTCCCATAGTCTCACCGTTTAATCTCTACTTCCCGATACGATGAACTCTGAATCACTGGATATAGCCACAGATAATACATAACCTGTGTGACCACTCATAGTCTTACAGGTACCTGTCTTGACGTCCCATAGTCTCACCGTCTCATCTCTACTTCCCGATACGATGAACTCTGAATCACTGGATATAGCCACAGATAATACATAACCTGTGTGACCACTCATAGTTTTACAGGTACCTGTCTTGACGTCCCATAGTCTCACCGTCTCATCTCTACTTCCCGATACGATGAACTCTGAATCACTGGATATAGCCACAGATAATACATAACCTGTGTGACCACTCATAGTCTTACAGGTACCTGTCTTGACGTCCCATAGTCTCACGGTATTATCTCTACTTCCCGATACGATAAACTCTGAATCACTTGATATAGCCACAGATAATACAGAATTTGTGTGACCACTCATAGGCTTACAGCTACCTGTCTTGACGTCCCATAGTCTCACGGTATTATCTCTACTTCCCGACACAATGAACTCTGAATCACTGGATATAGCCAATGATAATACAGAATTAGTGTGACCACTTATAGTCTTACAGGTACCTGTCTTGGCGTCCCATAGTCTCACGGTATTATCTCTACTTCCCGATACAATGAACTCTGAATCACTGGATATAGCCACAGATAATACATAACCTGTGTGACCACTCATAGTCTTACAGGTACCTGTCTTGACGTCCCATAGTCTCACGGTATTATCTCTACTTCCCGATACGATAAACTCTGAATCACTGGATATAGCCACAGATAATACAGAATTTGTGTGACCAATCATAGTCTTACAGGTACCTGTCTTGACGTCCCATAGTCTCACCGTCTCATCTCTACTTCCCGATACGATGAACTCTGAATCACTGGATATAGCCACAGATAATACATAACCTGTGTGACCACTCATAGTCTTACAGCTACCTGTCTTGACGTTCCATAGTCTCACCGTCTCATCTCTACTTCCCGATACGATGAACTCTGAATCACTGGATATAGCCAATGATAATACAGAATTAGTGTGACCACTCATAGTCTTACAGGTACCTGTCTTGACGTTCCATAGTCTCACGGTATTATCTCTACTTCCCGATACGATGAACTCTGAATCACTGGATATAGCCACAGATAATACAGAATTTGTGTGACCACTCATAGGCTTACAGCTACCTGTCTTGACGTCCCATAGTCTCACGGTATTATCTCTACTTCCCGATACGATAAACTCTGAATCACTTGATATAGCCACAGATAATACAGAATTTGTGTGACCACTCATAGGCTTACAGGTACCTGTCTTGACGTCCCATAGTCTCACGGTATTATCTCTACTTCCCGATACGATGAACTCTGAATCACTGGATATAGCCACAGATAATACATAACCTGTGTGACCACTCATAGTCTTACAGGTACCTGTCTTGACGTCCCATAGTCTCACGGTATTATCTCTACTTCCCGATACGATGAACTCTGAATCACTGGATATAGCCACAGATAATACAGAATTTGTGTGACCAATCATAGTCTTACAGGTACCTGTCTTGACGTCCCATAGTCTCACCGTTTAATCTCTACTTCCCGATACGATGAACTCTGAATCACTGGATATAGCCACAGATAATACATAACCTGTGTGACCACTCATAGTCTTACAGGTACCTGTCTTGACGTCCCATAGTCTCACCGTCTCATCTCTACTTCCCGATACGATGAACTCTGAATCACTGGATATAGCCACAGATAATACATAACCTGTGTGACCACTCATAGTTTTACAGGTACCTGTCTTGACGTCCCATAGTCTCACCGTCTCATCTCTACTTCCCGATACGATGAACTCTGAATCACTGGATATAGCCACAGATAATACATAACCTGTGTGACCACTCATAGTCTTACAGGTACCTGTCTTGACGTCCCATAGTCTCACGGTATTATCTCTACTTCCCGATACGATAAACTCTGAATCACTTGATATAGCCACAGATAATACAGAATTTGTGTGACCACTCATAGGCTTACAGCTACCTGTCTTGACGTCCCATAGTCTCACGGTATTATCTCTACTTCCCGACACAATGAACTCTGAATCACTGGATATAGCCAATGATAATACAGAATTAGTGTGACCACTTATAGTCTTACAGGTACCTGTCTTGGCGTCCCATAGTCTCACGGTATTATCTCTACTTCCCGATACAATGAACTCTGAATCACTGGATATAGCCACAGATAATACATAACCTGTGTGACCACTCATAGTCTTACAGGTACCTGTCTTGACGTCCCATAGTCTCACGGTATTATCTCTACTTCCCGATACGATAAACTCTGAATCACTGGATATAGCCACAGATAATACAGAATTTGTGTGACCAATCATAGTCTTACAGGTACCTGTCTTGACGTCCCATAGTCTCACCGTCTCATCTCTACTTCCCGATACGATGAACTCTGAATCACTGGATATAGCCAATGATAATACAGAATTAGTGTGACCACTCATAGTCTTACAGGTACCTTTCTTGACGTCCCATAGTCTCACGGTATTATCTCTACTTCCCGATACGATGAACTCTGAATCACTGGATATAGCCACAGATAATACATAACCTGTGTGACCACTCATAGTCTTACAGGTACCTGTCTTGACGTCCCATAGTCTCACCGTCTCATCTCTACTTCCCGATACGATGAACTCTGAATCACTGGATATAGCCACAGATAATACAGAATTTGTGTGACCAATCATAGTCTTACAGGTACCTGTCTTGACGTCCCATAGTCTCACCGTTTAATCTCTACTTCCCGATACGATGAACTCTGAATCACTGGATATAGCCACAGATAATACATAACCTGTGTGACCACTCATAGTCTTACAGGTACCTGTCTTGACGTCCCATAGTCTCACCGTCTCATCTCTACTTCCCGATACGATGAACTCTGAATCACTGGATATAGCCACAGATAATACATAACCTGTGTGACCACTCATAGTTTTACAGGTACCTGTCTTGACGTTCCATAGTCTCACGGTATTATCTCTACTTCCCGATACGATGAACTCTGAATCACTGGATATAGCCACAGATAATACATAACCTGTGTGACCACTCATAGTCTTACAGGTACCTGTCTTGACGTCCCATAGTCTCACGGTATTATCTCTACTTCCCGATACGATAAACTCTGAATCACTTGATATAGCCACAGATAATACAGAATTTGTGTGACCACTCATAGTCTTACAGGTACCTGTCTTGACGTCCCATAGTCTCACCGTCTCATCTCTACTTCCCGATACGATGAACTCTGAATCACTGGATATAGCCAATGATAATACAGAATTAGTGTGACCACTCATAGTCTTACAGGTACCTTTCTTGACGTCCCATAGTCTCACGGTATTATCTCTACTTCCCGATACGATGAACTCTGAATCACTGGATATAGCCACAGATAATACAGAATTTGTGTGACCACTCATAGTCTTACAGGTACCTGTCTTGACGTCCCATAGTCTCACCGTTTAATCATAACCTCCCGATACGATAAACTCTGAATCACTTGATATAGCCACAGATAATACATAACCTGTGTGACCACTCATAGTCTTACAGGTACCTGTCTTGACGTCCCATAGTCTCACGGTATTATCTCTACTTCCCGATACGATGAACTCTGAATCACTGGATATAGCCACAGATAATACATAACCTGTGTGACCACTCATAGTCTTACAGGTACCTGTCTTGACGTCCCATAGTCTCACGGTATTATCTCTACTTCCCGATACAATGAACTCTGAATCACTGGATATAGCCAATGATAATACAGAATTAGTGTGACCACTCATAGTCTTACAGGTACCTGTCTTGACGTCCCATAGTCTCACCGTTTAATCATAACCTCCCGATACGATGAACTCTGAATCACTGGATATAGCCACAGATGATACAGAATTTGTGTGACCAATCATAGTCTTACAGCTACCTGTCTTGACGTCCCATAGTCTCACGGTATTATCTCTACTTCCCGATACGATGAACTCTGAATCACTTGATATAGCCACAGATGATACATAACCTGTGTGACCACTCATGGTCTTACAGGTACCTGTCTTGACGTTCCATAGTCTCACCGTCTCATCTCTACTTCCCGATACGATGAACTCTGAATCACTGGATATAGCCACAGATAATACATAACCTGTGTGACCACTCATAGTCTTACAGGTACCTGTCTTGACGTCCCATAGTCTCACGGTATTATCTCAACTTCCCGATACGATGAACTCTGAATCACTGGATATAGCCACAGATAATACAGAATTTGTGTGACCAATCATAGTCTTACAGGTACCTGTCTTGACGTCCCATAGTCTCACCGTTTAATCATAACCTCCCGATACGATGAACTCTGAATCACTGGATATAGCCACAGATAATACAGAATTTGTGTGACCAATCATAGTCTTACAGGTACCTGTCTTGACGTCCCATAGTCTCACCGTTTAATCTCTACTTCCCGATACGATGAACTCTGAATCACTGGATATAGCCACAGATAATACAGAATTTGTGTGACCAATCATAGTCTTACAGGTACCTGTCTTGACGTCCCATAGTCTCACCGTTTAATCATAACCTCCCGATACGATGAACTCTGAATCACTGGATATAGCCACAGATAATACAGAATTTGTGTGACCAATCATAGTCTTACAGGTACCTGTCTTGACGTCCCATAGTCTCACCGTCTTATCATAACTTCCCGATACGATGAACTCTGAATCACTGGATATAGCCACAGATGATACAGAACTAGTGTGACCACTCATAGTCTTACAGGTACCTGTCTTGACGTCCCATAGTCTCACGGTTTTATCTCTACTTCCCGATACGATGAACTCTGAATCACTGGATATAGCCACAGATAATACAGAATTTGTGTGACCAATCATAGTCTTACAGGTACCTGTCTTGACGTCCCATAGTCTCACCGTTTAATCTCTACTTCCCGATACGATGAACTCTGAATCACTGGATATAGCCACAGATCATACCTAATTAGTGTGACCACTCATGGTCTTACAGGTACCTGTCTTGACGTTCCATAGTCTCACCGTCTCATCTCTACTTCCCGATACGATGAACTCTGAATCACTGGATATAGCCACAGATCATACAGAATTTGTGTGACCAATCATAGTCTTACAGGTACCTGTCTTGACGTCCCATAGTCTCACCGTTTAATCTCTACTTCCCGATACGATGAACTCTGAATCACTGGATATAGCCACAGATAATACATAACCTGTGTGACCACTCATAGTCTTACAGGTACCTGTCTTGACGTCCCATAGTCTCACGGTATTATCTCTACTTCCCGATACGATGAACTCTGAATCACTGGATATAGCCACAGATAATACATAACCTGTGTGACCACTCATAGTCTTACAGGTACCTGTCTTGACGTCCCATAGTCTCACCGTTTAATCTCTACTTCCCGATACGATGAACTCTGAATCACTGGATATAGCCACAGATAATACAGAATTTGTGTGACCACTCATAGTCTTACAGGTACCTGTCTTGACGTCCCATAGTCTCACCGTTTAATCATAACCTCCCGATACGATGAACTCTGAATCACTGGATATAGCCACAGATAATACAGAATTTGTGTGACCAATCATAGTCTTACAGGTACCTGTCTTGACGTCCCATAGTCTCACCGTTTAATCTCTACTTCCCGATACGATGAACTCTGAATCACTGGATATAGCCACAGATAATACATAACCTGTGTGACCACTCATAGTCTTACAGGTACCTGTCTTGACGTCCCATAGTCTCACCGTTTAATCTCTACTTCCCGATACGATGAACTCTGAATCACTGGATATAGCCACAGATAATACAGAATTTGTGTGACCAATCATAGTCTTACAGGTACCTGTCTTGACGTCCCATAGTCTCACGGTATTATCTCTACTTCCCGATACGATGAACTCTGAATCACTGGATATAGCCACAGATAATACAGAATTTGTGTGACCAATCATAGTCTTACAGGTACCTGTCTTGACGTCCCATAGTCTCACCGTTTAATCTCTACTTCCCGATACGATGAACTCTGAATCACTGGATATAGCCACAGATAATACAGAATTTGTGTGACCAATCATAGTCTTACAGGTACCTGTCTTGACGTCCCATAGTCTCACCGTTTAATCATAACCTCCCGATACGATGAACTCTGAATCACTGGATATAGCCACAGATAATACAGAATTTGTGTGACCAATCATAGTCTTACAGGTACCTGTCTTGACGTCCCATAGTCTCACCGTTTAATCTCTACTTCCCGATACGATGAACTCTGAATCACTGGATATAGCCACAGATAATACATAACCTGTGTGACCACTCATAGTCTTACAGGTACCTGTCTTGACGTCCCATAGTCTCACCGTCTCATCTCTACTTCCCGATACGATGAACTCTGAATCACTGGATATAGCCACAGATAATACAGAATTTGTGTGACCACTCATAGTCTTACAGGTACCTGTCTTGACGTCCCATAGTCTCACGGTATTATCTCTACTTCCCGATACGATAAACTCTGAATCACTGGATATAGCCACAGATAATACAGAATTTGTGTGACCAATCATAGTCTTACAGGTACCTGTCTTGACGTTCCATAGTCTCACCGTCTCATCTCTACTTCCCGATACGATGAACTCTGAATCACTGGATATAGCCAATGATAATACAGAATTAGTGTGACCACTCATAGTCTTACTGGTACCTGTCTTGACGTCCCATAGTCTCACGGTATTATCTCTACTTCCCGATACGATGAACTCTGAATCACTGGATATAGCCACAGATAATACAGAATTTGTGTGACCAATCATAGTCTTACAGGTACCTGTCTTGACGTCCCATAGTCTCACCGTTTAATCTCTACTTCCCGATACGATGAACTCTGAATCACTGGATATAGCCACAGATAATACATAACCTGTGTGACCACTCATAGTCTTACAGGTACCTGTCTTGACGTTCCATAGTCTCACCGTTTAATCATAACCTCCCGATACGATGAACTCTGAATCACTGGATATAGCCACAGATAATACAGAATTTGTGTGACCAATCATAGTCTTACAGGTACCTGTCTTGACGTCCCATAGTCTCACCGTATTATCTCTACTTCCCGATACAATGAACTCTGAATCACTGGATATAGCCACAGATGATACAGAACTAGTGTGACCACTCATGGTCTTACAGGTACCTGTCTTGACGTCCCATAGTCTCACCGTATAATCATAACTTCCCGATACGATGAACTCTGAATCACTGGATATAGCCACAGATGATACAGAATTTGTGTGACCAATCATAGTCTTACAGGTACCTGTCTTGACGTCCCATAGTCTCACCGTATTATCTCTACTTCCCGATACAATGAACTCTGAATCACTGGATATAGCCACAGCAGATACATAACCTGTGTGACCACTCATGGTCTTACAGGTACCTGTCTTGACGTCCCATAGTCTCACCGTATTATCTCTACTTCCCGATACGATGAACTCTGAATCACTGGATATAGCCACAGATGATACAGAATTTGTGTGACCACTCATAGTCTTACAGCTACCTGTCTTGACGTTCCATAGTCTCACCGTCTCATCTCTACTTCCCGATACGATGAACTCTGAATCACTGGATATAGCCACAGATGATACAGAACTAGTGTGACCACTCATGGTCTTACAGGTACCTGTCTTGACGTCCCATAGTCTCACCGTCTTATCATAACTTCCCGATACGATGAACTCTGAATCACTGGATATAGCCACAGATGATACAGAACTAGTGTGACCACTCATGGTCTTACAGGTACCTGTCTTGACGTTCCATAGTCTCACCGTCTAATCTCCACTTCCCGATACGATGAACTCTGAATCACTGGATATAGCCACAGATTATACAGAACTAGTGTGACCACTCATGGTCTTACAGGTACCTGTCTTGACGTCCCATAGTCTCACCGTTTAATCATAACCTCCCGATACGATGAACTCTGAATCACTGGATATAGCCACAGATCATACCTAATTAGTGTGACCACTCATGGTCTTACAGGTACCTGTCTTGACGTTCCATAGTCTCACCGTCTCATCTCTACTTCCCGATACGATGAACTCTGAATCACTGGATATAGCCACAGATAATACATAACCTGTGTGACCACTCATAGTCTTACAGGTACCTGTCTTGACGTCCCATAGTCTCACGGTATTATCTCTACTTCCCGATACGATGAACTCTGAATCACTTGATATAGCCACAGATGATACAGAATTTGTGTGACCACTCATAGGCTTACAGCTACCTGTCTTGACGTCCCATAGTCTCACCGTTTAATCATAACCTCCCGATACGATGAACTCTGAATCACTGGATATAGCCACAGATCATACCTAATTAGTGTGACCACTCATGGTCTTACAGGTACCTGTCTTGACGTCCCATAGTCTCACCGTTTAATCTCTACTTCCCGATACGATGAACTCTGAATCACTGGATATAGCCACAGATAATACATAACCTGTGTGACCAATCATAGTCTTACAGGTACCTGTCTTGACGTCCCATAGTCTCACCGTTTAATCATAACCTCCCGATACGATGAACTCTGAATCACTGGATATAGCCACAGATAATACATAACCTGTGTGACCACTCATAGTCTTACAGGTACCTGTCTTGACGTCCCATAGTCTCACGGTATTATCTCTACTTCCCGATACGATGAACTCTGAATCACTGGATATAGCCACAGATAATACATAACCTGTGTGACCACTCATAGTCTTACAGGTACCTGTCTTGACGTCCCATAGTCTCACGGTATTATCTCTACTTCCCGATACGATGAACTCTGAATCACTGGATATAGCCACAGATGATACAGAATTTGTGTGACCACTCATAGGCTTACAGCTACCTGTCTTGACGTCCCATAGTCTCACGGTATTATCTCTACTTCCCGATACAATGAACTCTGAATCACTGGATATAGCCACAGATAATACATAACCTGTGTGAACAATCATAGTCTTACAGGTACCTGTCTTGACGTCCCATAGTCTCACCGTCTTATCTCAACTTCCCGATACGATGAACTCTGAATCACTGGATATAGCCACAGATAATACATAACCTGTGTGACCACTCATAGTCTTACAGGTACCTGTCTTGACGTCCCATAGTCTCACCGTCTCATCTCTACTTCCCGATACAATGAACTCTGAATCACTGGATATAGCCACAGATAATACATAACCTGTGTGACCAATCATAGTCTTACAGGTACCTGTCTTGACGTCCCATAGTCTCACCGTCTCATCTCTACTTCCCGATACAATGAACTCTGAATCACTGGATATAGCCACAGATAATACATAACCTGTGTGACCAATCATAGTCTTACAGGTACCTGTCTTGACGTCCCATAGTCTCACCGTTTAATCATAACCTCCCGATACGATGAACTCTGAATCACTGGATATAGCCACAGATCATACCTAATTAGTGTGACCACTCATGGTCTTACAGGTACCTGTCTTGACGTTCCATAGTCTCACCGTCTCATCTCTACTTCCCGATACAATGAACTCTGAATCACTGGATATAGCCACAGATAATACATAACCTGTGTGACCACTCATAGTCTTACAGGTACCTGTCTTGACGTTCCATAGTCTCACCGTCTCATCTCTACTTCCCGATACGATGAACTCTGAATCACTGGATATAGCCAATGATAATACAGAATTAGTGTGACCACTCATAGTCTTACAGGTACCTGTCTTGACGTCCCATAGTCTCACCGTTTAATCATAACCTCCCGATACGATGAACTCTGAATCACTGGATATAGCCACAGATAATACATAACCTGTGTGACCACTCATAGTTTTACAGGTACCTGTCTTGACGTTCCATAGTCTCACCGTCTCATCTCTACTTCCCGATACGATAAACTCTGAATCACTGGATATAGCCACAGATAATACATAACCTGTGTGACCACTCATAGTCTTACAGGTACCTGTCTTGACGTCCCATAGTCTCACGGTATTATCTCTACTTCCCGATACGATGAACTCTGAATCACTGGATATAGCCACAGATAATACATAACCTGTGTGACCACTCATAGTCTTACAGGTACCTGTCTTGACGTCCCATAGTCTCACGGTATTATCTCTACTTCCCGATACAATGAACTCTGAATCACTGGATATAGCCACAGATAATACATAACCTGTGTGACCACTCATAGTCTTACAGGTACCTGTCTTGACGTCCCATAGTCTCACCGTCTCATCTCTACTTCCCGATACGATGAACTCTGAATCACTGGATATAGCCAATGATAATACAGAATTAGTGTGACCACTCATAGTCTTACAGGTACCTTTCTTGACGTCCCATAGTCTCACGGTATTATCTCTACTTCCCGATACGATGAACTCTGAATCACTGGATATAGCCACAGATAATACAGAATTTGTGTGACCACTCATAGTCTTACAGGTACCTGTCTTGACGTCCCATAGTCTCACCGTTTAATCATAACCTCCCGATACGATAAACTCTGAATCACTTGATATAGCCACAGATAATACATAACCTGTGTGACCACTCATAGTCTTACAGGTACCTGTCTTGACGTCCCATAGTCTCACGGTATTATCTCTACTTCCCGATACGATGAACTCTGAATCACTGGATATAGCCACAGATAATACATAACCTGTGTGACCACTCATAGTCTTACAGGTACCTGTCTTGACGTCCCATAGTCTCACGGTATTATCTCTACTTCCCGATACAATGAACTCTGAATCACTGGATATAGCCAATGATAATACAGAATTAGTGTGACCACTCATAGTCTTACAGGTACCTGTCTTGACGTCCCATAGTCTCACCGTTTAATCATAACCTCCCGATACGATGAACTCTGAATCACTGGATATAGCCACAGATGATACAGAATTTGTGTGACCAATCATAGTCTTACAGGTACCTGTCTTGACGTCCCATAGTCTCACGGTATTATCTCTACTTCCCGATACGATGAACTCTGAATCACTTGATATAGCCACAGATAATACAGAATTAGTGTGACCACTCATAGTCTTACAGGTACCTGTCTTGACGTCCCATAGTCTCACCGTTTAATCATAACCTCCCGATACGATGAACTCTGAATCACTGGATATAGCCACAGATGATACAGAATTTGTGTGACCAATCATAGTCTTACAGGTACCTGTCTTGACGTCCCATAGTCTCACCGTCTCATCTCTACTTCCCGATACGATGAACTCTGAATCACTGGATATAGCCACAGATAATACAGAATTTGTGTGACCAATCATAGTCTTACAGGTACCTGTCTTGACGTTCCATAGTCTCACCGTCTCATCTCTACTTCCCGATACGATGAACTCTGAATCACTGGATATAGCCAATGATAATACAGAATTAGTGTGACCACTCATAGTCTTACAGGTACCTGTCTTGACGTCCCATAGTCTCACCGTCTCATCTCTACTTCCCGATACGATGAACTCTGAATCACTGGATATAGCCACAGATAATACATAACCTGTGTGACCACTCATAGTTTTACAGGTACCTGTCTTGACGTTCCATAGTCTCACCGTCTCATCTCTACTTCCCGATACGATGAACTCTGAATCACTGGATATAGCCACAGATAATACATAACCTGTGTGACCACTCATAGTCTTACAGGTACCTGTCTTGACGTCCCATAGTCTCACGGTATTATCTCTACTTCCCGATACGATGAACTCTGAATCACTGGATATAGCCACAGATAATACATAACCTGTGTGACCACTCATAGTCTTACAGGTACCTGTCTTGACGTCCCATAGTCTCACGGTATTATCTCTACTTCCCGATACGATGAACTCTGAATCACTTGATATAGCCACAGATAATACAGAATTTGTGTGACCACTCATAGGCTTACAGCTGCCTGTCTTGACGTCCCATAGTCTCACGGTATTATCTCTACTTCCCGATACGATGAACTCTGAATCACTGGATATAGCCACAGATAATACAGAATTTGTGTGACCACTCATAGTCTTACAGGTACCTTTCTTGACGTCCCATAGTCTCACGGTATTATCTCTACTTCCCGATACGATGAACTCTGAATCAATGCATAAAGCCACAGATCATACCTAATTAGTGTGACCACTCATAGTCTTACAGCTACCTGTCTTGACGTCCCATAGTCTCACCGTTTAATCATAACCTCCCGATACGATGAACTCTGAATCACTGGATATAGCCACAGATCATACCTAATTTGTGTGACCACTCATAGTCTTACAGGTACCTGTCTTGACGTCCCATAGTCTCACCGTCTCATCTCTACTTCCCGATACGATGAACTCTGAATCACTGGATATAGCCACAGATGATACAGAATTTGTGTGACCACTCATAGTCTTACAGGTACCTGTCTTGACGTCCCATAGTCTCACCGTTTAATCTCTACTTCCCGATACGATGAACTCTGAATCACTGGATATAGCCACAGATAATACAGAATTAGTGTGACCACTCATAGTCTTACAGGTACCTGTCTTGACGTCCCATAGTCTCACCGTTTAATCATAACCTCCCGATACAATGAACTCTGAATCACTGGATATAGCCACAGATAATACAGAATTTGTGTGACCACTCATAGGCTTACAGCTGCCTGTCTTGACGTCCCATAGTCTCACCGTTTAATCATAACCTCCCGATACGATGAACTCTGAATCACTGGATATAGCCACAGATAATACATAACCTGTGTGACCACTCATAGTTTTACAGGTACCTGTCTTGACGTTCCATAGTCTCACCGTCTCATCTCTACTTCCCGATACGATAAACTCTGAATCACTGGATATAGCCACAGATAATACATAACCTGTGTGACCACTCATAGTCTTACAGGTACCTGTCTTGACGTCCCATAGTCTCACGGTATTATCTCTACTTCCCGATACGATGAACTCTGAATCACTGGATATAGCCACAGATAATACATAACCTGTGTGACCACTCATAGTCTTACAGGTACCTGTCTTGACGTCCCATAGTCTCACCGTCTCATCTCTACTTCCCGATACGATGAACTCTGAATCACTGGATATAGCCACAGATGATACAGAATTTGTGTGACCACTCATAGTCTTACAGGTACCTGTCTTGACGTCCCATAGTCTCACCGTTTAATCTCTACTTCCCGATACGATGAACTCTGAATCACTGGATATAGCCACAGATAATACAGAATTAGTGTGACCACTCATAGTCTTACAGGTACCTGTCTTGACGTCCCATAGTCTCACCGTTTAATCTCTACTTCCCGATACGATAAACTCTGAATCACTGGATATAGCCACAGATAATACAGAATTTGTGTGACCAATCATAGTCTTACAGGTACCTGTCTTGACGTCCCATAGTCTCACCGTTTAATCATAACCTCCCGATACAATGAACTCTGAATCACTGGATATAGCCACAGATAATACAGAATTAGTGTGACCACTCATAGTCTTACAGCTACCTGTCTTGACGTCCCATAGTCTCACCGTTTAATCTCTACTTCCCGATACGATGAACTCTGAATCACTGGATATAGCCACAGATAATACATAACCTGTGTGACCAATCATAGTCTTACAGGTACCTGTCTTGACGTCCCATAGTCTCACCGTTTAATCATAACCTCCCGATACGATGAACTCTGAATCACTGGATATAGCCACAGATAATACAGAATTTGTGTGACCAATCATAGTCTTACAGGTACCTGTCTTGACGTCCCATAGTCTCACCGTTTAATCTCTACTTCCCGATACGATGAACTCTGAATCACTGGATATAGCCACAGATAATACATAACCTGTGTGACCAATCATAGTCTTACAGGTACCTGTCTTGACGTCCCATAGTCTCACCGTTTAATAATAACCTCCCGATACGATGAACTCTGAATCACTGGATATAGCCACAGATCATACCTAATTAGTGTGACCACTCATGGTCTTACAGGTACCTGTCTTGACGTCCCATAGTCTCACGGTATTATCTCTACTTCCCGATACAATGAACTCTGAATCACTGGATATAGCCACAGCATATACATAACCTGTGTGACCACTCATAGTCTTACAGGTACCTGTCTTGACGTCCCATAGTCTCACGGTATTATCTCTACTTCCCGATACGATGAACTCTGAATCACTTGATATAGCCACAGATGATACAGAATTTGTGTGACCACTCATGGTCTTACAGCTACCTGTCTTGGCGTCCCATAGTCTCACGGTATTATCTCTACTTCCCGATACAATGAACTCTGAATCACTGGATATAGCCACAGATAATACAGAATTAGTGTGACCACTCATAGTCTTACAGGTACCTGTCTTGACGTCCCATAGTCTCACCGTTTAATCATAACCTCCCGATACAATGAACTCTGAATCACTGGATATAGCCACAGATGATACCTAATTAGTGTGACCACTCATGGTCTTACAGGTACCTGTCTTGACGTCCCATAGTCTCACGGTATTATCTCTACTTCCCGATACAATGAACTCTGAATCACTGGATATAGCCAATGATAATACAGAATTAGTGTGACCACTCATAGTCTTACAGGTACCTGTCTTGACGTCCCATAGTCTCACGGTATTATCTCTACTTCCCGATACGATGAACTCTGAATCACTGGATATAGCCACAGATAATACATAACCTGTGTGACCAATCATAGTCTTACAGGTACCTGTCTTGACGTCCCATAGTCTCACGGTATTATCTCTACTTCCCGATACGATAAACTCTGAATCACTGGATATAGCCACAGATAATACAGAATTTGTGTGACCAATCATAGTCTTACAGGTACCTGTCTTGACGTCCCATAGTCTCACCGTTTAATCATAACCTCCCGATACAATGAACTCTGAATCACTGGATATAGCCACAGATAATACAGAATTAGTGTGACCACTCATAGTCTTACAGCTACCTGTCTTGACGTCCCATAGTCTCACCGTTTAATCTCTACTTCCCGATACGATGAACTCTGAATCACTGGATATAGCCACAGATAATACATAACCTGTGTGACCAATCATAGTCTTACAGGTACCTGTCTTGACGTCCCATAGTCTCACCGTTTAATCATAACCTCCCGATACGATGAACTCTGAATCACTGGATATAGCCACAGATAATACAGAATTTGTGTGACCAATCATAGTCTTACAGGTACCTGTCTTGACGTCCCATAGTCTCACCGTTTAATCTCTACTTCCCGATACGATGAACTCTGAATCACTGGATATAGCCACAGATAATACATAACCTGTGTGACCAATCATAGTCTTACAGGTACCTGTCTTGACGTCCCATAGTCTCACCGTTTAATAATAACCTCCCGATACGATGAACTCTGAATCACTGGATATAGCCACAGATCATACCTAATTAGTGTGACCACTCATGGTCTTACAGGTACCTGTCTTGACGTCCCATAGTCTCACGGTATTATCTCTACTTCCCGATACAATGAACTCTGAATCACTGGATATAGCCAATGATAATACAGAATTAGTGTGACCACTCATAGTCTTACAGGTACCTGTCTTGACGTCCCATAGTCTCACGGTATTATCTCTACTTCCCGATACGATGAACTCTGAATCACTGGATATAGCCACAGATCATACATGACTAGTGTGACCACTCATAGTCTTACAGGTACCTGTCTTGACGTCCCATAGTCTCACCGTTTAATCATAACCTCCCGATACAATGAACTCTGAATCACTGGATATAGCCACAGATGATACCTAATTAGTGTGACCACTCATGGTCTTACAGGTACCTGTCTTGACGTCCCATAGTCTCACGGTATTATCTCTACTTCCCGATACAATGAACTCTGAATCACTGGATATAGCCAATGATAATACAGAATTAGTGTGACCACTCATAGTCTTACAGGTACCTGTCTTGACGTCCCATAGTCTCACGGTATTATCTCTACTTCCCGATACGATGAACTCTGAATCACTGGATATAGCCACAGATAATACATAACCTGTGTGACCACTCATAGTCTTACAGGTACCTGTCTTGACGTCCCATAGTCTCACGGTATTATCTCTACTTCCCGATACGATGAACTCTGAATCACTGGATATAGCCACAGATAATACAGAATTTGTGTGACCAATCATGGTCTTACAGCTACCTGTCTTGACGTCCCATAGTCTCACCGTATTAGCTCAACTTCCCGATACGATGAACTCTGAATCACTGGATATAGCCACAGCAGATACATAACCTGTGTGACCACTCATGGTCTTACAGGTACCTGTCTTGACGTCCCATAGTCTCACGGTATTATCTCTACTTCCCGATACGATGAACTCTGAATCACTGGATATAGCCACAGATAATACAGAATTTGTGTGACCACTCATGGTCTTACAGGTACCTGTCTTGACGTCCCATAGTCTCACGGTATTATCTCTACTTCCCGATACGATAAACTCTGAATCACTGGATATAGCCACAGATAATACAGAATTTGTGTGACCAATCATAGTCTTACAGGTACCTGTCTTGACGTTCCATAGTCTCACCGTCTCATCTCTACTTCCCGATACGATGAACTCTGAATCACTGGATATAGCCACAGATAATACAGAATTAGTGTGACCACTCATAGTCTTACAGCTACCTGTCTTGACGTCCCATAGTCTCACCGTCTCATCTCTACTTCCCGATACGATGAACTCTGAATCAATGCATAAAGCCACAGATCATACCTAATTAGTGTGACCACTCATAGTCTTACAGCTACCTGTCTTGACGTCCCATAGTCTCACCGTTTAATCATAACCTCCCGATACGATGAACTCTGAATCACTGGATATAGCCACAGATCATACCTAATTTGTGTGACCACTCATAGTCTTACAGGTACCTGTCTTGACGTCCCATAGTCTCACCGTCTCATCTCTACTTCCCGATACGATGAACTCTGAATCACTGGATATAGCCACAGATGATACAGAATTTGTGTGACCACTCATAGTCTTACAGGTACCTGTCTTGGCGTCCCATAGTCTCACGGTATTATCTCTACTTCCCGATACAATGAACTCTGAATCACTGGATATAGCCACAGATAATACAGAATTAGTGTGACCACTCATAGTCTTACAGGTACCTGTCTTGACGTCCCATAGTCTCACGGTATTATCTCAACTTCCCGATACGATGAACTCTGAATCACTGGATATAGCCACAGCAGATACTTAACCTGTGTGACCACTCATGGTTTACATGTACCTGTCTTGACGTCCCATAGTCTCACCGTCTCATCTGCACTTCCCGATACGATGAACTCTGAATCACTGGATATAGCCACAGATCATACATGACTAGTGTGACCACTCATGGTCTTACAGGTACCTGTCTTGACGTCCCATAGTCTCACCGTCTCATCTCTACTTCCCGATACGATGAACTCTGAATCACTGGATATAGCCACAGATAATACATAACCTGTGTGACCACTCATAGTCTTACAGGTACCTGTCTTGACGTCCCATAGTCTCACCGTCTCATCTCTACTTCCCGATACGATGAACTCTGAATCACTGGATATAGCCACAGATCATACCTAATTAGTGTGACCACTCATGGTCTTACAGGTACCTGTCTTGACGTCCCATAGTCTCACGGTATTATCTCAACTTCCCGATACGATGAACTCTGAATCACTGCATAAAGCCACAGATCATACCTAATTAGTGTGACCACTCATAGTCTTACAGGTACCTGTCTTGACGTCCCATAGTCTCACCGTCTCATCTGCACTTCCCGATACGATGAACTCTGAATCACTGGATATAGCCACAGATCATACATGACTAGTGTGACCACTCATGGTCTTACAGGTACCTGTCTTGACGTCCCATAGTCTCACCGTCTCATCTCTACTTCCCGATACGATGAACTCTGAATCACTGGATATAGCCACAGATCATACCTAATTTGTGTGACCACTCATAGTCTTACAGCTACCTGTCTTGACGTCCCATAGTCTCACGGTATTATCTCTACTTCCCGATACGATGAACTCTGAATCACTTGATATAGCCACAGATGATACAGAATTTGTGTGACCACTCATAGGCTTACAGCTACCTGTCTTGACGTCCCATAGTCTCACCGTCTCATCTCTACTTCCCGATACGATGAACTCTGAATCACTGGATATAGCCACAGATAATACAGAATTTGTGTGACCACTCATAGTCTTACAGCTACCTGTCTTGACGTTCCATAGTCTCACCGTCTCATCTCTATTTCTGATACGATGAACTCTGAATCACTAGATATAGCCACAGATAATACAGAATTTGTGTGACCACTTATAGTCTTACAGGTACCTGTCTTGACGTCCCATAGTCTCACGGTATTATCTCTACTTCCCGATACGATGAACTCTGAATCACTGGATATAGCCAATGATAATACAGAATTAGTGTGACCACTTATAGTCTTACAGGTACCTGTCTTGGCGTCCCATAGTCTCACGGTATTATCTCTACTTCCCGATACGATGAACTCTGAATCACTGGATATAGCCACAGATAATACAGAATTTGTGTGACCACTCATGGTCTTACATCTACCTGTCTTGACGTCCCATAGTCTCACCGTCTCATCTCTACTTCCCGATACAATGAACTCTGAATCACTGGATATAGCCACAGATAATACAGAATTTGTGTGACCACTCATGGTCTTACAGGTACCTGTCTTGACGTCCCATAGTCTCACCGTCTCATCTCTACTTCCCGATACGATGAACTCTGAATCACTGGATATAGCCACAGATGATACAGAATTTGTGTGACCACTCATAGTCTTACAGGTACCTGTCTTGACGTCCCATAGTCTCACCGTTTAATCTCTACTTCCCGATACGATGAACTCTGAATCACTGGATATAGCCACAGATAATACAGAATTTGTGTGACCACTCATGGTCTTACATCTACCTGTCTTGACGTCCCATAGTCTCACCGTCTCATCTCTACTTCCCGATACGATGAACTCTGAATCACTGGATATAGCCACAGATCATACCTAATTAGTGTGACCACTCATGGTCTTACAGGTACCTGTCTTGACGTCCCATAGTCTCACCGTCTCATCTCTACTTCCCGATACGATGAACTCTGAATCACTGCATAAAGCCACAGATCATACCTAATTAGTGTGACCACTCATAGTCTTACAGGTACCTGTCTTGACGTCCCATAGTCTGACCGTCTCATCTCTACTTCCCGATACGATGAACTCTGAATCACTGGATATAGCCACAGCAGATACATAACCTATGTGACCACTCATGGTCTTACAGGTACCTGTCTTGACGTCCCATAGTCTCACGGTATTATCTCTACTTCCCGATACAATGAACTCTGAATCACTGGATATAGCCACAGATAATACAGAATTAGTGTGACCACTCATAGTCTTACAGGTACCTGTCTTGACGTCCCATAGTCTCACGGTATTATCTCAACTTCCCGATACGATGAACTCTGAATCACTGGATATAGCCACAGCAGATACTTAACCTGTGTGACCACTCATGGTTTACATGTACCTGTCTTGACGTCCCATAGTCTCACCGTCTCATCTGCACTTCCCGATACGATGAACTCTGAATCACTGGATATAGCCACAGATCATACATGACTAGTGTGACCACTCATGGTCTTACAGGTACCTGTCTTGACGTCCCATAGTCTCACCGTCTCATCTCTACTTCCCGATACGATGAACTCTGAATCACTGGATATAGCCACAGCAGATACATAACCTGTGTGACCACTCATGGTCTTACAGGTACCTGTCTTGACGTCCCATAGTCTCACCGTCTCATCTCTACTTCCCGATACGATGAACTCTGAATCACTGGATATAGCCACAGATGATACAGAAACTGTGTGACCACTCATAGTCTTACAGCTACCTGTCTTGACGTCCCATAGTCTCACCGTCTCATCTCTACTTCCCGATACGATGAACTCTGAATCACTGGATATAGCCACAGATAATACATAACCTGTGTGACCACTCATAGTCTTACAGGTACCTGTCTTGACGTCCCATAGTCTCACCGTCTCATCTCTACTTCCCGATACGATGAACTCTGAATCACTGGATATAGCCACAGCATATACAACACTAGTGTGACCACTCATGGTCTTACAGGTACCTGTCTTGACGTCCCATAGTCTCACGGTATTATCTCTACTTCCCGATACGATGAACTCTGAATCACTGGATATAGCCACAGATGATACAGAATTTGTGTGACCACTCATAGTCTTACAGGTACCTGTCTTGACGTCCCATAGTCTCACCGTTTAATCTCTACTTCCCGATACGATGAACTCTGAATCACTGGATATAGCCACAGATAATACAGAATTAGTGTGACCACTCATAGTCTTACAGGTACCTGTCTTGACGTCCCATAGTCTCACGGTATTATCTCAACTTCCCGATACGATGAACTCTGAATCACTGGATATAGCCACAGCAGATACATAACCTGTGTGACCACTCATAGTCTTACAGGTACCTGTCTTGACGTCCCATAGTCTCACCGTCTCATCTCTACTTCCCGATACGATGAACTCTGAATCACTGGATATAGCCACAGCATATACATTACTAGTGTGACCACTCATGGTCTTACAGGTACCTGTCTTGACGTCCCATAGTCTCACCGTCTAATCATAACTTCCCGATACGATGAACTCTGAATCACTGGATATAGCCACAGCATATACATTACTAGTGTGACCACTCATGGTCTTACAGGTACCTGTCTTGACGTCCCATAGTCTCACGGTATTATCTCTACTTCCCGATACGATGAACTCTGAATCACTGCATAAAGCCACAGATAATACAGAATTTGTGTGACCACTCATAGGCTTACAGCTACCTGTCTTGACGTCCCATAGTCTCACCGTATTATCTCTACTTCCCGATACGATGAACTCTGAATCACTGGATATAGCCACAGATAATACAGAATTTGTGTGACCACTCATAGTCTTACAGGTACCTGTCTTGACGTCCCATAGTCTCACCGTCTCATCTCTACTTCCCGATACGATGAACTCTGAATCACTGGATATAGCCACAGATAATACATAACCTGTGTGACCACTCATAGTCTTACAGGTACCTGTCTTGACGTCCCATAGTCTCACGGTATTATCTCTACTTCCCGATACGATAAACTCTGAATCACTGGATATAGCCACAGATAATACAGAATTTGTGTGACCAATCATAGTCTTACAGGTACCTGTCTTGACGTCCCATAGTCTCACCGTTTAATCATAACCTCCCGATACAATGAACTCTGAATCACTGGATATAGCCACAGATAATACAGAATTAGTGTGACCACTCATAGTCTTACAGCTACCTGTCTTGACGTCCCATAGTCTCACCGTCTCATCTCTACTTCCCGATACGATGAACTCTGAATCACTGGATATAGCCACAGATAATACATAACCTGTGTGACCACTCATAGTCTTACAGGTACCTGTCTTGACGTCCCATAGTCTCACCGTCTCATCTCTATTTCTGATACGATGAACTCTGAATCACTAGATATAGCCACAGATAATACAGAGATTGTGTGACCACTCATGGTCTTACAGGTACCTGTCTTGACGTCCCATAGTCTCACGGTATTATCTCTACTTCCCGATACGATGAACTCTGAATCACTGGATATAGCCACAGATCATACCTAATTAGTGTGACCACTCATGGTCTTACAGGTACCTGTCTTGACGTCCCATAGTCTCACCGTCTCATCTCTACTTCCCGATACGATGAACTCTGAATCACTGCATAAAGCCACAGATCATACCTAATTAGTGTGACCACTCATAGTCTTACAGGTACCTGTCTTGACGTCCCATAGTCTGACCGTCTCATCTCTACTTCCCGATACGATGAACTCTGAATCACTGGATATAGCCACAGCAGATACATAACCTATGTGACCACTCATGGTCTTACAGGTACCTGTCTTGACGTCCCATAGTCTCACCGTCTCATCTCTACTTCCCGATACGATGAACTCTGAATCACTGGATATAGCCACAGCAGATACATAACCTGTGTGACCACTCATAGTCTTACAGGTACCTGTCTTGACGTCCCATAGTCTCACCGTCTCATCTCTACTTCCCGATACGATGAACTCTGAATCACTAGATATAGCCACAGATAATACAGACTTAGTGTGACCACTCATAGTCTTACATCTACCTGTCTTGACGTCCCATAGTCTCACCGTCTCATCTCTACTTCCCGATACGATGAACTCTGAATCACTAGATATAGCCACAGATAATACAGAGATTGTGTGACCACTCATAGTCTTACAGGTACCTGTCTTGACGTCCCATAGTCTCACGGTATTATCTCAACTTCCCGATACGATGAACTCTGAATCACTGGATATAGCCACAGCAGATACATAACCTGTGTGACCACTCATGGTCTTACAGGTACCTGTCTTGACGTCCCATAGTCTCACCGTCTCATCTCTACTTCCCGATACGATGAACTCTGAATCACTGGATATAGCCACAGATGATACAGAAACTGTGTGACCACTCATAGTCTTACAGCTACCTGTCTTGACGTCCCATAGTCTCACCGTCTCATCTCTACTTCCCGATACGATGAACTCTGAATCACTGGATATAGCCACAGATAATACATAACCTGTGTGACCACTCATAGTCTTACAGGTACCTGTCTTGACGTCCCATAGTCTCACCGTCTCATCTCTACTTCCCGATACGATGAACTCTGAATCACTGGATATAGCCACAGCATATACAACACTAGTGTGACCACTCATGGTCTTACAGGTACCTGTCTTGACGTCCCATAGTCTCACGGTATTATCTCTACTTCCCGATACGATGAACTCTGAATCACTGGATATAGCCACAGATGATACAGAATTTGTGTGACCACTCATAGTCTTACAGGTACCTGTCTTGACGTCCCATAGTCTCACCGTTTAATCTCTACTTCCCGATACGATGAACTCTGAATCACTGGATATAGCCACAGATAATACAGAATTAGTGTGACCACTCATAGTCTTACAGGTACCTGTCTTGACGTCCCATAGTCTCACCGTTTAATCTCTACTTCCCGATACGATGAACTCTGAATCACTGGATATAGCCACAGATAATACAGAATTAGTGTGACCACTCATAGTCTTACAGGTACCTGTCTTGACGTCCCATAGTCTCACGGTATTATCTCAACTTCCCGATACGATGAACTCTGAATCACTGGATATAGCCACAGCAGATACATAACCTGTGTGACCACTCATAGTCTTACAGGTACCTGTCTTGACGTCCCATAGTCTCACCGTCTCATCTCTACTTCCCGATACGATGAACTCTGAATCACTGGATATAGCCACAGATGATACAGAAACTGTGTGACCACTCATAGTCTTACAGCTACCTGTCTTGACGTTCCATAGTCTCACCGTCTCATCTCTACTTCCCGATACGATGAACTCTGAATCACTGGATATAGCCACAGATGATACAGAATTTGTGTGACCACTTATAGTCTTACAGGTACCTGTCTTGACGTCCCATAGTCTCACGGTATTATCTCTACTTCCCGATACGATGAACTCTGAATCACTGGATATAGCCACAGATAATACAGAATTTGTGTGACCACTCATAGTCTTACAGGTACCTGTCTTGACGTCCCATAGTCTCACCGTCTCATCTCTACTTCCCGATACGATGAACTCTGAATCACTGGATATAGCCACAGATAATACATAACCTGTGTGACCACTCATAGTCTTACAGGTACCTGTCTTGACGTCCCATAGTCTCACGGTATTATCTCTACTTCCCGATACGATAAACTCTGAATCACTGGATATAGCCACAGATAATACAGAATTTGTGTGACCAATCATAGTCTTACAGGTACCTGTCTTGACGTCCCATAGTCTCACCGTTTAATCATAACCTCCCGATACAATGAACTCTGAATCACTGGATATAGCCACAGATAATACAGAATTAGTGTGACCACTCATAGTCTTACAGCTACCTGTCTTGACGTCCCATAGTCTCACCGTCTCATCTCTACTTCCCGATACGATGAACTCTGAATCACTGGATATAGCCACAGATCATACATAACCTGTGTGACCACTCATAGTCTTACAGGTACCTGTCTTGACGTCCCATAGTCTCACCGTCTCATCTCTACTTCCCGATACGATGAACTCTGAATCACTGGATATAGCCACAGCATATACAACACTAGTGTGACCACTCATGGTCTTACAGGTACCTGTCTTGACGTCCCATAGTCTCACCGTTTAATCATAACCTCCCGATACAATGAACTCTGAATCACTGGATATAGCCACAGATAATACAGAATTTGTGTGACCACTTATAGTCTTACAGGTACCTGTCTTGACGTCCCATAGTCTCACGGTATTATCTCTACTTCCCGATACGATGAACTCTGAATCACTGGATATAGCCACAGATAATACATAACCTGTGTGACCACTCATAGTCTTACAGGTACCTGTCTTGACGTCCCATAGTCTCACCGTCTCATCTCTACTTCCCGATACGATGAACTCTGAATCACTGGATATAGCCACAGCATATACAACACTAGTGTGACCACTCATGGTCTTACAGGTACCTGTCTTGACGTCCCATAGTCTCACCGTTTAATCATAACCTCCCGATACAATGAACTCTGAATCACTGGATATAGCCACAGATAATACAGAATTTGTGTGACCACTTATAGTCTTACAGCTACCTGTCTTGACGTTCCATAGTCTCACCGTCTCATCTCTACTTCCCGATACGATGAACTCTGAATCACTGGATATAGCCACAGATCATACCTAATTAGTGTGACCACTCATGGTCTTACAGGTACCTGTCTTGACGTCCCATAGTCTCACCGTCTCATCTCTACTTCCCGATACGATGAACTCTGAATCACTGGATATAGCCACAGATAATACAGAATTTGTGTGACCACTCATGGTCTTACAGGTACCTGTCTTGACGTCCCATAGTCTCACCGTCTCATCTCTACTTCCCGATACGATGAACTCTGAATCACTGGATATAGCCACAGATCATACCTAATTAGTGTGACCACTCATGGTCTTACAGGTACCTGTCTTGACGTTCCATAGTCTCACGGTATAATCTGCACTTCCCGATACGATGAACTCTGAATAACTGGATATAGCCACAGCAGATACAGAATTTGTGTGACCACTCATGGTCTTACAGGTACCTGTCTTGACGTCCCATAGTCTCACCGTCTCATCTCTACTTCCCGATACGATGAACTCTGAATCACTGGATATAGCCACAGATGATACAGAATTTGTGTGACCACTCATAGTCTTACAGGTACCTGTCTTGACGTCCCATAGTCTCACCGTCTCATCTCTACTTCCCGATACGATGAACTCTGAATCACTGGATATAGCCACAGCAGATACATAACCTGTGTGACCACTCATAGTCTTACAGGTACCTGTCTTGACGTCCCATAGTCTCACCGTTTAATCATAACCTCCCGATACAATGAACTCTGAATCACTAGATATAGCCACAGATAATACAGAATTTGTGTGACCACTTATAGTCTTACAGGTACCTGTCTTGACGTCCCATAGTCTCACGGTATTATCTCTACTTCCCGATACGATGAACTCTGAATCACTGGATATAGCCACAGCAGATACATAACCTGTGTGACCACTCATGGTCTTACAGGTACCTGTCTTGACGTCCCATAGTCTCACCGTATTATCTCTACTTCCCGATACGATGAACTCTGAATCACTGGATATAGCCACAGATAATACAGAATTTGTGTGACCACTCATAGTCTTACAGGTACCTGTCTTGACGTCCCATAGTCTCACGGTATTATCTCTACTTCCCGATACGATGAACTCTGAATCACTGGATATAGCCACAGATAATACAGAATTTGTGTGACCAATCATGGTCTTACATGTACCTGTCTTGACGTCCCATAGTCTCACCGTATTAGCTCAACTTCCCGATACGATGAACTCTGAATCACTGGATATAGCCACAGCAGATACATAACCTGTGTGACCACTCATGGTCTTACAGGTACCTGTCTTGACGTCCCATAGTCTCACCGTTTAATCATAACCTCCCGATACGATGAACTCTGAATCACTGGATATAGCCACAGATAATACAGAATTTGTGTGACCAATCATAGTCTTACAGGTACCTGTCTTGACGTCCCATAGTCTCACGGTATTATCTCTACTTCCCGATACGATGAACTCTGAATCACTGGATATAGCCACAGATCATACCTAATTAGTGTGACCACTCATAGTCTTACAGGTACCTGTCTTGACGTCCCATAGTCTCACCGTTTAATCATAACCTCCCGATACAATGAACTCTGAATCACTGGATATAGCCACAGATAATACAGAATTTGTGTGACCACTCATAGTCTTACAGGTACCTGTCTTGACGTCCCATAGTCTCACGGTATTATCTCTACTTCCCGATACGATGAACTCTGAATCACTGGATATAGCCACAGATAATACATAACCTGTGTGACCACTCATAGTCTTACAGGTACCTGTCTTGACGTCCCATAGTCTCACCGTTTAATCATAACCTCCCGATACGATGAACTCTGAATCACTGGATATAGCCACAGATCATACCTAATTAGTGTGACCACTTATAGTCTTACAGGTACCTGTCTTGACGTCCCATAGTCTCACGGTATTATCTCTACTTCCCGATACGATGAACTCTGAATCACTGGATATAGCCACAGATAATACATAACCTGTGTGACCACTCATAGTCTTACAGGTACCTGTCTTGACGTCCCATAGTCTCACCGTCTCATCTCTACTTCCCGATACGATGAACTCTGAATCACTGGATATAGCCACAGCATATACAACACTAGTGTGACCACTCATAGTCTTACAGCTACCTGTCTTGACGTCCCATAGTCTCACCGTTTAATCATAACCTCCCGATACAATGAACTCTGAATCACTGGATATAGCCACAGATAATACAGAATTTGTGTGACCACTCATAGTCTTACAGCTACCTGTCTTGACGTCCCATAGTCTCACGGTATTATCTCTACTTCCCGATACGATGAACTCTGAATCACTGGATATAGCCACAGATAATACAGAATTTGTGTGACCACTCATAGTCTTACAGCTACCTGTCTTGACGTCCCATAGTCTCACGGTATTATCTCTACTTCCCGATACGATGAACTCTGAATCACTGGATATAGCCACAGCAGATACATAACCTGTGTGACCACTCATGGTCTTACAGGTACCTGTCTTGACGACCATAGTCTCACCGTATTATCTCTACTTCCCGATACGATGAACTCTGAATCACTGGATATAGCCACAGATAATACATAACCTGTGTGACCACTCATAGTCTTACAGGTACCTGTCTTGACGTCCCATAGTCTCACGGTATTATCTCTACTTCCCGATACGATAAACTCTGAATCACTGGATATAGCCACAGCATATAAATAATCTGTGTGACCACTCATAGTCTTACAGGTACCTGTCTTGACGTCCCATAGTCTCACCGTCTCATCTCTACTTCCCGATACGATGAATTCTGAATCACTGGATATAGCCACAGATGATACAGAATTTGTGTGACCACTCATAGTCTTACAGCTACCTGTCTTGACGTTCCATAGTCTCACCGTCTCATCTCTACTTCCCGATACGATGAACTCTGAATCACTGGATATAGCCACAGCAGATACATAACCTGTGTGACCACTCATAGTCTTACAGGTACCTGTCTTGACGTCCCATAGTCTCACCGTCTCATCTCTACTTCCCGATACGATGAACTCTGAATCACTGGATATAGCCACAGCAGATACAGAATTTGTGTGACCACTCATGGTCTTACAGGTACCTGTCTTGACGTCCCATAGTCTCACCGTCTCATCTCTACTTCCCGATACGATGAACTCTGAATCACTGGATATAGCCACAGATCATACCTAATTAATGTGACCACTCATAGTCTTACAGGTACCTGTCTTGACGTCCCATAGTCTCACCGTTTAATCATAACCTCCCGATACGATGAACTCTGAATCACTGGATATAGCCACAGATCATACCTAATTAGTGTGACCACTCATGGTCTTACAGGTACCTGTCTTGACGTTCCATAGTCTCACGGTATAATCTGCACTTCCCGATACGATGAACTCTGAATAACTGGATATAGCCACAGCAGATACATAACCTGTGTGACCACTCATAGTCTTACAGGTACCTGTCTTGACGTCCCATAGTCTCACCGTCTCATCTCTACTTCCTGATACGATGAACTCTGAATCACTGGATATAGCCACAGATGATACAGAATTTGTGTGACCACTCATGGTCTTACAGGTACCTGTCTTGACGTCCCATAGTCTCACCGTCTCATCTCTACTTCCCGATACGATGAACTCTGAATCACTGGATATAGCCACAGCAGATACATAACCTGTGTGACCACTCATAGTCTTACAGGTACCTGTCTTGACGTCCCATAGTCTCACCGTCTCATCTCTACTTACCGATACGATGAACTCTGAATCACTGGATATAGCCACAGATGATACAGAAACTGTGTGACCACTCATAGTCTTACAGGTACCTGTCTTGACGTCCCATAGTCTCACCGTCTCATCTCTACTTCCCGATACGATGAACTCTGAATCACTGGATATAGCCACAGATGATACAGAATTTGTGTGACCACTCATAGTCTTACAGGTACCTGTCTTGACGTCCCATAGTCTCACCGTTTAATCATAACCTCCCGATACAATGAACTCTGAATCACTGGATATAGCCACAGATAATACAGAATTTGTGTGACCACTCATAGTCTTACAGGTACCTGTCTTGACGTCCCATAGTCTCACCGTCTCATCTCTACTTCCCGATACGATGAACTCTGAATCACTGGATATAGCCACAGATGATACAGAAACTGTGTGACCACTCATAGTCTTACAGCTACCTGTCTTGACGTTCCATAGTCTCACCGTCTCATCTCTACTTCCCGATACGATGAACTCTGAATCACTGGATATAGCCACAGATGATACAGAAACTGTGTGACCACTCATAGTCTTACAGCTACCTGTCTTGACGTTCCATAGTCTCACCGTCTCATCTCTACTTCCCGATACGATGAACTCTGAATCACTGGATATAGCCACAGATGATACAGAATTTGTGTGACCACTTATAGTCTTACAGGTACCTGTCTTGACGTCCCATAGTCTCACGGTATTATCTCTACTTCCCGATACGATGAACTCTGAATCACTGCATAAAGCCACAGATAATACAGAATTTGTGTGACCACTCATAGGCTTACAGCTACCTGTCTTGACGTCCCATAGTCTCACCGTATTATCTCTACTTCCCGATACGATGAACTCTGAATCACTGGATATAGCCACAGATAATACAGAATTTGTGTGACCACTCATAGTCTTACAGGTACCTGTCTTGACGTCCCATAGTCTCACCGTCTCATCTCTACTTCCCGATACGATGAACTCTGAATCACTGGATATAGCCACAGATAATACATAACCTGTGTGACCACTCATAGTCTTACAGGTACCTGTCTTGACGTCCCATAGTCTCACGGTATTATCTCTACTTCCCGATACGATAAACTCTGAATCACTGGATATAGCCACAGATAATACAGAATTTGTGTGACCAATCATAGTCTTACAGGTACCTGTCTTGACGTCCCATAGTCTCACCGTTTAATCATAACCTCCCGATACAATGAACTCTGAATCACTGGATATAGCCACAGATAATACAGAATTAGTGTGACCACTCATAGTCTTACAGCTACCTGTCTTGACGTCCCATAGTCTCACCGTCTCATCTCTACTTCCCGATACGATGAACTCTGAATCACTGGATATAGCCACAGATAATACATAACCTGTGTGACCACTCATAGTCTTACAGGTACCTGTCTTGACGTCCCATAGTCTCACCGTCTCATCTCTACTTCCCGATACGATGAACTCTGAATCACTGGATATAGCCACAGCATATACAACACTAGTGTGACCACTCATGGTCTTACAGGTACCTGTCTTGACGTCCCATAGTCTCACCGTTTAATCATAACCTCCCGATACAATGAACTCTGAATCACTGGATATAGCCACAGATAATACAGAATTTGTGTGACCACTTATAGTCTTACAGGTACCTGTCTTGACGTCCCATAGTCTCACGGTATTATCTCTACTTCCCGATACGATGAACTCTGAATCACTGGATATAGCCACAGATAATACATAACCTGTGTGACCACTCATAGTCTTACAGGTACCTGTCTTGACGTCCCATAGTCTCACCGTCTCATCTCTACTTCCCGATACGATGAACTCTGAATCACTGGATATAGCCACAGCATATACAACACTAGTGTGACCACTCATGGTCTTACAGGTACCTGTCTTGACGTCCCATAGTCTCACCGTTTAATCATAACCTCCCGATACAATGAACTCTGAATCACTGGATATAGCCACAGATAATACAGAATTTGTGTGACCACTTATAGTCTTACAGCTACCTGTCTTGACGTTCCATAGTCTCACCGTCTCATCTCTACTTCCCGATACGATGAACTCTGAATCACTGGATATAGCCACAGATCATACCTAATTAGTGTGACCACTCATGGTCTTACAGGTACCTGTCTTGACGTCCCATAGTCTCACCGTCTCATCTCTACTTCCCGATACGATGAACTCTGAATCACTGGATATAGCCACAGATAATACAGAATTTGTGTGACCACTCATGGTCTTACAGGTACCTGTCTTGACGTCCCATAGTCTCACCGTCTCATCTCTACTTCCCGATACGATGAACTCTGAATCACTGGATATAGCCACAGATCATACCTAATTAGTGTGACCACTCATGGTCTTACAGGTACCTGTCTTGACGTTCCATAGTCTCACGGTATAATCTGCACTTCCCGATACGATGAACTCTGAATAACTGGATATAGCCACAGCAGATACATAACCTGTGTGACCACTCATAGTCTTACAGGTACCTGTCTTGACGTCCCATAGTCTCACCGTCTCATCTCTACTTCCCGATACGATGAACTCTGAATCACTGGATATAGCCACAGATGATACAGAATTTGTGTGACCACTCATAGTCTTACAGGTACCTGTCTTGACGTCCCATAGTCTCACCGTCTCATCTCTACTTCCCGATACGATGAACTCTGAATCACTGGATATAGCCACAGCAGATACATAACCTGTGTGACCACTCATAGTCTTACAGGTACCTGTCTTGACGTCCCATAGTCTCACCGTTTAATCATAACCTCCCGATACAATGAACTCTGAATCACTAGATATAGCCACAGATGATACAGAATTTGTGTGACCACTTATAGTCTTACAGGTACCTGTCTTGACGTCCCATAGTCTCACGGTATTATCTCTACTTCCCGATACGATGAACTCTGAATCACTGGATATAGCCACAGCAGATACATAACCTGTGTGACCACTCATGGTCTTACAGGTACCTGTCTTGACGTCCCATAGTCTCACCGTATTATCTCTACTTCCCGATACGATGAACTCTGAATCACTGGATATAGCCACAGATAATACAGAATTTGTGTGACCACTCATAGTCTTACAGGTACCTGTCTTGACGTCCCATAGTCTCACGGTATTATCTCTACTTCCCGATACGATGAACTCTGAATCACTGGATATAGCCACAGATAATACAGAATTTGTGTGACCAATCATGGTCTTACATGTACCTGTCTTGACGTCCCATAGTCTCACCGTATTAGCTCAACTTCCCGATACGATGAACTCTGAATCACTGGATATAGCCACAGCAGATACATAACCTGTGTGACCACTCATGGTCTTACAGGTACCTGTCTTGACGTCCCATAGTCTCACCGTTTAATCATAACCTCCCGATACGATGAACTCTGAATCACTGGATATAGCCACAGATAATACAGAATTTGTGTGACCAATCATAGTCTTACAGGTACCTGTCTTGACGTCCCATAGTCTCACGGTATTATCTCTACTTCCCGATACGATGAACTCTGAATCACTGGATATAGCCACAGATAATACAGAATTTGTGTGACCACTCATAGTCTTACAGGTACCTGTCTTGACGTCCCATAGTCTCACCGTTTAATCATAACCTCCCGATACAATGAACTCTGAATCACTGGATATAGCCACAGATAATACAGAATTTGTGTGACCACTCATAGTCTTACAGGTACCTGTCTTGACGTCCCATAGTCTCACGGTATTATCTCTACTTCCCGATACGATGAACTCTGAATCACTGGATATAGCCACAGATAATACATAACCTGTGTGACCACTCATAGTCTTACAGGTACCTGTCTTGACGTCCCATAGTCTCACCGTTTAATCATAACCTCCCGATACGATGAACTCTGAATCACTGGATATAGCCACAGATCATACCTAATTAGTGTGACCACTTATAGTCTTACAGGTACCTGTCTTGACGTCCCATAGTCTCACGGTATTATCTCTACTTCCCGATACGATGAACTCTGAATCACTGGATATAGCCACAGATAATACATAACCTGTGTGACCACTCATAGTCTTACAGGTACCTGTCTTGACGTCCCATAGTCTCACCGTCTCATCTCTACTTCCCGATACGATGAACTCTGAATCACTGGATATAGCCACAGCATATACAACACTAGTGTGACCACTCATGGTCTTACAGGTACCTGTCTTGACGTCCCATAGTCTCACCGTTTAATCATAACCTCCCGATACAATGAACTCTGAATCACTGGATATAGCCACAGATAATACAGAATTTGTGTGACCACTCATAGTCTTACAGCTACCTGTCTTGACGTCCCATAGTCTCACGGTATTATCTCTACTTCCCGATACGATGAACTCTGAATCACTGGATATAGCCACAGATAATACAGAATTTGTGTCACCACTCATAGTCTTACAGCTACCTGTCTTGACGTCCCATAGTCTCACGGTATTATCTCTACTTCCCGATACGATGAACTCTGAATCACTGGATATAGCCACAGCAGATACATAACCTGTGTGACCACTCATGGTCTTACAGGTACCTGTCTTGACGACCATAGTCTCACCGTATTATCTCTACTTCCCGATACGATGAACTCTGAATCACTGGATATAGCCACAGATGATACAGAATTTGTGTGACCACTCATAGTCTTACAGCTACCTGTCTTGACGTTCCATAGTCTCACCGTTTAATCTCTACTTCCCGATACGATGAACTCTGAATCACTGGATATAGCCACAGCATATAAATAATCTGTGTGACCACTCATAGTCTTACAGGTACCTGTCTTGACGTCCCATAGTCTCACCGTCTCATCTCTACTTCCCGATACGATGAATTCTGAATCACTGGATATAGCCACAGATGATACAGAATTTGTGTGACCACTCATAGTCTTACAGCTACCTGTCTTGACGTTCCATAGTCTCACCGTCTCATCTCTACTTCCCGATACGATGAACTCTGAATCACTGGATATAGCCACAGCAGATACATAACCTGTGTGACCACTCATAGTCTTACAGGTACCTGTCTTGACGTCCCATAGTCTCACCGTCTCATCTCTACTTCCCGATACGATGAACTCTGAATCACTGGATATAGCCACAGCAGATACAGAATTTGTGTGACCACTCATGGTCTTACAGGTACCTGTCTTGACGTCCCATAGTCTCACCGTCTCATCTCTACTTCCCGATACGATGAACTCTGAATCACTGGATATAGCCACAGATCATACCTAATTAGTGTGACCACTCATGGTCTTACAGGTACCTGTCTTGACGTCCCATAGTCTCACCGTCTCATCTCTACTTCCCGATACGATGAACTCTGAATCACTGGATATAGCCACAGCAGATACAGAATTTGTGTGACCACTCATGGTCTTACAGGTACCTGTCTTGACGTCCCATAGTCTCACCGTCTCATCTCTACTTCCCGATACGATGAACTCTGAATCACTGGATATAGCCACAGATCATACCTAATTAATGTGACCACTCATAGTCTTACAGGTACCTGTCTTGACGTCCCATAGTCTCACCGTTTAATCATAACCTCCCGATACGATGAACTCTGAATCACTGGATATAGCCACAGATCATACCTAATTAGTGTGACCACTCATGGTCTTACAGGTACCTGTCTTGACGTTCCATAGTCTCACGGTATAATCTGCACTTCCCGATACGATGAACTCTGAATAACTGGATATAGCCACAGCAGATACATAACCTGTGTGACCACTCATAGTCTTACAGGTACCTGTCTTGACGTCCCATAGTCTCACCGTCTCATCTCTACTTCCCGATACGATGAACTCTGAATCACTGGATATAGCCACAGATGATACAGAATTTGTGTGACCACTCATGGTCTTACAGGTACCTGTCTTGACGTCCCATAGTCTCACCGTCTCATCTCTACTTCCCGATACGATGAACTCTGAATCACTGGATATAGCCACAGCAGATACATAACCTGTGTGACCACTCATAGTCTTACAGGTACCTGTCTTGACGTCCCATAGTCTCACCGTCTCATCTCTACTTACCGATACGATGAACTCTGAATCACTGGATATAGCCACAGATGATACAGAAACTGTGTGACCACTCATAGTCTTACAGCTACCTGTCTTGACGTCCCATAGTCTCACCGTCTCATCTCTACTTCCCGATACGATGAACTCTGAATCACTGGATATAGCCACAGATGATACAGAATTTGTGTGACCACTCATAGTCTTACAGGTACCTGTCTTGACGTCCCATAGTCTCACCGTTTAATCATAACCTCCCGATACAATGAACTCTGAATCACTGGATATAGCCACAGATAATACAGAATTTGTGTGACCACTCATAGTCTTACAGGTACCTGTCTTGACGTCCCATAGTCTCACCGTCTCATCTCTACTTCCCGATACGATGAACTCTGAATCACTGGATATAGCCACAGATGATACAGAAACTGTGTGACCACTCATAGTCTTACAGCTACCTGTCTTGACGTTCCATAGTCTCACCGTCTCATCTCTACTTCCCGATACGATGAACTCTGAATCACTGGATATAGCCACAGATGATACATAATTTGTGTGACCACTCATAGTCTTACAGCTACCTGTCTTGACGTTCCATAGTCTCACCGTCTCATCTCTACTTCCCGATACGATGAACTCTGAATCACTGGATATAGCCACAGCAGATACAGAATATGTGTGACCACTCATAGTCTTACAGGTACCTGGCTTGACGTCCCATAGTCTCACCGTCTCATCTCTACTTCCCGATACGATGAACTCTGAATCACTGGATATAGCCACAGATGATACAGAATTTGTGTGACCACTCATAGTCTTACAGGTACCTGTCTTGACGTCCCATAGTCTCACCGTTTAATCATAACCTCCCGATACAATGAACTCTGAATCACTAGATATAGCCACAGATAATACAGAATTTGTGTGACCACTCATAGTCTTACAGCTACCTGTCTTGACGTTCCATAGTCTCACCGTCTCATCTCTACTTCCCGATACGATGAACTCTGAATCACTGGATATAGCCACAGATGATACAGAATTTGTGTGACCACTTATAGTCTTACAGGTACCTGTCTTGACGTCCCATAGTCTCACGGTATTATCTCTACTTCCCGATACGATGAACTCTGAATCAGTGGATATAGCCACAGATAATACAGAATTTGTGTGACCACTCATAGTCTTACAGGTACCTGTCTTGACGTCCCATAGTCTCACCGTCTCATCTCTACTTCCCGATACGATGAACTCTGAATCACTGGATATAGCCACAGATAATACATAACCTGTGTGACCACTCATAGTCTTACAGGTACCTGTCTTGACGTCCCATAGTCTCACCGTCTCATCTCTACTTCCCGATACGATGAACTCTGAATCACTGGATATAGCCACAGATGATACAGAATTTGTGTGACCACTCATAGTCTTACAGGTACCTGTCTTGACGTCCCATAGTCTCACCGTTTAATCATAACCTCCCGATACAATGAACTCTGAATCACTAGATATAGCCACAGATAATACAGAATTTGTGTGACCACTCATAGTCTTACAGGTACCTGTCTTGACGTCCCATAGTCTCACCGTCTCATCTCTATTTATGATACGATGAACTCTGAATCACTAGATATAGCCACAGATAATACAGAGATTGTGTGACCACTCATAGTCTTACAGGTACCTGTCTTGACGTCCCATAGTCTCACGGTATTATCTCAACTTCCCGATACGATGAACTCTGAATCACTGGATATAGCCACAGCAGATACATAACCTGTGTGACAACTCATGGTTTACATGTACCTGTCTTGACGTCCCATAGTCTCACCGTCTCATCTCTACTTCCCGATACGATGAACTCTGAATCACTGGATATAGCCACAGCAGATACATAACCTATGTGACCACTCATAGTCTTACAGCTACCTGTCTTGACGTCCCATAGTCTCACGGTATTATCTCTACTTCCCGATACGATGAACTCTGAATCACTGGATATAGCCACAGATAATACAGAATTTGTGTGACCACTCATGGTCTTACATGTACCTGTCTTGACGTCCCATAGTCTCACCGTCTCATCTCTACTTCCCGATACGATGAACTCTGAATCACTGGATATAGCCACAGATGATACAGAATTTGTGTGACCACTCATAGTCTTACAGCTACCTGTCTTGACGTTCCATAGTCTCACGGTATTATCTCTACTTCCCGATACGATGAACTCTGAATCACTGGATATAGCCACAGATAATACATAACCTGTGTGACCACTCATAGTTTTACAGGTACCTGTCTTGACGTCCCATAGTCTCACGGTATTATCTCTACTTCCCGATACGATGAATTCTGAATCACTGGATATAGCCACAGATGATACAGAATTTGTGTGACCACTCATAGTCTTACAGCTACCTGTCTTGACGTTCCATAGTCTCACCGTCTCATCTCTACTTCCCGATACGATGAACTCTGAATCACTGGATATAGCCACAGATGATACAGAATTTGTGTGACCACTCATAGTCTTACAGGTACCTGTCTTGACGTCCCATAGTCTCACCGTCTCATCTCTACTTCCCGATACGATGAACTCTGAATCACTGGATATAGCCACAGATCATACAGAATTTGTGTGACCACTCATGGTCTTACATGTACCTGTCTTGACGTCCCATAGTCTCACCGTTTAATCATAACCTCCCGATACAATGAACTCTGAATCACTGGATATAGCCACAGATCATACAGAATTTGTGTGACCACTCATAGTCTTACAGGTACCTGTCTTGACGTCCCATAGTCTCACGGTATTATCTCTACTTCCCGATACGATGAACTCTGAATCACTGGATATAGCCACAGCAGATACATAACCTGTGTGACCACTCATGGTCTTACAGGTACCTGTCTTGACGTCCCATAGTCTCACGGTATTATCTCTACTTCCCGATACGATGAACTCTGAATCACTGGATATAGCCACAGATGATACAGAATTTGTGTGACCACTCATAGTCTTACAGGTACCTGTCTTGACGTCCCATAGTCTCACCGTCTCATCTCTACTTCCCGATACGATGAACTCTGAATCACTGGATATAGCCACAGATAATACAGAATTTGTGTGACCACTCATGGTCTTACAGGTACCTGTCTTGACGTCCCATAGTCTCACCGTCTCATCTCTACTTCCCGATACGATGAACTCTGAATCACTGGATATAGCCACAGATCATACAGAATTTGTGTGACCACTCATGGTCTTACATGTACCTGTCTTGACGTCCCATAGTCTCACCGTTTAATCATAACCTCCCGATACAATGAACTCTGAATCACTAGATATAGCCACAGATAATACAGAATTTGTGTGACCACTTATAGTCTTACAGGTACCTGTCTTGACGTCCCATAGTCTCACGGTATTATCTCTACTTCCCGATACGATGAACTCTGAATCACTGGATATAGCCACAGCAGATACATAACCTGTGTGACCACTCATGGTCTTACAGGTACCTGTCTTGACGTCCCATAGTCTCACGGTATTATCTCTACTTCCCGATACGATGAACTCTGAATCACTGGATATAGCCACAGATAATACAGAATTTGTGTGACCACTCATAGTCTTACAGGTACCTGTCTTGACGTCCCATAGTCTCAACTTATTATCTCTACTTCCCGATACGATGAACTCTGAATCACTGGATATAGCCACAGATAATACAGAATTTGTGTGACCACTCATGGTCTTACATGTACCTGTCTTGACGTCCCATAGTCTCACCGTATTAGCTCAACTTCCCGATACGATGAACTCTGAATCACTGGATATAGCCACAGCAGATACATAACCTGTGTGACCACTCATGGTCTTACAGGTACCTGTCTTGACGTCCCATAGTCTCACGGTATTATCTCTACTTCCCGATACGATGAACTCTGAATCACTGGATATAGCCACAGATAATACAGAATTTGTGTGACCACTCATAGTCTTACAGGTACCTGTCTTGACGTTCCATAGTCTCACCGTTTAATCATAACCTCCCGATACAATGAACTCTGAATCACTGGATATAGCCACAGATAATACAGAATTTGTGTGACCACTCATAGTCTTACAGGTACCTGTCTTGACGTCCCATAGTCTCACGGTATTATCTCTACTTCCCGATACGATGAACTCTGAATCACTGGATATAGCCACAGATAATACAGAATTTGTGTGACCACTCATGGTCTTACATGTACCTGTCTTGACGTCCCATAGTCTCACCGTATTAGCTCAACTTCCCGATACGATGAACTCTGAATCACTGCATAAAGCCACAGATTATACCTAATTTGTGTGACCACTCATAGTCTTACAGGTACCTGTCTTGACGTCCCATAGTCTCACCGTTTAATCATAACCTCCCGATACAATGAACTCTGAATCACTGGATATAGCCACAGATAATACAGAATTTGAATGACCACTCATAGTCTTACAGGTACCTGTCTTGACGTCCCATAGTCTCAACTTATTATCTCTACTTCCCGATACGATGAACTCTGAATCACTGGATATAGCCACAGATAATACAGAATTTGTGTGACCACTCATGGTCTTACAGCTACCTGTCTTGACGTCCCATAGTCTCACGGTATTATCTCTACTTCCCGATACGATGAACTCTGAATCACTGGATATAGCCACAGCAGATACATAACCTGTGTGACCACTCATAGTCTTACAGGTACCTGTCTTGACGTCCCATAGTCTCACGGTATTATCTCTACTTCCCGATACGATGAACTCTGAATCACTGGATATAGCCACAGATGATACAGAATTTGTGTGACCACTCATAGTCTTACAGCTACCTGTCTTGACGTTCCATAGTCTCACCGTCTCATCTCTATTTCCCGATACGATGAACTCTGAATCACTGGATATAGCCACAGATAATACATAACCTGTGTGACCACTCATAGTTTTACAGGTACCTGTCTTGACGTCCCATAGTCTCACCGTCTCATCTCTACTTCCCGATACGATGAACTCTGAATCACTGGATATAGCCACAGCAGATACAGAATTTGTGTGACCACTCATGGTCTTACAGGTACCTGTCTTGACGTCCCATAGTCTCACCGTCTCATCTCTACTTCCCGATACGATGAACTCTGAATCACTGGATATAGCCACAGCAGATACATAACCTGTGTGACCACTCATAGTCTTACAGGTACCTGTCTTGACGTCCCATAGTCTCACCGTCTCATCTCTACTTCCCGATACGATGAACTCTGAATCACTGGATATAGCCACAGATGATACAGAATTTGTGTGACCACTCATAGTCTTACAGGTACCTGTCTTGACGTCCCATAGTCTCGCCGTATTATCTCCACTTCCCGATACGATGAACTCTGAATCACTGGATATAGCCACAGATAATTTAGAATTTGTGTGACCACTCATAGTCTTACAGGTACCTGTCTTGACGTCCCATAGTCTCACCGTCTCATCTCTACTTCCCGATACGATGAACTCTGAATCACTAGATATAGCCACAGATAATACAGAATTTGTGTGACCACTCATAGTCTTACAGCTACCTGTCTTGACGTCCCATAGTCTCACCGTCTCATCTCTACTTCCCGATACGATGAACTCTGAATCACTGGATATAGCCACAGCAGATACATAACCTGTGTGACCACTCATAGTCTTACAGGTACCTGGCTTGACGTCCCATAGTCTCACCGTCTCATCTCTACTTCCCAATACGATGAACTCTGAATCACTGGATATAGCCACAGATCATACCTAATTAGTGTGACCACTCATAGTCTTACAGGTACCTGTCTTGACGTCCCATAGTCTCACCGTCTCATCTCTACTTCCCGATACGATGAACTCTGAATCACTGGATATAGCCACAGCAGATACATAACCTGTGTGACCACTCATGGTCTTACAGGTACCTGTCTTGACGTCCCATAGTCTCACCGTCTCATCTCTACTTCCCGATACGATGAACTCTGAATCACTGGATATAGCCACAGCAGATACATAACCTGTGTGACCACTCATAGTCTTACAGGTACCTGTCTTGACGTCCCATAGTCTCACCGTTTAATCATAACCTCCCGATACAATGAACTCTGAATCACTAGATATAGCCACAGATAATACAGAATAAGTGTGACCACTCATAGTCTTACAGCTACCTGTCTTGACGTCCCATAGTCTCACCGTCTCATCTCTACTTCCCGATACGATGAACTCTGAATCACTGGATATAGCCACAGCAGATACATAACCTGTGTGACCACTCATGGTCTTACAGGTACCTGTCTTGACGTCCCATAGTCTCACCGTTTAATCATAACCTCCCGATACAATGAACTCTGAATCACTGGATATAGCCACAGCAGATACATAACCTGTGTGACCACTCATGGTCTTACAGGTACCTGTCTTGACGTCCCATAGTCTCACCGTTTAATCTCTATTTCCCGATACGATGAACTCTGAATCACTGGATATAGCCACAGATGATACAGAATTTGTGTGACCACTCATGGTCTTACAGGTACCTGTCTTGACGTCCCATAGTCTCACCGTATTATCTCTACTTCCCGATACGATGAACTCTGAATCACTGGATATAGCCACAGCAGATACAGAATATGTGTGACCACTCATAGTCTTACAGGTACCTGTCTTGACGTTCCATAGTCTCACCGTCTCATCTCTACTTCCCGATACGATGAACTCTGAATCACTGGATATAGCCACAGCATATAAATAATCTGTGTGACCACTCATAGTCTTACAGGTACCTGTCTTGACGTCCCATAGTCTCACCGTCTCATCTCTACTTCCCGATACGATGAACTCTGAATCACTGGATATAGCCAATGATAATACAGAATTAGTGTGACCACTCATAGTCTTACAGCTACCTGTCTTGACGTCCCATAGTCTCACCGTCTCATCTCTACTTCCCGATACGATGAACTCTGAATCACTGGATATAGCCACAGATCATACCTAATTAGTGTGACCACTCATGGTCTTACAGGTACCTGTCTTGACGTCCCATAGTCTCACCGTTTAATCATAACCTCCCGATACAATGAACTCTGAATCACTGGATATAGCCACAGATGATACAGAATTTGTGTGACCACTCATAGTCTTACAGGTACCTGTCTTGACGTCCCATAGTCTCACCGTTTAATCATAACCTCCCGATACAATGAACTCTGAATCACTAGATATAGCCACAGCAGATACAGAATATGTGTGACCACTCATAGTCTTACAGGTACCTGTCTTGACGTCCCATAGTCTCACCGTCTCATCTCTACTTCCCGATACGATGAACTCTGAATCACTGGATATAGCCACAGATGATACAGAATTTGTGTGACCACTCATAGTCTTACAGCTACCTGTCTTGACGTCCCATAGTCTCACCGTCTCATCTCTACTTCCCGATACGATGAACTCTGAATCACTGGATATAGCCACAGATAATACATAACCTGTGTGACCACTCATAGTTTTACAGGTACCTGTCTTGACGTCCCATAGTCTCACCGTCTCATCTCTACTTCCCGATACGATGAATTCTGAATCACTGGATATAGCCACAGATCATACCTAATTAGTGTGACCACTCATAGTCTTACAGGTACCTGTCTTGACGTTCCATAGTCTCACGGTATTATCTCTACTTCCCGATACGATGAACTCTGAATCACTGGATATAGCCACAGATAATACAGAATTTGTGTGACCAATCATAGTCTTACAGGTACCTGTCTTGACGTTCCATAGTCTCACCGTCTCATCTCTACTTCCCGATACGATGAACTCTGAATCACTGGATATAGCCACAGATAATTTAGAATTTGTGTGACCACTCATAGTCTTACAGCTACCTGTCTTGACGTTCCATAGTCTCACCGTCTCATCTCTACTTCCCGATACGATGAACTCTGAATCACTGGATATAGCCACAGATGATACAGAATTTGTGTGACCACTCATAGTCTTACAGCTACCTGTCTTGACGTTCCATAGTCTCACCGTCTCATCTCTACTTCCCGATACGATGAACTCTGAATCACTGGATATAGCCACAGATGATACAGAATTTGTGTGACCACTCATAGTCTTACAGCTACCTGTCTTGACGTCCCATAGTCTCACCGTCTCATCTCTACTTCCCGATACGATGAACTCTGAATCACTGGATATAGCCACAGATAATACAGAATTTGTGTGACCACTCATGGTCTTACAGGTACCTGTCTTGACGTCCCATAGTCTCACCGTCTCATCTCTACTTCCCGATACGATGAACTCTGAATCACTGGATATAGCCACAGATCATACAGAATTTGTGTGACCACTCATAGTCTTACAGGTACCTGTCTTGACGTCCCATAGTCTCACCGTTTAATCATAACCTCCCGATACGATGAACTCTGAATCACTGGATATAGCCACAGATCATACCTAATTAGTGTGACCACTCATGGTCTTACAGGTACCTGTCTTGACGTTCCATAGTCTCACGGTATAATCTGCACTTCCCGATACGATGAACTCTGAATCACTGGATATAGCCACAGCAGATACATAACCTGTGTGACCACTCATAGTCTTACAGGTACCTGTCTTGACGTCCCATAGTCTCACCGTCTCATCTCTACTTCCCGATACGATGAACTCTGAATCACTGGATATAGCCACAGATCATACCTAATTAGTGTGACCACTCATAGTCTTACAGGTACCTGTCTTGACGTCCCATAGTCTCACCGTTTAATCATAACTTCCCGATACAATGAACTCTGAATCACTAGATATAGCCACAGATAATACAGAATTTGTGTGACCACTCATAGTCTTACAGGTACCTGTCTTGACGTCCCATAGTCTCACGGTATTATCTCTACTTCCCGATACGATGAACTCTGAATCACTGGATATAGCCACAGCAGATACATAACCTGTGTGACCACTCATGGTTTACAGGTACCTGTCTTGACGTCCCATAGTCTCACGGTATTATCTCTACTTCCCGATACGATGAACTCTGAATCACTGGATATAGCCACAGATAATACAGAATTTGTGTGACCACTCATAGTCTTACAGCTACCTGTCTTGACGTCCCATAGTCTCACCGTATTATCTCTACTTCCCGATACGATGAACTCTGAATCACTGGATATAGCCACAGCAGATACATAACCTGTGTGACCACTCATAGTCTTACAGGTACCTGTCTTGACGTCCCATAGTCTCACCGTCTCATCTCTACTTCCCGATACGATGAACTCTTAATCACTGGATATAGCCACAGATCATACCTAATTAGTGTGACCACTCATAGTCTTACAGGTACCTGTCTTGACGTCCCATAGTCTCACCGTCTCATCTCTACTTCCCGATACGATGAACTCTGAATCACTAGATATAGCCACAGATAATACAGAATTAGTGTGACCACTCATGGTCTTACAGGTACCTGTCTTGACGTCCCATAGTCTCACCGTTTAATCATAACCTCCCGATACGATGAACTCTGAATCACTGGATATAGCCACAGATCATACCTAATTAGTGTGACCACTCATAGTCTTACAGGTACCTGTCTTGACGTCCCATAGTCTCACGGTATAATCTGCACTTCCCGATACGATGAACTCTGAATCACTGGATATAGCCACAGCAGATACATAACCTGTGTGACCACTCATAGTCTTACAGGTACCTGTCTTGACGTCCCATAGTCTCACCGTCTCATCTCTACTTCCCGATACGATGAACTCTGAATCACTGGATATAGCCACAGATAATACATAACCTGTGTGACCACTCATAGTTTTACAGGTACCTGTCTTGACGTCCCATAGTCTCACCGTCTCATCTCTACTTCCCGATACGATGAACTCTGAATCACTGGATATAGCCACAGCAGATACAGAATATGTGTGACCACTCATAGTCTTACAGGTACCTGTCTTGACGTCCCATAGTCTCACCGTCTCATCTCTACTTCCCGATACGATGAACTCTTAATCACTGGATATAGCCACAGATCATACCTAATTAGTGTGACCACTCATAGTCTTACAGGTACCTGTCTTGACGTCCCATAGTCTCACCGTCTCATCTCTACTTCCCGATACGATGAACTCTGAATCACTGGATATAGCCACAGATGATACAGAATATGTGTGACCACTCATAGTCTTACAGCTACCTGTCTTGACGTTCCATAGTCTCACCGTCTCATCTCTACTTCCCGATACGATGAACTCTGAATCACTGGATATAGCCACAGCAGATACAGAATATGTGTGACCACTCATAGTCTTACAGGTACCTGTCTTGACGTCCCATAGTCTCACCGTCTCATCTCTACTTCCCGATACGATGAACTCTGAATCACTGGATATAGCCAATGATAATACAGAATTAGTGTGACCACTCATAGTCTTACAGCTACCTGTCTTGACGTCCCATAGTCTCACCGTCTCATCTCTACTTCCCGATACGATGAACTCTGAATCACTGGATATAGCCACAGATAATACATAACCTGTGTGACCACTCATAGTCTTACAGGTACCTGTCTTGACGTCCCATAGTCTCACGGTATTATCTCTACTTCCCGATACGATGAACTCTGAATCACTGGATATAGCCACAGATGATACAGAATTTGTGTGACCACTCATGGTCTTACAGGTACCTGTCTTGACGTCCCATAGTCTCACCGTCTCATCTCTACTTCCCGATACGATGAACTCTGAATCACTGGATATAGCCACAGCAGATACAGAATATGTGTGACCACTCATAGTCTTACAGGTACCTGTCTTGACGTTCCATAGTCTCACGGTATTATCTCTACTTCCCGATACGATGAACTCTGAATCACTGGATATAGCCACAGCATATAAATAATCTGTGTGACCACTCATAGTCTTACAGGTACCTGTCTTGACGTCCCATAGTCTCACGGTATTATCTCTACTTCCCGATACGATGAACTCTGAATCACTGGATATAGCCACAGATGATACAGAATTTGTGTGACCACTCATGGTCTTACAGGTACCTGTCTTGACGTCCCATAGTCTCACCGTCTCATCTCTACTTCCCGATACGATGAACTCTGAATCACTGGATATAGCCACAGCAGATACAGAATATGTGTGACCACTCATAGTCTTACAGGTACCTGTCTTGACGTTCCATAGTCTCACGGTATTATCTCTACTTCCCGATACGATGAACTCTGAATCACTGGATATAGCCACAGATGATACAGAATTTGTGTGACCACTCATGGTCTTACAGGTACCTGTCTTGACGTCCCATAGTCTCACCGTCTCATCTCTACTTCCCGATACGATGAACTCTGAATCACTGGATATAGCCACAGCAGATACAGAATATGTGTGACCACTCATAGTCTTACAGGTACCTGTCTTGACGTTCCATAGTCTCACGGTATTATCTCTACTTCCCGATACGATGAACTCTGAATCACTGGATATAGCCACAGCAGATACATAACCTGTGTGACCACTCATAGTCTTACAGGTACCTGTCTTGACGTCCCATAGTCTCACCGTCTCATCTCTACTTCCCGATACGATGAACTCTGAATCACTGGATATAGCCACAGATAATACATAACCTGTGTGACCACTCATAGTTTTACAGGTACCTGTCTTGACGTCCCATAGTCTCACCGTCTCATCTCTACTTCCCGATACGATGAACTCTGAATCAATGGATATAGCCACAGATAATACATAACCTGTGTGACCACTCATAGTCTTACAGGTACCTGTCTTGACGTCCCATAGTCTCACCGTTTAATCATAATCTCCCGATACGATGAACTCTGAATCACTGGATATAGCCACAGATCATACCTAATTAGTGTGACCACTCATGGTCTTACAGGTACCTGTCTTGACGTTCCATAGTCTCACGGTATAATCTGCACTTCCCGATACGATGAACTCTGAATCACTGGATATAGCCACAGCAGATACATAACCTGTGTGACCACTCATAGTCTTACAGGTACCTGGCTTGACGTCCCATAGTCTCACCGTTTAATCATAACCTCCCGATACAATGAACTCTGAATCACTGGATATAGCCACAGATAATACAGAACTAGTGTGACCACTCATGGTCTTACAGGTACCTGTCTTGACGTCCCATAGTCTCACCGTCTTATCATAACTTCCCGATACGATGAACTCTGAATCACTGGATATAGCCACAGATCTTACATAATCTGTATGACACTCATGGTCTTACAGGTACCTGTCTTGACGTCCCATAGTCTCACCGTCTTATCATAACTTCCCGATACGATGAACTCTGAATCACTGGATATAGCCACAGCATATACATAACCTGTGTGACCACTCATGGTCTTACAGGTACCTGTCTTGACGTCCCATAGTCTCACCGTCTTATCATAACTTCCCGATACGATGAACTCTGAATCACTGGATATAGCCACAGCATATACATAACCTGTGTGACCACTCATGGTCTTACAGGTACCTGTCTTGACGTCCCATAGTCTCACCGTTTAATCATAACCTCCCGATACGATGAACTCTGAATCACTGGATATAGCCACAGATCATACCTAATTAGTGTGACCACTCATGGTCTTACAGGTACCTGTCTTGACGTTCCATAGTCTCACGGTATAATCTGCACTTCCCGATACGATGAACTCTGAATCACTGGATATAGCCACAGCAGATACATAACCTGTGTGACCACTCATAGTCTTACAGGTACCTGTCTTGACGTCCCATAGTCTCACCGTCTCATCTCTACTTCCCGATACGATGAACTCTGAATCACTGGATATAGCCACAGATGATACAGAATTTGTGTGACCACTCATGGTCTTACAGGTACCTGTCTTGACGTCCCATAGTCTCACGGTATAATCTCTACTTCCCGATACGATGAACTCTGAATCACTGGATATAGCCACAGATAATACATAACCTGTGTGACCACTCATAGTTTTACAGGTACCTGTCTTGACGTCCCGTAGTCTCACGGTATTATCTCTACTTCCCGATACGATGAACTCTGAATCACTGCATATAGCCACAGATCATACAGAATTTGTGTGACCACTCATAGTCTTACAGGTACCTGTCTTGACGTCCCATAGTCTCACCGTCTCATCTCTACTTCCCGATACGATGAACTCTGAATCACTGGATATAGCCACAGATAATACAGAATTTGTGTGACCACTCATGGTCTTACAGGTACCTGTCTTGACGTCCCATAGTCTCACCGTATAATCATAACTTCCCGATACGATGAACTCTGAATCACTGGATATAGCCACAGATGATACAGAACTAGTGTGACCACTCATGGTCTTACAGGTACCTGTCTTGACGTCCCATAGTCTCACCGTCTCATCTCTACTTCCCGATACGATGAACTCTGAATCACTGGATATAGCCACAGATAATACAGAATTTGTGTGACCAATCATAGTCTTACAGGTACCTGTCTTGACGTCCCATAGTCTCACGGTATTATCTCTACTTCCCGATACGATGAACTCTGAATCACTGGATATAGCCACAGCAGATACATAACCTGTGTGACCACTCATAGTCTTACAGGTACCTGTCTTGACGTCCCATAGTCTCACCGTCTCATCTCTACTTCCCGATACGATGAACTCTGAATCACTGGATATAGCCACAGCAGATACATAACCTGTGTGACCACTCATAGTCTTACAGGTACCTGGCTTGACGTCCCATAGTCTCACCGTCTCATCTCTACTTCCCGATACGATGAACTCTGAATCACTGGATATAGCCACAGCAGATACATAACCTATGTGACCACTCATGGTCTTACAGGTACCTGTCTTGACGTCCCATAGTCTCACCGTTTAATCATAACCTCCCGATACAATGAACTCTGAATCACTGGATATAGCCACAGATGATACCTAATTTGTGTGACCACTCATAGTCTTACAGGTACCTGTCTTGACGACCCATAGTCTCACCGTCTCATCTCAACTTCCCGATACGATGAACTCTGAATCACTGGATATAGCCACAGCAGATACATAACCTATGTGACCACTCATGGTCTACATGTACCTGTCTTGACGTTCCATAGTCTCACCGTTTAATCTCTACTTCCCGATACGATGAACTCTGAATCACTGGATATAGCCAATGATAATACAGAATTAGTGTGACCACTCATAGTCTTACAGCTACCTGTCTTGACGTCCCATAGTCTCACCGTCTCATCTCTACTTCCCGATACGATGAACTCTGAATCACTGGATATAGCCACAGATAATACATAACCTGTGTGACCACTCATAGTCTTACAGGTACCTGTCTTGACGTCCCATAGTCTCACGGTATTATCTCTACTTCCCGATACGATGAACTCTGAATCACTGGATATAGCCACAGCAGATACAGAATATGTGTGACCACTCATAGTCTTACAGGTACCTGTCTTGACGTTCCATAGTCTCACGGTATTATCTCTACTTCCCGATAAGATGAACTCTGAATCACTGGATATAGCCACAGCAGATACATAACCTGTGTGACCACTCATAGTCTTACAGGTACCTGTCTTGACGTCCCATAGTCTCACCGTCTCATCTCTACTTCCCGATACGATGAACTCTGAATCACTGGATATAGCCACAGATGATACAGAATTTGTGTGACCACTCATAGTCTTACAGGTACCTGTCTTGACGTTCCATAGTCTCACCGTCTCATCTCTACTTCCCGATACGATGAACTCTGAATCACTGGATATAGCCACAGATGATACAGAATTTGTGTGACCACTCATGGTCTTACAGGTACCTGTCTTGACGTCCCATAGTCTCACCGTCTCATCTCTACTTCCCGATACGATGAACTCTGAATCACTGGATATAGCCACAGCAGATACAGAATATGTGTGACCACTCATAGTCTTACAGGTACCTGTCTTGACGTTCCATAGTCTCACGGTATTATCTCTACTTCCCGATACGATGAACTCTGAATCACTGGATATAGCCACAGATGATACAGAATTTGTGTGACCACTCATGGTCTTACAGGTACCTGTCTTGACGTCCCATAGTCTCACCGTCTCATCTCTACTTCCCGATACGATGAACTCTGAATCACTGGATATAGCCACAGCAGATACAGAATATGTGTGACCACTCATAGTCTTACAGGTACCTGTCTTGACGTTCCATAGTCTCACGGTATTATCTCTACTTCCCGATACGATGAACTCTGAATCACTGGATATAGCCACAGCAGATACATAACCTGTGTGACCACTCATAGTCTTACAGGTACCTGTCTTGACGTCCCATAGTCTCACCGTCTCATCTCTACTTCCCGATACGATGAACTCTGAATCACTGGATATAGCCACAGATGATACAGAATTTGTGTGACCACTCATAGTCTTACAGGTACCTGTCTTGACGTTCCATAGTCTCACCGTCTCATCTCTACTTCCCGATACGATGAACTCTGAATCACTGGATATAGCCACAGATAATACATAACCTGTGTGACCACTCATAGTTTTACAGGTACCTGTCTTGACGTCCCATAGTCTCACCGTCTCATCTCTACTTCCCGATACGATGAACTCTGAATCAATGGATATAGCCACAGATAATACATAACCTGTGTGACCACTCATAGTCTTACAGGTACCTGTCTTGACGTCCCATAGTCTCACCGTTTAATCATAATCTCCCGATACGATGAACTCTGAATCACTGGATATAGCCACAGATCATACCTAATTAGTGTGACCACTCATGGTCTTACAGGTACCTGTCTTGACGTTCCATAGTCTCACGGTATAATCTGCACTTCCCGATACGATGAACTCTGAATCACTGGATATAGCCACAGCAGATACATAACCTGTGTGACCACTCATAGTCTTACAGGTACCTGGCTTGACGTCCCATAGTCTCACCGTTTAATCATAACCTCCCGATACAATGAACTCTGAATCACTGGATATAGCCACAGATAATACAGAACTAGTGTGACCACTCATGGTCTTACAGGTACCTGTCTTGACGTCCCATAGTCTCACCGTCTTATCATAACTTCCCGATACGATGAACTCTGAATCACTGGATATAGCCACAGATCTTACATAATCTGTATGACACTCATGGTCTTACAGGTACCTGTCTTGACGTCCCATAGTCTCACCGTCTTATCATAACTTCCCGATACGATGAACTCTGAATCACTGGATATAGCCACAGCATATACATAACCTGTGTGACCACTCATGGTCTTACAGGTACCTGTCTTGACGTCCCATAGTCTCACCGTCTTATCATAACTTCCCGATACGATGAACTCTGAATCACTGGATATAGCCACAGCATATACATAACCTGTGTGACCACTCATGGTCTTACAGGTACCTGTCTTGACGTCCCATAGTCTCACCGTTTAATCATAACCTCCCGATACGATGAACTCTGAATCACTGGATATAGCCACAGATCATACCTAATTAGTGTGACCACTCATGGTCTTACAGGTACCTGTCTTGACGTTCCATAGTCTCACGGTATAATCTGCACTTCCCGATACGATGAACTCTGAATCACTGGATATAGCCACAGCAGATACATAACCTGTGTGACCACTCATAGTCTTACAGGTACCTGTCTTGACGTCCCATAGTCTCACCGTCTCATCTCTACTTCCCGATACGATGAACTCTGAATCACTGGATATAGCCACAGATGATACAGAATTTGTGTGACCACTCATGGTCTTACAGGTACCTGTCTTGACGTCCCATAGTCTCACGGTATAATCTCTACTTCCCGATACGATGAACTCTGAATCACTGGATATAGCCACAGATAATACATAACCTGTGTGACCACTCATAGTTTTACAGGTACCTGTCTTGACGTCCCGTAGTCTCACGGTATTATCTCTACTTCCCGATACGATGAACTCTGAATCACTGCATATAGCCACAGATCATACCTAATTAGTGTGACCACTCATAGTCTTACAGGTATCTGTCTTGACGTCCCATAGTCTCACCGTCTCATCTCTACTTCCCGATACGATGAACTCTGAATCACTAGATATAGCCACAGATAATACAGAATTAGTGTGACCACTCATGTTCTTACAGGTACCTGTCTTGACGTTCCATAGTCTCACCGTCTCATCTCTACTTCCCGATACGATGAACTCTGAATCACTGGATATAGCCACAGATCATACCTAATTAGTGTGACCACTCATAGTCTTACAGGTACCTGTCTTGACGTTCCATAGTCTCACCGTCTCATCTCTACTTCCCGATACGATGAACTCTGAATCACTGCATATAGCCACAGATCATACCTAATTTGTGTGACCACTCATGGTCTTACAGGTACCTGTCTTGACGTCCCATAGTCTCACGGTATAATCTCTACTTCCCGATACGATGAACTCTGAATCACTGGATATAGCCACAGATAATACATAACCTGTGTGACCACTCATAGTTTTACAGGTACCTGTCTTGACGTCCCATAGTCTCACCGTCTCATCTCTACTTCCCGATACGATGAACTCTGAATCACTGGATATAGCCACAGATCATACCTAATTAGTGTGACCACTCATAGTCTTACAGGTACCTGTCTTGACGTTCCATAGTCTCACCGTCTCATCTCTACTTCCCGATACGATGAACTCTGAATCACTGCATATAGCCACAGATCATACCTAATTTGTGTGACCACTCATGGTCTTACAGGTACCTGTCTTGACGTCCCATAGTCTCACGGTATAATCTCTACTTCCCGATACGATGAACTCTGAATCACTGGATATAGCCACAGATAATACATAACCTGTGTGACCACTCATAGTTTTACAGGTACCTGTCTTGACGTCCCATAGTCTCACCGTCTCATCTCTACTTCCCGATACGATGAACTCTGAATCACTGGATATAGCCACAGCAGATACATAACCTGTGTGACCACTCATAGTCTTACAGGTACCTGGCTTGACGTCCCATAGTCTCACCGTCTCATCTCTACTTCCCGATACGATGAACTCTGAATCACTGGATATAGCCACAGCAGATACATAACCTATGTGACCACTCATGGTCTTACAGGTACCTGTCTTGACGTCCCATAGTCTCACCGTTTAATCATAACCTCCCGATACAATGAACTCTGAATCACTGGATATAGCCACAGATGATACCTAATTTGTGTGACCACTCATAGTCTTACAGGTACCTGTCTTGACGACCCATAGTCTCACCGTCTCATCTCAACTTCCCGATACGATGAACTCTGAATCACTGCATATAGCCACAGATCATACCTAATTAGTGTGACCACTCATGGTCTACATGTACCTGTCTTGACGTTCCATAGTCTCACCGTTTAATCTCTACTTCCCGATACGATGAACTCTGAATCACTGGATATAGCCACAGCATATAAATAATCTGTGTGACAACTCATGGTCTTACAGGTACCTGTCATGACGTCCCATAGTCTCACCGTATAATCTGCACTTCCCGATACGATGAACTCTGAATCACTGGATATAGCCACAGATAATACAGAAACTGTGTGACCACTCATAGTCTTACAGCTACCTGTCTTGACGTCCCATAGTCTCACCGTCTAATCATTACTTCCCGATACGATGAACTCTGAATCACTGGATATAGCCAATGATAATACAGAATTGTGTGACCACTCATGGTCTTACAGGTACCTGGCTTGACGTCCCATAGTCTCACCGTTTAATCATAACCTCCCGATACGATGAACTCTGAATCACTGGATATAGCCACAGATAATACATAACCTGTGTGACCACTCATAGTCTTACAGGTACCTGTCTTGACGTCCCATAGTCTCACGGTATTATCTCTACTTCCCGATACGATGAACTCTGAATCACTGGATATAGCCACAGATGATACAGAATTTGTGTGACCACTCATGGTCTTACAGGTACCTGTCATGACGTCCCATAGTCTCACCGTATTATCTCTACTTCCCGATACGATGAACTCTGAATCACTGGATATAGCCACAGCAGATACAGAATATGTGTGACCACTCATAGTCTTACAGGTACCTGTCTTGACGTCCCATAGTCTCACCGTCTCATCTCTACTTCCCGATACGATGAACTCTGAATCACTGGATATAGCCACAGCATATAAATAATCTGTGTGACCACTCATAGTCTTACAGGTACCTGTCTTGACGTCCCATAGTCTCACCGTCTCATCTCTACTTCCCGATACGATGAACTCTGAATCACTGGATATAGCCACAGCAGATACATAACCTGTGTGACCACTCATAGTCTTACAGGTACCTGTCTTGACGTCCCATAGTCTCACCGTCTCATCTCTACTTCCCGATACGATGAACTCTGAATCACTGGATATAGCCACAGATGATACAGAATTTGTGTGACCACTCATAGTCTTACAGGTACCTGTCTTGACGTCCCATAGTCTCACCGTCTCATCTCTACTTCCCAATACGATGAACTCTGAATCACTGCATAAAGCCACAGATAATACAGAGATTGTGTGACCACTCATAGTCTTACAGCTACCTGTCTTGACGTTCCATAGTCTCACCGTCTCATCTCTACTTCCCGATACGATGAACTCTGAATCACTGGATATAGCCACAGCATATAAATAATCTGTGTGACAACTCATGGTCTTACAGCTACCTGTCTTGACGTCCCATAGTCTCACGGTATTATCTCTACTTCCCGATACGATGAACTCTGAATCACTGGATATAGCCTCAGATCATACCTAATTAGTGTGACCACTCATAGTCTTACAGGTACCTGTCTTGACGTCCCATAGTCTCACCGTCTCATCTGCACTTCCCGATACGATGAACTCTGAATCACTGGATATAGCCACAGATCATACATGACTAGTGTGACCACTCATGGTCTTACAGCTACCTGTCTTGACGTCCCATAGTCTCACCGTCTCATCTCTACTTCCCGATACGATGAACTCTGAATCACTGGATATAGCCACAGATGATACAGAATTTGTGTGACCACTCATAGTCTTACAGGTACCTGTCTTGACGTCCCATAGTCTCACCGTTTAATCATAACCTCCCGATACGATGAACTCTGAATCACTAGATATAGCCACAGATCATACCTAATTAGTGTGACCACTCATAGTCTTACATCTACCTGTCTTGACGTCCCATAGTCTCACCGTTTAATCATAACCTCCCGATACGATGAACTCTGAATCACTAGATATAGCCACAGCAGATACAGAATAAGTGTGACCACTCATAGTCTTACAGGTACCTGTCTTGACGACCCATAGTCTCACCGTCTCATCTCAACTTCCCGATACGATGAACTCTGAATCACTGGATATAGCCACAGCATATAAATAATCTGTGTGACCACTCATAGTCTTACAGGTACCTGTCTTGACGTCCCATAGTCTCACGGTATTATCTCTACTTCCCGATACGATGAACTCTGAATCACTGGATATAGCCACAGCATATAAATAATCTGTGTGACAACTCATGGTCTTACAGGTACCTGTCTTGACGTCCCATAGTCTCACCGTCTCATCTCTACTTCCCGATACGATGAACTCTGAATCACTGGATATAGCCACAGATAATACAGAAACTGTGTGACCACTCATAGTCTTACAGCTACCTGTCTTGACGTCCCATAGTCTCACCGTCTAATCATTACTTCCCGATACGATGAACTCTGAATCACTGGATATAGCCAATGATAATACAGAATTAGTGTGACCACTCATGGTCTTACAGGTACCTGGCTTGACGTCCCATAGTCTCACCGTTTAATCATAACCTCCCGATACGATGAACTTTGAATCACTGGATATAGCCACAGATAATACATAACCTGTGTGACCACTCATAGTCTTACAGGTACCTGTCTTGACGACCCATAGTCTCACCGTCTCATCTCAACTTCCCGATACGATGAACTCTGAATCACTGGATATAGCCACAGCAGATACATAACCTATGTGACCACTCATGGTCTACATGTACCTGTCTTGACGTTCCATAGTCTCACCGTTTAATCTCTACTTCCCGATACGATGAACTCTGAATCACTGGATATAGCCACAGCAGATACAGAATATGTGTGACCACTCATAGTCTTACAGGTACCTGTCTTGACGTCCCATAGTCTCACCGTCTCATCTCTACTTCCCGATACGATGAACTCTGAATCACTGGATATAGCCACAGCAGATACAGAATATGTGTGACCACTCATAGTCTTACAGGTACCTGTCTTGACGTCCCATAGTCTCACCGTCTCATCTCTACTTCCCGATACGATGAACTCTGAATCACTGGATATAGCCACAGCATATACAACACTAGTGTGACCACTCATGGTCTTACAGGTACCTGTCTTGACGTTCCATAGTCTCACCGTCTCATCTCTACTTCCCGATACGATGAACTCTGAATCACTGGATATAGCCACAGCATATAAATAATCTGTGTGACAACTCATGGTCTTACAGCTACCTGTCTTGACGTCCCATAGTCTCACCGTCTCATCTCTACTTCCCGATACGATGAACTCTGAATCACTGGATATAGCCTCAGATCATACCTAATTAGTGTGACCACTCATAGTCTTACAGGTACCTGTCTTGACGTCCCATAGTCTCACCGTCTCATCTGCACTTCCCGATACGATGAACTCTGAATCACTGGATATAGCCACAGATCATACATGACTAGTGTGACCACTCATGGTCTTACAGCTACCTGTCTTGACGTCCCATAGTCTCACCGTCTCATCTCTACTTCCCGATACGATGAACTCTGAATCACTGGATATAGCCACAGATGATACAGAATTTGTGTGACCACTCATAGTCTTACAGGTACCTGTCTTGACGTCCCATAGTCTCACCGTTTAATCATAACCTCCCGATACGATGAACTCTGAATCACTAGATATAGCCACAGATCATACCTAATTAGTGTGACCACTCATAGTCTTACATCTACCTGTCTTGACGTCCCATAGTCTCACCGTTTAATCATAACCTCCCGATACGATGAACTCTGAATCACTAGATATAGCCACAGCAGATACAGAATAAGTGTGACCACTCATAGTCTTACAGGTACCTGTCTTGACGACCCATAGTCTCACCGTCTCATCTCAACTTCCCGATACGATGAACTCTGAATCACTGGATATAGCCACAGCATATAAATAATCTGTGTGACCACTCATAGTCTTACAGGTACCTGTCTTGACGTCCCATAGTCTCACGGTATTATCTCTACTTCCCGATACGATGAACTCTGAATCACTGGATATAGCCACAGCATATAAATAATCTGTGTGACAACTCATGGTCTTACAGGTACCTGTCTTGACGTCCCATAGTCTCACCGTCTCATCTCTACTTCCCGATACGATGAACTCTGAATCACTGGATATAGCCACAGATAATACAGAAACTGTGTGACCACTCATAGTCTTACAGCTACCTGTCTTGACGTCCCATAGTCTCACCGTCTAATCATTACTTCCCGATACGATGAACTCTGAATCACTGGATATAGCCAATGATAATACAGAATTAGTGTGACCACTCATGGTCTTACAGGTACCTGGCTTGACGTCCCATAGTCTCACCGTTTAATCATAACCTCCCGATACGATGAACTTTGAATCACTGGATATAGCCACAGATAATACATAACCTGTGTGACCACTCATAGTCTTACAGGTACCTGTCTTGACGACCCATAGTCTCACCGTCTCATCTCAACTTCCCGATACGATGAACTCTGAATCACTGGATATAGCCACAGCAGATACATAACCTATGTGACCACTCATGGTCTACATGTACCTGTCTTGACGTTCCATAGTCTCACCGTTTAATCTCTACTTCCCGATACGATGAACTCTGAATCACTGGATATAGCCACAGCAGATACAGAATATGTGTGACCACTCATAGTCTTACAGGTACCTGTCTTGACGTCCCATAGTCTCACCGTCTCATCTCTACTTCCCGATACGATGAACTCTGAATCACTGGATATAGCCACAGCATATAAATAATCTGTGTGACCACTCATAGTCTTACAGGTACCTGTCTTGACGTCCCATAGTCTCACCGTCTCATCTCTACTTCCCGATACGATGAACTCTGAATCACTGGATATAGCCACAGATAATACAGAATTTGTGTGAACACTCATAGTCTTACAGCTACCTGTCTTGACGTCCCATAGTCTCACCGTCTCATCTCTACTTCCCGATACGATGAACTCTGAATCACTGGATATAGCCACAGCAGATACAGAATATGTGTGACCACTCATAGTCTTACAGGTACCTGGCTTGACGTCCCATAGTCTCACCGTCTCATCTCTACTTCCCGATACGATGAACTCTGAATCACTGGATATAGCCACAGCATATACATAACCTATGTGACCACTCATGGTCTTACAGGTACCTGTCTTGACGTCCCATAGTCTCACCGTTTAATCATAACCTCCCGATACAATGAACTCTGAATCACTGGATATAGCCACAGATGATACCTAATTTGTGTGACCACTCATAGTCTTACAGGTACCTGTCTTGACGACCCATAGTCTCACCGTCTCATCTCTACTTCCCGATACGATGAACTCTGAATCACTGGATATAGCCACAGCAGATACAGAATATGTGTGACCACTCATAGTCTTACAGGTACCTGTCTTGACGTCCCATAGTCTCACCGTCTCATCTCTACTTCCCGATACGATGAACTCTGAATCACTGGATATAGCCACAGATGATACAGAATTTGTGTGACCACTCATGGTCTTACAGGTACCTGTCTTGACGTCCCATAGTCTCACGGTATTATCTCTACTTCCCGATACGATGAACTCTGAATCACTGGATATAGCCACAGCAGATACAGAATATGTGTGACCACTCATAGTCTTACAGGTACCTGTCTTGACGTCCCATAGTCTCACGGTATTATCTCTACTTCCCGATACGATGAACTCTGAATCACTGGATATAGCCACAGATAATACCTAATTAGTGTGACCACTCATAGTCTTACAGGTACCTGTCTTGACGTCCCATAGTCTCACCGTCTCATCTCTACTTCCCGATACGATGAACTCTGAATCACTGGATATAGCCACAGATAATACAGAATTTGTGTGACCACTCATGGTCTTACATGTACCTGTCTTGACGTCCCATAGTCTCACCGTATTATCTCTACTTCCCGATACGATGAACTCTGAATCACTGGATATAGCCACAGCAGATACAGAATATGTGTGACCACTCATAGTCTTACAGGTACCTGTCTTGACGTCCCATAGTCTCACGGTATTATCTCTACTTCCCGATACGATGAACTCTGAATCACTGGATATAGCCACAGCATATAAATAATCTGTGTGACAACTCATGGTCTTACAGCTACCTGTCTTGACGTCCCATAGTCTCACCGTCTCATCTCTACTTCCCGATACGATGAACTCTGAATCACTGGATATAGCCACAGATGATACAGAATTTGTGTGACCACTCATAGTCTTACAGGTACCTGTCTTGACGTCCCATAGTCTCACCGTTTAATCATAACCTCCCGATACGATGAACTCTGAATCACTAGATATAGCCACAGATCATACCTAATTAGTGTGACCACTCATAGTCTTACATCTACCTGTCTTGACGTCCCATAGTCTCACCGTCTCATCTCTACTTCCCGATACGATGAACTCTGAATCACTGGATATAGCCACAGCAGATACAGAATATGTGTGACCACTCATAGTCTTACAGGTACCTGTCTTGACGTCCCATAGTCTCACGGTATAATCTGCACTTCCCGATACGATGAACTCTGAATCACTGGATATAGCCACAGCAGATACATAACCTGTGTGACCACTCATGGTCTTACAGGTACCTGTCTTGACGTCCCATAGTCTCACCGTCTCATCTCAACTTCCCGATACGATGAACTCTGAATCACTGGATATAGCCACAGCAGATACAGAATATGTGTGACCACTCATAGTCTTACAGGTACCTGTCTTGACGTCCCATAGTCTCACCGTTTAATCATAACCTCCCGATACGATGAACTCTGAATCACTGGATATAGCCACAGATGATACAGAATTTGTGTGACCACTCATAGTCTTACAGGTACCTGTCTTGACGTTCCATAGTCTCACCGTCTCATCTCTACTTCCCGATACGATGAACTCTGAATCACTGGATATAGCCACAGATCATACCTAATTAGTGTGACCACTCATAGTCTTACAGGTACCTGTCTTGACGTTCCATAGTCTCACCGTATTATCTCTACTTCCCGATACGATGAACTCTGAATCACTGGATATAGCCACAGATAATACATAACCTGTGTGACCACTCATAGTCTTACAGGTACCTGTCTTGACGTCCCATAGTCTCACCGTCTCATCTCTACTTCCCGATACGATGAACTCTGAATCAATGCATAAAGCCACAGATCATACCTAATTAGTGTGACCACTCATAGTCTTACAGGTACCTGTCTTGACGTCCCATAGTCTCACCGTCTCATCTGCACTTCCCGATACGATGAACTCTGAATCACTGGATATAGCCACAGATCATACCTAATTAGTGTGACCACTCATGGTCTTACAGCTACCTGTCTTGACGTCCCATAGTCTCACCGTCTCATCTCTACTTCCCGATACGATGAACTCTGAATCACTGGATATAGCCACAGATAATACAGAATTTGTGTGACCACTCATGGTCTTACATGTACCTGTCTTGACGTCCCATAGTCTCACCGTATTATCTCTACTTCCCGATACGATGAACTCTGAATCACTGGATATAGCCACAGCAGATACAGAATATGTGTGACCACTCATAGTCTTACAGGTACCTGTCTTGACGTCCCATAGTCTCACCGTCTCATCTCTACTTCCCGATACGATGAACTCTGAATCACTGGATATAGCCACAGCAGATACAGAATATGTGTGACCACTCATGGTCTTACAGGTACCTGTCATGACGTCCCATAGTCTCACCGTATTATCTCTACTTCCCGATACGATGAACTCTGAATCACTGGATATAGCCACAGCATATAAATAATCTGTGTGACCACTCATAGTCTTACAGGTACCTGTCTTGACGTCCCATAGTCTCACCGTATTATCTCTACTTCCCGATACGATGAACTCTGAATCACTGGATATAGCCACAGCATATAAATAATCTGTGTGACCACTCATAGTCTTACAGGTACCTGTCTTGACGTCCCATAGTCTCACCGTTTAATCATAACCTCCCGATACGATGAACTCTGAATCACTGGATATAGCCACAGCATATACAACACTAGTGTGACCACTCATGGTCTTACAGGTACCTGTCTTGACGTCCCATAGTCTCACCGTATTATCTCTACTTCCCGATACGATGAACTCTGAATCACTGGATATAGCCACAGATAATACATAACCTGTGTGACCACTCATAGTCTTACAGGTACCTGTCTTGACGTCCCATAGTCTCACCGTCTCATCTCTACTTCCCGATACGATGAACTCTGAATCACTGGATATAGCCACAGCAGATACAGAATATGTGTGACCACTCATAGTCTTACAGGTACCTGTCTTGACGTCCCATAGTCTCACCGTTTAATCATAACCTCCCGATACGATGAACTCTGAATCACTGGATATAGCCACAGATGATACAGAATTTGTGTGACCACTCATAGTCTTACAGGTACCTGTCTTGACGTTCCATAGTCTCACCGTCTCATCTCTACTTCCCGATACGATGAACTCTGAATCACTGGATATAGCCACAGATCATACCTAATTAGTGTGACCACTCATAGTCTTACAGGTACCTGTCTTGACGTTCCATAGTCTCACCGTATTATCTCTACTTCCCGATACGATGAACTCTGAATCACTGGATATAGCCACAGATAATACATAACCTGTGTGACCACTCATAGTCTTACAGGTACCTGTCTTGACGTCCCATAGTCTCACCGTCTCATCTCTACTTCCCGATACGATGAACTCTGAATCAATGCATAAAGCCACAGATCATACCTAATTAGTGTGACCACTCATAGTCTTACAGGTACCTGTCTTGACGTCCCATAGTCTCACCGTTTAATCATAACCTCCCGATACGATGAACTCTGAATCACTGGATATAGCCACAGATCATACCTAATTAGTGTGACCACTCATGGTCTTACAGGTACCTGTCTTGACGTTCCATAGTCTCACCGTCTCATCTCTACTTCCCGATACGATGAACTCTGAATCACTGGATATAGCCACAGATAATACAGAATTTGTGTGACCACTCATGGTCTTACAGGTACCTGTCTTGACGTTCCATAGTCTCACGGTATTATCTCTACTTCCCGATACGATGAACTCTGAATCACTGGATATAGCCACAGCAGATACAGAATATGTGTGACCACTCATAGTCTTACAGGTACCTGTCTTGACGTCCCATAGTCTCACCGTCTCATCTCTACTTCCCGATACGATGAACTCTGAATCACTGGATATAGCCACAGCAGATACAGAATATGTGTGACCACTCATGGTCTTACAGGTACCTGTCATGACGTCCCATAGTCTCACCGTATTATCTCTACTTCCCGATACGATGAACTCTGAATCACTGGATATAGCCACAGCATATAAATAATCTGTGTGACCACTCATAGTCTTACAGGTACCTGTCTTGACGTCCCATAGTCTCACCGTCTCATCTCTACTTCCCGATACGATGAACTCTGAATCACTGGATATAGCCACAGCAGATACATAACCTGTGTGACCACTCATAGTCTTACAGGTACCTGTCTTGACGTCCCATAGTCTCACCGTCTCATCTCTACTTCCCGATACGATGAACTCTGAATCACTGGATATAGCCACAGATGATACAGAATTTGTGTGACCACTCATAGTCTTACAGCTACCTGTCTTGACGTTCCATAGTCTCACCGTCTCATCTCTACTTCCCGATACGATGAACTCTGAATCACTGGATATAGCCACAGATAATACATAACCTGTGTGACCACTCATAGTTTTACAGGTACCTGTCTTGACGTTCCATAGTCTCACCGTCTCATCTCTACTTCCCGATACGATGAACTCTGAATCAATGGATATAGCCACAGATAATACATAACCTGTGTGACCACTCATAGTCTTACAGGTACCTGTCTTGACGTCCCATAGTCTCACCGTTTAATCATAACCTCCCGATACGATGAACTCTGAATCACTGGATATAGCCACAGATCATACCTAATTAGTGTGACCACTCATGGTCTTACAGGTACCTGTCTTGACGTCCCATAGTCTCACGGTATAATCTGCACTTCCCGATACGATGAACTCTGAATCACTGGATATAGCCACAGCAGATACATAACCTGTGTGACCACTCATAGTCTTACAGGTACCTGGCTTGACGTCCCATAGTCTCACCGTCTCATCTCTACTTCCCGATACGATGAACTCTGAATCACTGGATATAGCCACAGATGATACAGAATTTGTGTGACCACTCATGGTCTTACAGGTACCTGTCTTGACGTCCCATAGTCTCACGGTATTATCTCTACTTCCCGATACGATGAACTCTGAATCACTGGATATAGCCACAGCAGATACAGAATATGTGTGACCACTCATAGTCTTACAGGTACCTGTCTTGACGTCCCATAGTCTCACCGTTTAATCATAACCTCCCGATACGATGAACTCTGAATCACTGGATATAGCCACAGATGATACCTAATTTGTGTGACCACTCATAGTCTTACAGGTACCTGTCTTGACGTTCCATAGTCTCACCGTCTCATCTCTACTTCCCGATACGATGAACTCTGAATCAATGGATATAGCCACAGATAATACATAACCTGTGTGACCACTCATAGTCTTACAGGTACCTGTCTTGACGTCCCATAGTCTCACCGTTTAATCATAACCTCCCGATACGATGAACTCTGAATCACTGGATATAGCCACAGATCATACCTAATTAGTGTGACCACTCATGGTCTTACAGGTACCTGTCTTGACGTTCCATAGTCTCACGGTATAATCTGCACTTCCCGATACGATGAACTCTGAATCACTGGATATAGCCACAGCAGATACATAACCTGTGTGACCACTCATAGTCTTACAGGTACCTGTCTTGACGTCCCATAGTCTCACCGTCTCATCTCTACTTCCCGATACGATGAACTCTGAATCACTGGATATAGCCACAGATGATACAGAATTTGTGTGACCACTCATGGTCTTACAGGTACCTGTCTTGACGTCCCATAGTCTCACCGTCTCATCTCTACTTCCCGATACGATGAACTCTGAATCACTGGATATAGCCACAGCAGATACAGAATATGTGTGACCACTCATAGTCTTACAGGTACCTGTCTTGACGTCCCATAGTCTCACCGTCTCATCTCTACTTCCCGATACGATGAACTCTGAATCACTAGATATAGCCACAGATAATACAGAATTAGTGTGACCACTCATGGTCTTACAGGTACCTGTCTTGACGTTCCATAGTCTCACCGTCTCATCTCTACTTCCCGATACGATGAACTCTGAATCACTGGATATAGCCACAGATCATACCTAATTAGTGTGACCACTCATAGTCTTACAGGTACCTGTCTTGACGTTCCATAGTCTCACCGTTTAATCATAACCTCCCGATACGATGAACTCTGAATCACTGGATATAGCCACAGCATATACAACACTAGTGTGACCACTCATGGTCTTACAGGTACCTGTCTTGACGTCCCATAGTCTCACCGTATTATCTCTACTTCCCGATACGATGAACTCTGAATCACTGGATATAGCCACAGATGATACCTAATTTGTGTGACCACTCATAGTCTTACAGGTACCTGTCTTGACGTCCCATAGTCTCACCGTCTCATCTCTACTTCCCGATACGATGAACTCTGAATCACTGGATATAGCCACAGCAGATACAGAATATGAGTGACCACTCATGGTCTTACAGGTACCTGTCTTGACGACCATAGTCTCACCGTCTCATCTCTACTTCCCGATACGATGAACTCTGAATCACTGGATATAGCCACAGATGATACAGAATTTGTGTGACCACTCATGGTCTTACAGGTACCTGTCTTGACGTTCCATAGTCTCACGGTATTATCTCTACTTCCCGATACGATGAACTCTGAATCACTGGATATAGCCACAGCAGATACAGAATATGAGTGACCACTCATGGTCTTACAGGTACCTGGCTTGACGTCCCATAGTCTCACCGTCTCATCTCTACTTCCCGATACGATGAACTCTGAATCACTGGATATAGCCACAGCATATAAATAATCTGTGTGACAACTCATGGTCTTACAGGTACCTGTCTTGACGTCCCATAGTCTCACCGTATAATCTGCACTTCCCGATACGATGAACTCTGAATCACTGGATATAGCCACAGATAATACAGAAACTGTGTGACCACTCATAGTCTTACAGCTACCTGTCTTGACGTCCCATAGTCTCACCGTCTAATCATTACTTCCCGATACGATGAACTCTGAATCACTGGATATAGCCAATGATAATACAGAATTAGTGTGACCACTCATAGTCTTACAGCTACCTGTCTTGACGTCCCATAGTCTCACCGTTTAATCATAACCTCCCGATACGATGAACTCTGAATCACTGGATATAGCCACAGATCATACCTAATTAGTGTGACCACTCATGGTCTTACAGGTACCTGTCTTGACGTCCCATAGTCTCACCGTCTCATCTCTACTTCCCGATACGATGAACTCTGAATCACTGGATATAGCCACAGCAGATACATAACCTGTGTGACCACTCATAGTCTTACAGGTACCTGTCTTGACGTCCCATAGTCTCACGGTATTATCTCTACTTCCCGATACGATGAACTCTGAATCACTGGATATAGCCACAGCATATAAATAATCTGTGTGACCACTCATAGTCTTACAGGTACCTGTCTTGACGTCCCATAGTCTCACCGTCTCATCTCTACTTCCCGATACGATGAACTCTGAATCACTGGATATAGCCACAGATGATACAGAATATGTGTGACCACTCATAGTCTTACAGGTACCTGTCTTGACGTCCCATAGTCTCACCGTCTCATCTCTACTTCCCGATACGATGAACTCTGAATCACTGGATATAGCCACAGCAGATACAGAATATGTGTGACCACTCATAGTCTTACAGGTACCTGGCTTGACGTCCCATAGTCTCACCGTCTCATCTCTACTTCCCGATACGATGAACTCTGAATCACTGGATATAGCCACAGATGATACAGAATATGTGTGACCACTCATAGTCTTACAGGTACCTGTCTTGACGTCCCATAGTCTCACCGTCTCATCTCTACTTCCCGATACGATGAACTCTGAATCACTGGATATAGCCACAGCAGATACATAACCTATGTGACCACTCATGGTCTTACAGGTACCTGTCTTGACGTCCCATAGTCTCACCGTTTAATCATAACCTCCCGATACAATGAACTCTGAATCACTGGATATAGCCACAGATGATACCTAATTTGTGTGACCACTCATAGTCTTACAGGTACCTGTCTTGACGACCCATAGTCTCACCGTCTCATCTCAACTTCCCGATACGATGAACTCTGAATCACTGGATATAGCCACAGCAGATACAGAATATGTGTGACCACTCATAGTCTTACAGCTACCTGTCTTGACGTCCCATAGTCTCACCGTCTCATCTCTACTTCCCGATACGATGAACTCTGAATCACTGGATATAGCCACAGATGATACAGAATTTGTGTGACCACTCATGGTCTTACAGGTACCTGTCTTGACGTCCCATAGTCTCACGGTATTATCTCTACTTCCCGATACGATGAACTCTGAATCACTGGATATAGCCACAGCAGATACAGAATATGTGTGACCACTCATAGTCTTACAGGTACCTGTCTTGACGTCCCATAGTCTCACGGTATTATCTCTACTTCCCGATACGATGAACTCTGAATCACTGGATATAGCCACAGATAATACAGAATTTGTGTGACCACTCATAGTCTTACAGGTACCTGTCTTGACGTCCCATAGTCTCACCGTCTCATCTCAACTTCCCGATACGATGAACTCTGAATCACTGGATATAGCCACAGATAATACAGAATTTGTGTGACCACTCATGGTCTTACATGTACCTGTCTTGACGTCCCATAGTCTCACCGTATTAGCTCAACTTCCCGATACGATGAACTCTGAATCACTGGATATAGCCACAGCAGATACATAACCTGTGTGACCACTCATGGTCTTACAGGTACCTGTCTTGACGTCCCATAGTCTCACGGTATTATCTCTACTTCCCGATACGATGAACTCTGAATCACTGGATATAGCCACAGATAATACCTAATTAGTGTGACCACTCATAGTCTTACAGGTACCTGTCTTGACGTCCCATAGTCTCACCGTCTCATCTGCACTTCCCGATACGATGAACTCTGAATCACTGGATATAGCCACAGATCATACCTAATTAGTGTGACCACTCATGGTCTTACAGGTACCTGTCTTGACGTCCCATAGTCTCACCGTCTCATCTCTACTTCCCGATACGATGAACTCTTAATCACTGGATATAGCCACAGATCATACCTAATTAGTGTGACCACTCATAGTCTTACAGGTACCTGTCTTGACGTCCCATAGTCTCACCGTCTCATCTCTACTTCCCGATACGATGAACTCTGAATCACTGGATATAGCCACAGATGATACAGAATATGTGTGACCACTCATAGTCTTACAGCTACCTGTCTTGACGTTCCATAGTCTCACCGTCTCATCTCTACTTCCCGATACGATGAACTCTGAATCACTGGATATAGCCACAGCAGATACAGAATATGTGTGACCACTCATAGTCTTACAGGTACCTGTCTTGACGTCCCATAGTCTCACCGTCTCATCTCTACTTCCCGATACGATGAACTCTGAATCACTGGATATAGCCAATGATAATACAGAATTAGTGTGACCACTCATAGTCTTACAGCTACCTGTCTTGACGTCCCATAGTCTCACCGTCTCATCTCTACTTCCCGATACGATGAACTCTGAATCACTGGATATAGCCACAGATAATACATAACCTGTGTGACCACTCATAGTCTTACAGGTACCTGTCTTGACGTCCCATAGTCTCACGGTATTATCTCTACTTCCCGATACGATGAACTCTGAATCACTGGATATAGCCACAGATGATACAGAATTTGTGTGACCACTCATGGTCTTACAGGTACCTGTCTTGACGTCCCATAGTCTCACCGTCTCATCTCTACTTCCCGATACGATGAACTCTGAATCACTGGATATAGCCACAGCAGATACAGAATATGTGTGACCACTCATAGTCTTACAGGTACCTGTCTTGACGTTCCATAGTCTCACCGTTTAATCTCTATTTCCCGATACGATGAACTCTGAATCACTGGATATAGCCACAGATAATACATAACCTGTGTGACCACTCATAGTTTTACAGGTACCTGTCTTGACGTCCCATAGTCTCACGGTATAATCTCTACTTCCCGATACGATGAACTCTGAATCACTGGATATAGCCACAGATAATACCTAATTAGTGTGACCACTCATGGTCTTACAGGTACCTGTCTTGACGTCCCATAGTCTCACCGTCTCATCTCTACTTCCCGATACGATGAACTCTGAATCACTGGATATAGCCACAGCAGATACATAACCTGTGTGACCACTCATGGTCTTACAGGTACCTGTCTTGACGTCCCATAGTCTCACCGTTTAATCATAACCTCCCGATACAATGAACTCTGAATCACTGGATATAGCCACAGATAATACAGAATTTGTGTGACCACTTATAGTCTTACAGGTACCTGTCTTGACGTCCCATAGTCTCATGGTATTATCTCTACTTCCCGATACGATGAACTCTGAATCACTGGATATAGCCACAGATCATACCTAATTGTGTGACCACTCATAGTCTTACAGGTACCTGTCTTGACGTCCCATAGTCTCACCGTCTCATCTCTACTTCCCGATACGATGAACTCTGAATCACTGGATATAGCCACAGATCATACCTAATTAGTGTGACCACTCATAGTCTTACAGGTACCTGTCTTGACGTCCCATAGTCTCACCGTCTCATCTCTACTTCCCGATACGATGAACTCTGAATCACTGGATATAGCCACAGATGATACAGAATTTGTGTGACCACTCATGGTCTTACAGCTACCTGTCTTGACGTCCCATAGTCTCACGGTATTATCTCTACTTCCCGATACGATGAACTCTGAATCACTGGATATAGCCACAGATAATACAGAATTAGTGTGACCACTCATAGTCTTACAGCTACCTGTCTTGACGTCCCATAGTCTCACCGTTTAATCTCTACTTCCCGATACGATGAACTCTGAATCACTGGATATAGCCACAGATCATACCTAATTAGTGTGACCACTCATAGTCTTACAGGTACCTGTCTTGACGTCCCATAGTCTCACCGTCTCATCTCTACTTCCCGATACGATGAACTCTGAATCACTGGATATAGCCACAGATGATACAGAATTTGTGTGACCACTCATGGTCTTACAGCTACCTGTCTTGACGTCCCATAGTCTCACCGTATTATCTCTACTTCCCGATACGATGAACTCTGAATCACTGGATATAGCCACAGCAGATACATAACCTGTGTGACCACTCATGGTCTTACAGGTACCTGTCTTGACGTCCCATAGTCTCACCGTATTATCTCTACTTCCCGATACGATGAACTCTGAATCACTGGATATAGCCACAGCAGATACATAACCTGTGTGACCACTCATGGTCTTACAGGTACCTGTCTTGACGTCCCATAGTCTCACCGTATTATCTCAACTTCCCGATACGATGAACTCTGAATCACTGGATATAGCCACAGATAATACAGAATTTGTGTGACCACTCATAGTCTTACAGGTACCTGTCTTGACGTCCCATAGTCTCACCGTTTAATCATAACCTCCCGATACAATGAACTCTGAATCACTGGATATAGCCACAGATAATACAGAATTTGTGTGAGCACTCATGGTCTTACAGGTACCTGTCTTGACGTCCCATAGTCTCACCGTATTATCTCTACTTCCCGATACGATGAACTCTGAATCACTGGATATAGCCACAGCAGATACATAACCTGTGTGACCACTCATGGTCTTACAGGTACCTGTCTTGACGTCCCATAGTCTCACCGTATTATCTCTACTTCCCGATACGATGAACTCTGAATCACTGGATATAGCCACAGCAGATACATAACCTGTGTGACCACTCATAGTCTTACAGGTACCTGTCTTGACGTTCCATAGTCTCACCGTCTCATCTCTACTTCCCGATACGATGAACTCTGAATCACTGGATATAGCCACAGATAATACAGAATTTGTGTGACCACTCATAGTCTTACAGGTACCTGTCTTGACGTCCCATAGTCTCACCGTATTATCTCCACTTCCCGATACGATGAACTCTGAATCACTGGATATAGCCACAGATAATTTAGAATTTGTGTGACCACTCATAGTCTTACAGGTACCTGTCTTGACGTCCCATAGTCTCACCGTCTCATCTCTACTTCCCGATACGATGAACTCTGAATCACTGGATATAGCCACAGATAATACCTAATTAGTGTGACCACTCATAGTCTTACAGCTACCTGTCTTGACGTCCCATAGTCTCACCGTCTCATCTCTACTTCCCGATACGATGAACTCTGAATCAATGGATATAGCCACAGATAATACAGAATTTGTGTGACCACTCATGGTCTTACAGGTACCTGTCTTGACGTCCCATAGTCTCACCGTATTATCTCTACTTCCCGATACGATGAACTCTGAATCACTGGATATAGCCACAGATGATACAGAATTTGTGTGACCACTCATAGTCTTACAGCTACCTGTCTTGACGTTCCATAGTCTCACCGTCTCATCTCTACTTCCCGATACGATGAACTCTGAATCACTGGATATAGCCACAGATCATACCTAATTAGTGTGACCACTCATAGTCTTACAGGTACCTGTCTTGACGTCCCATAGTCTCACCGTCTCATCTCTACTTCCCTATACGATGAACTCTGAATCACTGGATATAGCCACAGATAATACAGAACCTGTGTGACCACTCATAGTCTTACAGGTACCTGTCTTGACGTCCCATAGTCTCACCGTCTCATCTCTACTTCCCGATACGATGAACTCTGAATCAATGGATATAGCCACAGATAATACAGAATTTGTGTGACCACTCATAGTCTTACAGGTACCTGTCTTGACGTCCCATAGTCTCACCGTTTAATCATAACCTCCCGATACAATGAACTCTGAATCACTGGATATAGCCACAGATAATACAGAATTTGTGTGACCACTCATAGTCTTACAGGTACCTGTCTTGACGTCCCATAGTCTCACGGTATTATCTCTACTTCCCGATACGATGAACTCTGAATCACTGCATAAAGCCACAGATAATACAGAATTTGTGTGACCAATCATAGTCTTACAGGTACCTGTCTTGACGTCCCATAGTCTCACCGTCTCATCTCTACTTCCCGATACGATGAACTCTGAATCACTGGATATAGCCACAGATAATACAGAATTTGTGTGACCACTCATGGTCTTACAGGTACCTGTCTTGACGTCCCATAGTCTCACCGTATTATCTCTACTTCCCGATACGATGAACTCTGAATCAATGGATATAGCCACAGATCATACCTAATTAGTGTGACCACTCATAGTCTTACAGGTACCTGTCTTGACGTCCCATAGTCTCACCGTCTCATCTCTACTTCCCAATACGATGAACTCTGAATCACTGGATATAGCCACAGATAATACAGAATTTGTGTGACCACTCATAGTCTTACAGGTACCTGTCTTGACGTCCCATAGTCTCACCGTCTCATCTCTACTTCCCGATACGATGAACTCTGAATCACTGGATATAGCCACAGATAATACAGAATTTGTGTGACCACTCATAGTCTTACAGGTACCTGTCTTGACGTCCCATAGTCTCACCGTTTAATCATAACCTCCCGATACAATGAACTCTGAATCACTGGATATAGCCACAGATAATACCTAATTAGTGTGACCACTCATAGTCTTACAGGTACCTGTCTTGACGTCCCATAGTCTCACCGTCTCATCTCTACTTCCCGATACGATGAACTCTGAATCACTGGATATAGCCACAGCAGATACATAACCTGTGTGACCACTCATGGTCTTACAGCTACCTGTCTTGACGTCCCATAGTCTCACCGTATTATCTCTACTTCCCGATACGATGAACTCTGAATCACTGGATATAGCCACAGCAGATACATAACCTGTGTGACCACTCATAGTCTTACAGGTACCTGTCTTGACGTCCCATAGTCTCACCGTCTCATCTCTACTTCCCGATACGATGAACTCTGAATCACTGGATATAGCCACAGCAGATACATAACCTGTGTGACCACTCATAGTCTTACAGGTACCTGTCTTGACGTCCCATAGTCTCACCGTCTCATTTCTACTTCCCGATACGATGAACTCTGAATCACTGGATATAGCCACAGCAGATACATAACCTGTGTGACCACTCATAGTCTTACAGCTACCTGTCTTGACGTCCCATAGTCTCACCGTCTCATCTCTACTTCCCTATACGATGAACTCTGAATCACTGGATATAGCCACAGATAATACAGAACCTGTGTGACCACTCATAGTCTTACAGCTACCTGTCTTGACGTCCCATAGTCTCACCGTCTTATCATAAGTTCCCGATACGATGAACTCTGAATCACTGGATATAGCCACAGATAATACAGAATTTGTGTGACCACTTATAGTCTTACAGGTACCTGTCTTGACGTCCCATAGTCTCACCGTTTAATCATAACCTCCCGATACAATGAACTCTGAATCACTGGATATAGCCACAGATGATACCTAATTAGTGTGACCACTCATGGTCTTACAGGTACCTGTCTTGACGTCCCATAGTCTCACGGTTTAATCATAACCTCCCGATACAATGAACTCTGAATCACTGGATATAGCCACAGATGATACCTAATTAGTGTGACCACTCATAGTCTTACAGCTACCTGTCTTGACGTCCCATAGTCTCACCGTTTAATCATAACCTCCCGATACAATGAACTCTGAATCACTGGATATAGCCACAGATCATACCTAATTAGTGTGACCACTCATAGTCTTACAGCTACCTGTCTTGACGTCCCATAGTCTCACCGTCTCATCTCTACTTCCCGATACGATGAACTCTGAATCACTGGATATAGCCACAGATAATACCTAATTAGTGTGACCACTCATGGTCTTACAGGTACCTGTCTTGACGTCCCATAGTCTCACCGTCTCATCTCTACTTCCCGATACGATGAACTCTGAATCAATGGATATAGCCACAGATAATACAGAATTTGTGTGACCACTCATAGTCTTACAGGTACCTGTCTTGACGTCCCATAGTCTCACGGTATTATCTCTACTTCCCGATACGATGAACTCTGAATCACTGGATATAGCCACAGATAATACATAACCTGTGTGACCACTCATAGTCTTACAGCTACCTGTCTTGACGTCCCATAGTCTCACGGTATTATCTCTACTTCCCGATACGATGAACTCTGAATCACTGCATAAAGCCACAGATAATACATAACCTGTGTGACCACTCATAGTTTTACAGGTACCTGTCTTGACGTCCCATAGTCTCACCGTATTATCTCTACTTCCCGATACGATGAACTCTGAATCACTGGATATAGCCACAGATAATACAGAATTTGTGTGACCACTCATAGTCTTACAGGTACCTGTCTTGACGTTCCATAGTCTCACCGTCTCATCTCTACTTCCCGATACGATGAACTCTGAATCACTGGATATAGCCACAGATAATACAGAATTTGTGTGACCACTCATAGTCTTACAGGTACCTGTCTTGACGTCCCATAGTCTCACCGTCTAATCTCCACTTCCCGATACGATGAACTCTGAATCACTGGATATAGCCACAGATGATACAGAACTAGTGTGACCACTCATGGTCTTACAGGTACCTGTCTTGACGTCCCATAGTCTCACCGTATAATCATGACTTCCCGATACGATGAACTCTGAATCACTGGATATAGCCACAGATGATACATAACTAGTGTGACCACTCATAGTCTTACAGGTACCTGTCTTGACGTCCCATAGTCTCACCGTATAATCATAACCTCCCGATACAATGAACTCTGAATCACTAGATATAGCCACAGATAATACAGAATTTGTGTGACCACTCATAGTCTTACAGCTACCTGTCTTGACGTCCCATAGTCTCACCGTCTCATCTCTACTTCCCGATACGATGAACTCTGAATCACTAGATATAGCCACAGATCATACAGAGATTGTGTGACCACTCATAGTCTTACAGCTACCTGTCTTGACGTCCCATAGTCTCACCGTCTCATCTCTACTTCCCAATACGATGAACTCTGAATCACTGGATATAGCCACAGATCATACCTAATTAGTGTGACCACTCATGGTCTTACAGGTACCTGTCTTGACGTCCCATAGTCTCACCGTCTCATCTCTACTTCCCGATACGATGAACTCTGAATCACTGGATATAGCCACAGATAATACAGAATTTGTGTGACCACTCATAGTCTTACAGGTACCTGTCTTGACGTCCCATAGTCTCACCGTCTCATCTCTACTTCCCAATACGATGAACTCTGAATCACTGGATATAGCCACAGCAGATACATAACCTGTGTGACCACTCATAGTCTTACAGGTACCTGTCTTGACGTCCCATAGTCTCACCGTCTCATCTCTACTTCCCAATACGATGAACTCTGAATCACTGGATATAGCCACAGATAATACAGAATTTGTGTGACCACTCATAGTCTTACAGGTACCTGTCTTGACGTCCCATAGTCTCACCGTCTCATCATCACTTCCCGATACGATGAACTCTGAATCACTGGATATAGCCACAGATAATACAGAATCTGTGTGACCACTCATGGTCTTACAGGTACCTGTCTTGACGTTCCATAGTCTCACCGTCTCATCATGACTTCCCGATACGATGAACTCTGAATCACTGGATATAGCCACAGATCATACAGAATCTGTGTGACCACTCATGGTCTTACAGGTACCTGTCTTGACGTCCCATAGTCTCACCGTATAATAATAACTTCCCGATACGATGAACTCTGAATCAATGGATATAGCCACAGATAATACAGAATTTGTGTGACCACTCATAGTCTTACAGGTACCTGTCTTGACGTCCCATAGTCTCACCGTCTCATCTCTATTTCTGATACGATGAACTCTGAATCACTGCATAAAGCCACAGATCATACCTAATTAGTGTGAACACTCATAGTCTTACAGCTACCTGTCTTGACGTTCCATAGTCTCACCGTCTCATCTCTACTTCCCGATACGATGAACTCTGAATCACTGGATATAGCCACAGATGATACAGAATTTGTGTGACCACTCATAGTCTTACAGGTACCTGTCTTGACGTCCCATAGTCTCACCGTCTCATCTCTACTTCCCAATACGATGAACTCTGAATCACTGGATATAGCCACAGATAATACAGAATTTGTGTGACCACTCATAGTCTTACAGGTACCTGTCTTGACGTCCCATAGTCTCACCGTCTCATCTCTACTTCCCAATACGATGAACTCTGAATCACTGGATATAGCCACAGATAATACAGAATTTGTGTGACCACTCATAGTCTTACAGGTACCTGTCTTGACGTCCCATAGTCTCACCGTCTCATCTCTACTTCCCAATACGATGAACTCTGAATCACTGGATATAGCCACAGATAATACAGAATTTGTGTGACCACTCATAGTCTTACAGGTACCTGTCTTGACGTCCCATAGTCTCACCGTCTCATCTCTACTTCCCGATACAATGAACTCTGAATCACTGGATATAGCCACAGATGATACAGATTTTGTGTGACCACTCATGGTCTTACAGGTACCTGGCTTGACGTCCCATAGTCTCACCGTTTAATCATAACCTCCCGATACAATGAACTCTGAATCACTGGATATAGCCACAGATAATACAGAATTAGTGTGACCACTCATAGTCTTACAGGTACCTGTCTTGACGTCCCATAGTCTCACCGTCTCATCTCTATTTCTGATACGATGAACTCTGAATCACTAGATATAGCCACAGATAATACAGAGATTGTGTGACCACTCATAGTCTTACAGGTACCTGGCTTGACGTCCCATAGTCTCACCGTCTCATCTCTACTTCCCGATACAATGAACTCTGAATCACTGGATATAGCCACAGATAATACAGAATTTGTGTGACCACTCATAGTCTTACAGCTACCTGTCTTGACGTTCCATAGTCTCACCGTCTCATCTCTACTTCCCGATACGATGAACTCTGAATCACTGGATATAGCCACAGCAGATACAGAATTTGTGTGACCACTCATAGTCTTACAGGTACCTGTCTTGACGTCCCATAGTCTCACCGTCTCATCTCTACTTCCCAATACGATGAACTCTGAATCACTGGATATAGCCACAGATAATACAGAATTTGTGTGACCACTCATAGTCTTACAGGTACCTGTCTTGACGTCCCATAGTCTCACCGTATTATCTCTACTTCCCGATACAATGAACTCTGAATCACTGGATATAGCCACAGCATATACTTAACTAGTGTGACCACTCATGGTCTTACAGGTACCTGTCTTGACGTCCCATAGTCTCACCGTCTCATCTCTATTTCTGATACGATGAACTCTGAATCACTGGATATAGCCACAGATAATACAGAATTAGTGTGACCACTCATAGTCTTACAGGTACCTGTCTTGACGTCCCATAGTCTCACCGTCTCATCTCTATTTCTGATACGATGAACTCTGAATCACTAGATATAGCCACAGATAATACAGAGATTGTGTGACCACTCATAGTCTTACAGGTACCTGGCTTGACGTCCCATAGTCTCACCGTCTCATCTCTACTTCCCGATACGATGAACTCTGAATCACTGCATAAAGCCACAGATCATACCTAATTAGTGTGAACACTCATAGTCTTACAGCTACCTGTCTTGACGTTCCATAGTCTCACCGTCTCATCTCTACTTCCCGATACGATGAACTCTGAATCACTGGATATAGCCACAGCAGATACATAACCTGTGTGACCACTCATAGTCTTACAGGTACCTGTCTTGACGTCCCATAGTCTCACCGTCTCATCTCTACTTCCCAATACGATGAACTCTGAATCACTGGATATAGCCACAGATAATACAGAATTTGTGTGACCACTCATGGTCTTACAGGTACCTGTCTTGACGTCCCATAGTCTCACCGTCTCATCTCTACTTCCCGATACAATGAACTCTGAATCACTGGATATAGCCACAGATGATACAGATTTTGTGTGACCACTCATGGTCTTACAGGTACCTGGCTTGACGTCCCATAGTCTCACCGTTTAATCATAACCTCCCGATACAATGAACTCTGAATCACTGGATATAGCCACAGATAATACAGAATTAGTGTGACCACTCATAGTCTTACAGGTACCTGTCTTGACGTCCCATAGTCTCACCGTCTCATCTCTATTTCTGATACGATGAACTCTGAATCACTAGATATAGCCACAGATAATACAGAGATTGTGTGACCACTCATAGTCTTACAGGTACCTGGCTTGACGTCCCATAGTCTCACCGTCTCATCTCTACTTCCCGATACAATGAACTCTGAATCACTGGATATAGCCACAGATAATACAGAATTTGTGTGACCACTCATAGTCTTACAGCTACCTGTCTTGACGTCCCATAGTCTCACCGTCTCATCTCTACTTCCCGATACGATGAACTCTGAATCACTGGATATAGCCACAGATAATACAGAATTTGTGTGACCACTCATAGTCTTACAGGTACCTGTCTTGACGTCCCATAGTCTCACCGTCTCATCTCTACTTCCCAATACGATGAACTCTGAATCACTGGATATAGCCACAGATAATACAGAATTTGTGTGACCACTCATAGTCTTACAGGTACCTGTCTTGACGTCCCATAGTCTCACCGTATTATCTCTACTTCCCGATACAATGAACTCTGAATCACTGGATATAGCCACAGCATATACTTAACTAGTGTGACCACTCATGGTCTTACAGGTACCTGTCTTGACGTCCCATAGTCTCACCGTCTCATCTCTATTTCTGATACGATGAACTCTGAATCACTGGATATAGCCACAGATAATACAGAATTTGTGTGACCACTCATAGTCTTACAGGTACCTGTCTTGACGTCCCATAGTCTCACCGTCTCATCTCTACTTCCCAATACGATGAACTCTGAATCACTGGATATAGCCACAGATAATGCAGAATATGTGTGACCACTCATAGTCTTACAGCTACCTGTCTTGACGTTCCATAGTCTCACCGTCTCATCTCTACTTCCCGATACGATGAACTCTGAATCACTGGATATAGCCACAGATGATACAGAATTTGTGTGACCACTCATAGTCTTACAGCTACCTGTCTTGACGTCCCATAGTCTCACCGTCTCATCTCTACTTCCCGATACGATGAACTCTGAATCACTGGATATAGCCACAGCAGATACATAACCTGTGTGACCACTCATAGTCTTACAGGTACCTGTCTTGACGTCCCATAGTCTCACCGTCTCATCTCTACTTCCCAATACGATGAACTCTGAATCACTGGATATAGCCACAGATAATACAGATTTTGTGTGACCACTCATGGTCTTACAGGTACCTGGCTTGACGTCCCATAGTCTCACCGTCTCATCATCACTTCCCGATACGATGAACTCTGAATCACTGGATATAGCCACAGATAATACAGAATCTGTGTGACCACTCATGGTCTTACAGGTACCTGTCTTGACGTTCCATAGTCTCACCGTCTCATCATGACTTCCCGATACGATGAACTCTGAATCACTGGATATAGCCACAGATCATACAGAATCTGTGTGACCACTCATGGTCTTACAGGTACCTGTCTTGACGTCCCATAGTCTCACCGTATAATAATAACTTCCCGATACGATGAACTCTGAATCAATGGATATAGCCACAGATCATACCTAATTGTGTGACCACTCATAGTCTTACAGGTACCTGTCTTGACATCCCATAGTCTCACCGTCTCATCTCTACTTCCCGATACGATGAACTCTGAATCAATGGATATAGCCACAGCAGATACATAACCTGTGTGACCACTCATAGTCTTACAGGTACCTGTCTTGACGTCCCATAGTCTCACGGTATTATCTCTACTTCCCGATACGATGAACTCTGAATCACTGGATATAGCCACAGATAATACAGAATTTGTGTGACCACTCATAGTCTTACAGGTACCTGTCTTGACGTCCCATAGTCTCACCGTCTCATCTCTACTTCCCGATACGATGAACTCTGAATCAATGGATATAGCCACAGATCATACCTAATTAGTGTGACCACTCATAGTCTTACAGGTACCTGGCTTGACGTCCCATAGTCTCACCGTCTCATCTCTACTTCCCGATACGATGAACTCTGAATCACTGGATATAGCCACAGCAGATACATAACCTGTGTGACCACTCATAGTCTTACAGGTACCTGTCTTGACGTCCCATAGTCTCACCGTCTCATCTCTACTTCCCGATACAATGAACTCTGAATCACTGGATATAGCCACAGATGATACAGATTTTGTGTGACCACTCATGGTCTTACAGGTACCTGGCTTGACGTCCCATAGTCTCACCGTTTAATCATAACCTCCCGATACAATGAACTCTGAATCACTGGATATAGCCACAGATAATACAGAATTAGTGTGACCACTCATAGTCTTACAGGTACCTGTCTTGACGTCCCATAGTCTCACCGTCTCATCTCTATTTCTGATACGATGAACTCTGAATCACTAGATATAGCCACAGATAATACAGAGATTGTGTGACCACTCATAGTCTTACAGGTACCTGGCTTGACGTCCCATAGTCTCACCGTCTCATCTCTACTTCCCGATACGATGAACTCTGAATCACTGCATAAAGCCACAGATCATACCTAATTAGTGTGAACACTCATAGTCTTACAGCTACCTGTCTTGACGTTCCATAGTCTCACCGTCTCATCTCTACTTCCCGATACGATGAACTCTGAATCACTGGATATAGCCACAGATGATACAGAATTTGTGTGACCACTCATAGTCTTACAGGTACCTGTCTTGACGTCCCATAGTCTCACCGTCTCATCTCTACTTCCCAATACGATGAACTCTGAATCACTGGATATAGCCACAGATAATACAGAATTTGTGTGACCACTCATAGTCTTACAGGTACCTGTCTTGACGTCCCATAGTCTCACCGTCTCATCTCTACTTCCCAATACGATGAACTCTGAATCACTGGATATAGCCACAGATAATACAGAATTTGTGTGACCACTCATAGTCTTACAGGTACCTGTCTTGACGTCCCATAGTCTCACCGTCTCATCTCTACTTCCCGATACGATGAACTCTGAATCACTGCATAAAGCCACAGATCATACCTAATTAGTGTGAACACTCATAGTCTTACAGCTACCTGTCTTGACGTTCCATAGTCTCACCGTCTCATCTCTACTTCCCGATACGATGAACTCTGAATCACTGGATATAGCCACAGATGATACAGAATTTGTGTGACCACTCATAGTCTTACAGGTACCTGTCTTGACGTCCCATAGTCTCACCGTCTCATCTCTACTTCCCAATACGATGAACTCTGAATCACTGGATATAGCCACAGATAATACAGAATTTGTGTGACCACTCATAGTCTTACAGGTACCTGTCTTGACGTCCCATAGTCTCACCGTCTCATCTCTACTTCCCAATACGATGAACTCTGAATCACTGGATATAGCCACAGATAATACAGAATTTGTGTGACCACTCATAGTCTTACAGGTACCTGTCTTGACGTCCCATAGTCTCACCGTCTCATCTCTACTTCCCAATACGATGAACTCTAAATCACTGGATATAGCCACAGATAATACAGAATTTGTGTGACCACTCATAGTCTTACAGGTACCTGTCTTGACGTCCCATAGTCTCACCGTCTCATCTCTACTTCCCGATACAATGAACTCTGAATCACTGGATATAGCCACAGATGATACAGATTTTGTGTGACCACTCATGGTCTTACAGGTACCTGGCTTGACGTCCCATAGTCTCACCGTTTAATCATAACCTCCCGATACAATGAACTCTGAATCACTGGATATAGCCACAGATAATACAGAATTAGTGTGACCACTCATAGTCTTACAGGTACCTGTCTTGACGTCCCATAGTCTCACCGTCTCATCTCTATTTCTGATACGATGAACTCTGAATCACTAGATATAGCCACAGATAATACAGAGATTGTGTGACCACTCATAGTCTTACAGGTACCTGGCTTGACGTCCCATAGTCTCACCGTTTAATCTCTACTTCCCGATACAATGAACTCTGAATCACTGGATATAGCCACAGATAATACAGAATTTGTGTGACCACTCATAGTCTTACAGCTACCTGTCTTGACGTTCCATAGTCTCACCGTCTCATCTCTACTTCCCGATACGATGAACTCTGAATCACTGGATATAGCCACAGATGATACAGAATTTGTGTGACCACTCATAGTCTTACAGGTACCTGTCTTGACGTCCCATAGTCTCACCGTCTCATCTCTACTTCCCAATACGATGAACTCTGAATCACTGGATATAGCCACAGATAATACAGAATTTGTGTGACCACTCATAGTCTTACAGGTACCTGTCTTGACGTCCCATAGTCTCACCGTATTATCTCTACTTCCCGATACAATGAACTCTGAATCACTGGATATAGCCACAGCATATACTTAACTAGTGTGACCACTCATGGTCTTACAGGTACCTGTCTTGACGTCCCATAGTCTCACCGTCTCATCTCTATTTCTGATACGATGAACTCTGAATCACTGGATATAGCCACAGATAATACAGAATTTGTGTGACCACTCATAGTCTTACAGGTACCTGTCTTGACGTCCCATAGTCTCACCGTCTCATCTCTACTTCCCAATACGATGAACTCTGAATCACTGGATATAGCCACAGATAATGCAGAATATGTGTGACCACTCATAGTCTTACAGCTACCTGTCTTGACGTTCCATAGTCTCACCGTCTCATCTCTACTTCCCGATACGATGAACTCTGAATCACTGGATATAGCCACAGATGATACAGAATTTGTGTGACCACTCATAGTCTTACAGCTACCTGTCTTGACGTCCCATAGTCTCACCGTCTCATCTCTACTTCCCGATACAATGAACTCTGAATCACTGGATATAGCCACAGATCATACCTAATTAGTGTGACCACTCATAGTCTTACAGGTACCTGTCTTGACGTCCCATAGTCTCACCGTCTCATCTCTACTTCCCAATACGATGAACTCTGAATCACTGCATAAAGCCACAGATCATACCTAATTAGTGTGACCACTCATAGTCTTACAGCTACCTGTCTTGACGTTCCATAGTCTCACCGTCTCATCTCTACTTCCAGATACGATGAACTCTGAATCACTGGATATAGCCACAGCAGATACATAACCTGTGTGACCACTCATAGTCTTACAGCTACCTGTCTTGACGTCCCATAGTCTCACCGTTTAATCATAACCTCCCGATACAATGAACTCTGAATCACTGGATATAGCCACAGATAATACAGAATTTGTGTGACCACTTATAGTCTTACAGGTACCTGTCTTGACGTCCCATAGTCTCATGGTATTATCTCTACTTCCCGATACAATGAACTCTGAATCACTGGATATAGCCACAGATAATACAGAATTTGTGTGACCACTTATAGTCTTACAGGTACCTGTCTTGACGTCCCATAGTCTCACCGTTTAATCATAACCTCCCGATACAATGAACTCTGAATCACTGGATATAGCCACAGATGATACCTAATTAGTGTGACCACTCATGGTCTTACAGGTACCTGTCTTGACGTCCCATAGTCTCACGGTATTATCTCTACTTCCCGATACGATGAACTCTGAATCACTGGATATAGCCACAGATAATGCAGAATATGTGTGACCACTCATGGTCTTACAGGTACCTGTCTTGACGTCCCATAGTCTCACCGTCTCATCTCTACTTCCCAATACGATGAACTCTGAATCACTGGATATAGCCACAGATCATACAGAATTTGTGTGACCACTCATAGTCTTACAGGTACCTGTCTTGACGTCCCATAGTCTCACCGTCTCATCTCTACTTCCCGATACGATGAACTCTGAATCACTGGATATAGCCACAGATAATGCAGAATATGTGTGACCACTCATGGTCTTACAGGTACCTGTCTTGACGTCCCATAGTCTCACCGTCTCATCTCTACTTCCCAATACGATGAACTCTGAATCACTGGATATAGCCACAGATAATACAGAATTTGTGTGACCACTCATAGTCTTACAGGTACCTGTCTTGACGTCCCATAGTCTCACCGTCTCATCTCTACTTCCCGATACGATGAACTCTGAATCACTGGATATAGCCACAGATAATACAGAATTTGTGTGACCACTCATAGTCTTACAGGTACCTGTCTTGACGTCCCATAGTCTCACCGTCTCATCTCTACTTCCCAATACGATGAACTCTGAATCACTGGATATAGCCACAGATAATACAGAATTTGTGTGACCACTCATAGTCTTACAGCTACCTGTCTTGACGTCCCATAGTCTCACCGTCTCATCTCTACTTCCCGATACAATGAACTCTGAATCACTGGATATAGCCACAGATCATACCTAATTAGTGTGACCACTCATAGTCTTACAGGTACCTGTCTTGACGTCCCATAGTCTCACCGTCTCATCTCTACTTCCCAATACGATGAACTCTGAATCACTGGATATAGCCACAGATAATACAGAATTTGTGTGACCACTCATGGTCTTACAGGTACCTGTCTTGACGTCCCATAGTCTCACCGTATTATCTCTACTTCCCGATACGATGAACTCTGAATCACTGGATATAGCCACAGCAGATACATAACCTGTGTGACCACTCATGGTCTTACAGGTACCTGTCTTGACGTCCCATAGTCTCACCGTCTCATCTCTACTTCCCGATACGATGAACTCTGAATCACTGGATATAGCCACAGATAATACAGAATTTGTGTGACCACTCATAGTCTTACAGGTACCTGTCTTGACGTCCCATAGTCTCACCGTCTCATCTCTACTTCCCGATACGATGAACTCTGAATCACTGGATATAGCCACAGATAATACAGAATTTGTGTGACCACTCATAGTCTTACAGGTACCTGTCTTGACGTCCCATAGTCTCACCGTCTCATCTCTACTTCCCGATACGATGAACTCTGAATCACTGGATATAGCCACAGCAGATACATAACCTGTGTGACCACTCATAGTCTTACAGGTACCTGTCTTGACGTCCCATAGTCTCACCGTCTCATCTCTACTTCCCGATACGATGAACTCTGAATCACTGGATATAGCCACAGATAATACAGAATTTGTGTGACCACTCATAGTCTTACAGCTACCTGTCTTGACGTCCCATAGTCTCACGGTATTATCTCTACTTCCCGATACGATGAACTCTGAATCACTGCATAAAGCCACAGATAATACAGAATTTGTGTGACCACTCATAGTCTTACAGCTACCTGTCTTGACGTTCCATAGTCTCACCGTCTCATTTCTACTTCCCGATACGATGAACTCTGAATCACTGGATATAGCCACAGCAGATACATAACCTGTGTGACCACTCATGGTCTTACAGGTACCTGTCTTGACGTCCCATAGTCTCACCGTTTAATCTCTATTTCCCGATACGATGAACTCTGAATCACTGGATATAGCCACAGATAATACATAACCTGTGTGACCACTCATAGTTTTACAGGTACCTGTCTTGACGTCCCATAGTCTCACCGTCTCATCTCTACTTCCCGATACGATGAACTCTGAATCACTGGATATAGCCACAGCAGATACATAACCTGTGTGACCACTCATGGTCTTACAGGTACCTGTCTTGACGTCCCATAGTCTCACCGTCTCATCTCTACTTCCCGATACGATGAACTCTGAATCACTGGATATAGCCACAGCAGATACATAACCTGTGTGACCACTCATAGTCTTACAGGTACCTGTCTTGACGTCCCATAGTCTCACCGTTTAATCATAACCTCCCGATACAATGAACTCTGAATCACTAGATATAGCCACAGATAATACAGAATTTGTGTGACCACTCATAGTCTTACAGCTACCTGTCTTGACGTCCCATAGTCTCACCGTCTCATCTCTACTTCCCGATACGATGAACTCTGAATCACTGGATATAGCCACAGCAGATACATAACCTGTGTGACCACTCATGGTCTTACAGGTACCTGTCTTGACGTCCCATAGTCTCACCGTTTAATCATAACCTCCCGATACAATGAACTCTGAATCACTGGATATAGCCACAGCAGATACATAACCTGTGTGACCACTCATGGTCTTACAGGTACCTGTCTTGACGTCCCATAGTCTCACCGTTTAATCTCTATTTCCCGATACGATGAACTCTGAATCACTGGATATAGCCACAGATAATACATAACCTGTGTGACCACTCATAGTTTTACAGGTACCTGTCTTGACGTCCCATAGTCTCACCGTATTATCTCTACTTCCCGATACGATGAACTCTGAATCACTGGATATAGCCACAGATAATACCTAATTAGTGTGACCACTCATGGTCTTACAGGTACCTGTCTTGACGTCCCATAGTCTCACCGTCTCATCTCTACTTCCCGATACGATGAACTCTGAATCACTGGATATAGCCACAGCAGATACATAACCTGTGTGACCACTCATGGTCTTACAGGTACCTGTCTTGACGTCCCATAGTCTCACCGTTTAATCATAACCTCCCGATACAATGAACTCTGAATCACTGGATATAGCCACAGATAATACAGAATTTGTGTGACCACTTATAGTCTTACAGGTACCTGTCTTGACGTCCATAGTCTCATGGTATTATCTCTACTTCCCGATACGATGAACTCTGAATCACTGGATATAGCCACAGATAATACAGAATTTGTGTGACCACTCATAGTCTTACAGGTACCTGTCTTGACGTCCCATAGTCTCACCGTCTCATTTCTACTTCCCGATACGATGAACTCTGAATCACTGGATATAGCCACAGCAGATACATAACCTGTGTGACCACTCATGGTCTTACAGGTACCTGTCTTGACGTCCCATAGTCTCACCGTCTCATCTCTATTTCCCGATACGATGAACTCTGAATCACTGGATATAGCCACAGATAATACATAACCTGTGTGACCACTCATAGTTTTACAGGTACCTGTCTTGACGTCCCATAGTCTCACCGTCTCATCTCTACTTCCCGATACGATGAACTCTGAATCACTGGATATAGCCACAGCAGATACATAACCTGTGTGACCACTCATGGTCTTACAGGTACCTGTCTTGACGTCCCATAGTCTCACCGTCTCATCTCTACTTCCCGATACGATGAACTCTGAATCACTGGATATAGCCACAGCAGATACATAACCTGTGTGACCACTCATAGTCTTACAGGTACCTGTCTTGACGTCCCATAGTCTCACCGTTTAATCATAACCTCCCGATACAATGAACTCTGAATCACTAGATATAGCCACAGATAATACAGAATTTGTGTGACCACTCATAGTCTTACAGCTACCTGTCTTGACGTCCCATAGTCTCACCGTCTCATCTCTACTTCCCGATACGATGAACTCTGAATCACTGGATATAGCCACAGCAGATACATAACCTGTGTGACCACTCATGGTCTTACAGGTACCTGTCTTGACGTCCCATAGTCTCACCGTTTAATCATAACCTCCCGATACAATGAACTCTGAATCACTGGATATAGCCACAGCAGATACATAACCTGTGTGACCACTCATGGTCTTACAGGTACCTGTCTTGACGTCCCATAGTCTCACCGTTTAATCTCTATTTCCCGATACGATGAACTCTGAATCACTGGATATAGCCACAGATAATACATAACCTGTGTGACCACTCATAGTTTTACAGGTACCTGTCTTGACGTCCCATAGTCTCACCGTATTATCTCTACTTCCCGATACGATGAACTCTGAATCACTGGATATAGCCACAGATAATACCTAATTAGTGTGACCACTCATGGTCTTACAGGTACCTGTCTTGACGTCCCATAGTCTCACCGTCTCATCTCTACTTCCCGATACGATGAACTCTGAATCACTGGATATAGCCACAGCAGATACATAACCTGTGTGACCACTCATGGTCTTACAGGTACCTGTCTTGACGTCCCATAGTCTCACCGTTTAATCATAACCTCCCGATACAATGAACTCTGAATCACTGGATATAGCCACAGATAATACAGAATTTGTGTGACCACTTATAGTCTTACAGGTACCTGTCTTGACGTCCCATAGTCTCATGGTATTATCTCTACTTCCCGATACGATGAACTCTGAATCACTGGATATAGCCACAGATAATACAGAATTTGTGTGACCACTCATAGTCTTACAGCTACCTGTCTTGACGTCCCATAGTCTCACCGTCTCATCTCTACTTCCCGATACAATGAACTCTGAATCACTGGATATAGCCACAGCAGATACATAACCTGTGTGACCACTCATGGTCTTACAGGTACCTGTCTTGACGTCCCATAGTCTCACCGTCTCATCTCTACTTCCCGATACGATGAACTCTGAATCACTGGATATAGCCACAGATAATACAGAATTTGTGTGACCACTCATAGTCTTACAGGTACCTGTCTTGACGTCCCATAGTCTCACCGTCTCATCTCTACTTCCCAATACGATGAACTCTGAATCACTGGATATAGCCACAGATAATACAGAATTTGTGTGACCACTCATAGTCTTACAGGTACCTGTCTTGACGTCCCATAGTCTCACCGTCTCATCTCTACTTCCCGATACGATGAACTCTGAATCACTGGATATAGCCACAGATAATACAGAATTTGTGTGACCACTCATAGTCTTACAGCTACCTGTCTTGACGTCCCATAGTCTCACGGTATTATCTCTACTTCCCGATACGATGAACTCTGAATCACTGGATATAGCCACAGCAGATACATAACCTGTGTGACCACTCATAGTCTTACAGCTACCTGTCTTGACGTCCCATAGTCTCACCGTCTCATCTCTACTTCCCGATACGATGAACTCTGAATCACTGGATATAGCCACAGATCATACCTAATTAGTGTGACCACTCATAGTCTTACAGCTACCTGTCTTGACGTCCCATAGTCTCACCGTCTCATCTCTACTTCCCGATACAATGAACTCTGAATCACTGGATATAGCCACAGCAGATACATAACCTGTGTGACCACTCATAGTCTTACAGGTACCTGTCTTGACGTCCCATAGTCTCACCGTCTCATCTCTACTTCCCAATACGATGAACTCTGAATCACTGGATATAGCCACAGATAATACAGAATTAGTGTGACCACTCATAGTCTTACAGCTACCTGTCTTGACGTCCCATAGTCTCACCGTCTCATCTCTACTTCCCGATACAATGAACTCTGAATCACTGGATATAGCCACAGCAGATACATAACCTGTGTGACCACTCATAGTCTTACAGCTACCTGTCTTGACGTCCCATAGTCTCACCGTCTCATCTCTACTTCCCAATACGATGAACTCTGAATCACTGGATATAGCCACAGATAATACAGAATTTGTGTGACCACTCATAGTCTTACAGCTACCTGTCTTGACGTCCCATAGTCTCACCGTCTCATCTCTACTTCCCGATACAATGAACTCTGAATCACTGGATATAGCCACAGCAGATACATAACCTGTGTGACCACTCATAGTCTTACAGGTACCTGTCTTGACGTCCCATAGTCTCACCGTCTCATCTCTACTTCCCGATACGATGAACTCTGAATCACTGGATATAGCCACAGATAATGCAGAATTTGTGTGACCACTCATAGTCTTACAGGTACCTGTCTTGACGTCCCATAGTCTCACCGTCTCATCTCTACTTCCCGATACGATGAACTCTGAATCACTGGATATAGCCACAGATAATGCAGAATTTGTGTGACCACTCATGGTCTTACAGCTACCTGTCTTGACGTCACACAGTCTCACCGTTTAATCATAACCTCCCGATACAATGAACTCTGAATCACTAGATATAGCCACAGATAATACAGAATTTGTGTGACCACTCATAGTCTTACAGCTACCTGTCTTGACGTCCCATAGTCTCACCGTCTCATCTCTACTTCCCGATACAATGAACTCTGAATCACTGGATATAGCCACAGCAGATACATAACCTGTGTGACCACTCATAGTCTTACAGCTACCTGTCTTGACGTCCCATAGTCTCACCGTCTCATCTCTACTTCCCAATACGATGAACTCTGAATCACTGGATATAGCCACAGATAATACAGAATTTGTGTGACCACTCATAGTCTTACAGGTACCTGTCTTGACGTCCCATAGTCTCACCGTCTCATCTCTACTTCCCGATACAATGAACTCTGAATCACTGGATATAGCCACAGCAGATACATAACCTGTGTGACCACTCATAGTCTTACAGGTACCTGTCTTGACGTCCCATAGTCTCACCGTCTCATCTCTACTTCCCGATACGATGAACTCTGAATCACTGGATATAGCCACAGATAATGCAGAATTTGTGTGACCACTCATAGTCTTACAGGTACCTGTCTTGACGTCCCATAGTCTCACCGTCTCATCTCTACTTCCCGATACGATGAACTCTGAATCACTGGATATAGCCACAGATAATACAGAATTTGTGTGACCACTCATAGTCTTACAGCTACCTGTCTTGACGTCCCATAGTCTCACGGTATTATCTCTACTTCCCGATACGATGAACTCTGAATCACTGGATATAGCCACAGCAGATACATAACCTGTGTGACCACTCATAGTCTTACAGCTACCTGTCTTGACGTCCCATAGTCTCACCGTCTCATCTCTACTTCCCGATACGATGAACTCTGAATCACTGGATATAGCCACAGATCATACCTAATTAGTGTGACCACTCATAGTCTTACAGGTACCTGTCTTGACGTCCCATAGTCTCACCGTCTCATCTCTACTTCCCGATACGATGAACTCTGAATCACTGGATATAGCCACAGATGATACAGAATTTGTGTGACCACTCATAGTCTTACAGCTACCTGTCTTGACGTCCCATAGTCTCACGGTATTATCTCTACTTCCCGATACGATGAACTCTGAATCACTGGATATAGCCACAGATCATACCTAATTAGTGTGACCACTCATAGTCTTACAGGTACCTGTCTTGACGTCCCATAGTCTCACCGTCTCATCTCTACTTCCCAATACGATGAACTCTGAATCACTGGATATAGCCACAGATAATACAGAATTTGAGTGACCACTCATAGTCTTACAGGTACATGTCTTGACGTCCCATAGTCTCACCGTCTCATCTCTACTTCCCGATACGATGAACTCTGAATCACTGGATATAGCCACAGATCATACCTAATTAGTGTGACCACTCATAGTCTTACAGCTACCTGTCTTGACGTCCCATAGTCTCACCGTCTCATCTCTACTTCCCGATACGATGAACTCTGAATCAATGGATATAGCCACAGATCATACCTAATTAGTGTGACCACTCATGGTCTTACAGGTACCTGTCTTGACGTCCCATAGTCTCACCGTCTCATCTCTACTTCCCGATACGATGAACTCTGAATCACTGGATATAGCCACAGATCATACCTAATTAGTGTGACCACTCATGGTCTTACAGGTACATGTCTTGACGTCCCATAGTCTCACCGTCTCATCTCTACTTCCCGATACGATGAACTCTGAATCAATGGATATAGCCACAGATCATACCTAATTAGTGTGACCACTCATGGTCTTACAGGTACATGTCTTGACGTCCCATAGTCTCACCGTCTCATCTCTACTTCCCGATACGATGAACTCTGAATCACTGGATATAGCCACAGATCATACCTAATTAGTGTGACCACTCATAGTCTTACAGCTACCTGTCTTGACGTCCCATAGTCTCACCGTCTCATCTCTACTTCCCGATACGATGAACTCTGAATCAATGGATATAGCCACAGATCATACCTAATTAGTGTGACCACTCATGGTCTTACAGGTACCTGTCTTGACGTCCCATAGTCTCACCGTCTCATCTCTACTTCCCGATACGATGAACTCTGAATCACTGGATATAGCCACAGATAATGCAGAATTTGTGTGACCACTCATAGTCTTACAGGTACCTGTCTTGACGTCCCATAGTCTCACCGTCTCATCTCTACTTCCCGATACGATGAACTCTGAATCACTGGATATAGCCACAGATCATACCTAATTAGTGTGACCACTCATAGTCTTACAGCTACCTGTCTTGACGTCCCATAGTCTCACCGTCTCATCTCTACTTCCCGATACGATGAACTCTGAATCAATGGATATAGCCACAGATCATACCTAATTAGTGTGACCACTCATGGTCTTACAGGTACCTGTCTTGACGTCCCATAGTCTCACCGTCTCATCTCTACTTCCCGATACGATGAACTCTGAATCAATGGATATAGCCACAGATAATGCAGAATATGTGTGACCACTCATGGTCTTACAGGTACCTGTCTTGACGTCCCATAGTCTCACCGTCTCATCTCTACTTCCCAATACGATGAACTCTGAATCACTGGATATAGCCACAGATAATACAGAATTTGTGTGACCACTCATAGTCTTACAGCTACCTGTCTTGACGTCCCATAGTCTCACCGTCTCATCTCTATTTCTGACACGATGAACTCTGAATCACTGGATATAGCCACAGATGATACAGAATTTGTGTGACCACTCATGGTCTTACAGGTACCTGTCTTGACGTCCCATAGTCTCACCGTTTAATCATAACCTCCCGATACGATGAACTCTGAATCACTGGATATAGCCACAGATAATACATAACCTGTGTGACCACTCATAGTCTTACAGGTACCTGTCTTGACGTCCCATAGTCTCACCGTATTATCTCTACTTCCCGATACGATGAACTCTGAATCACTGGATATAGCCACAGATGATACAGAATTAGTGTGACCACTCATAGTCTTACAGCTACCTGTCTTGACGTCCCATAGTCTCACCGTATTATCTCCACTTCCCGATACGATGAACTCTGAATCACTGGATATAGCCACAGATAATACAGAATTTGTGTGACCACTCATAGTCTTACAGCTACCTGTCTTGACGTCCCATAGTCTCACCGTCTCATCTCTACTTCCCGATACAATGAACTCTGAATCACTGGATATAGCCACAGCAGATACATAACCTGTGTGACCACTCATAGTCTTACAGGTACCTGTCTTGACGTCCCATAGTCTCACCGTCTCATCTCTACTTCCCGATACGATGAACTCTGAATCACTGGATATAGCCACAGATAATGCAGAATTTGTGTGACCACTCATAGTCTTACAGGTACCTGTCTTGACGTCCCATAGTCTCACCGTCTCATCTCTACTTCCCGATACGATGAACTCTGAATCACTGGATATAGCCACAGATAATACAGAATTTGTGTGACCACTCATAGTCTTACAGCTACCTGTCTTGACGTCCCATAGTCTCACGGTATTATCTCTACTTCCCGATACGATGAACTCTGAATCACTGGATATAGCCACAGCAGATACATAACCTGTGTGACCACTCATAGTCTTACAGCTACCTGTCTTGACGTCCCATAGTCTCACCGTCTCATCTCTACTTCCCGATACAATGAACTCTGAATCACTGGATATAGCCACAGCAGATACATAACCTGTGTGACCACTCATAGTCTTACAGGTACCTGTCTTGACGTCCCATAGTCTCACCGTCTCATCTCTACTTCCCGATACGATGAACTCTGAATCACTGGATATAGCCACAGATAATGCAGAATTTGTGTGACCACTCATAGTCTTACAGGTACCTGTCTTGACGTCCCATAGTCTCACCGTCTCATCTCTACTTCCCGATACGATGAACTCTGAATCACTGGATATAGCCACAGATAATACAGAATTTGTGTGACCACTCATAGTCTTACAGCTACCTGTCTTGACGTCCCATAGTCTCACGGTATTATCTCTACTTCCCGATACGATGAACTCTGAATCACTGGATATAGCCACAGCAGATACATAACCTGTGTGACCACTCATAGTCTTACAGCTACCTGTCTTGACGTCCCATAGTCTCACCGTCTCATCTCTACTTCCCGATACGATGAACTCTGAATCACTGGATATAGCCACAGATCATACCTAATTAGTGTGACCACTCATAGTCTTACATGTACCTGTCTTGACGTCCCATAGTCTCACGGTATTATCTCTACTTCCCGATACGATGAACTCTGAATCACTGGATATAGCCACAGATAATGCAGAATTTGTGTGACCACTCATAGTCTTACAGGTACCTGTCTTGACGTCCCATAGTCTCACCGTCTCATCTCTACTTCCCGATACGATGAACTCTGAATCACTGGATATAGCCACAGATAATACAGAATTTGTGTGACCACTCATAGTCTTACAGCTACCTGTCTTGACGTCCCATAGTCTCACGGTATTATCTCTACTTCCCGATACGATGAACTCTGAATCACTGGATATAGCCACAGCAGATACATAACCTGTGTGACCACTCATAGTCTTACAGCTACCTGTCTTGACGTCCCATAGTCTCACCGTCTCATCTCTACTTCCCGATACGATGAACTCTGAATCACTGGATATAGCCACAGATCATACCTAATTAGTGTGACCACTCATAGTCTTACAGCTACCTGTCTTGACGTCCCATAGTCTCACCGTCTCATCTCTACTTCCCGATACGATGAACTCTGAATCAATGGATATAGCCACAGATCATACCTAATTAGTGTGACCACTCATAGTCTTACAGCTACCTGTCTTGACGTTCCATAGTCTCACCGTCTCATCTCTATTTCTGATACGATGAACTCTGAATCACTGGATATAGCCACAGATAATACATAACCTGTGTGACCACTCATAGTTTTACAGGTACCTGTCTTGACGTCCCATAGTCTCACCGTCTCATCTCTACTTCCCAATACGATGAACTCTGAATCACTGGATATAGCCACAGATAATACAGAATTTGTGTGACCACTCATAGTCTTACAGGTACATGTCTTGACGTCCCATAGTCTCACCGTCTCATCTCTACTTCCCGATACGATGAACTCTGAATCACTGGATATAGCCACAGATAATGCAGAATTTGTGTGACCACTCATAGTCTTACAGGTACCTGTCTTGACGTCCCATAGTCTCACCGTCTCATCTCTACTTCCCGATACGATGAACTCTGAATCACTGGATATAGCCACAGATCATACCTAATTAGTGTGACCACTCATAGTCTTACAGCTACCTGTCTTGACGTCCCATAGTCTCACCGTCTCATCTCTACTTCCCGATACGATGAACTCTGAATCAATGGATATAGCCACAGATCATACCTAATTAGTGTGACCACTCATGGTCTTACAGGTACCTGTCTTGACGTCCCATAGTCTCACCGTCTCATCTCTACTTCCCGATACGATGAACTCTGAATCAATGGATATAGCCACAGATCATACCTAATTAGTGTGACCACTCATAGTCTTACAGGTACCTGTCTTGACGTCCCATAGTCTCACCGTATTATCTCTACTTCCCGATACGATGAACTCTGAATCACTGGATATAGCCACAGATGATACAGAATTAGTGTGACCACTCATAGTCTTACAGCTACCTGTCTTGACGTCCCATAGTCTCACCGTATTATCTCCACTTCCCGATACGATGAACTCTGAATCACTGGATATAGCCACAGATAATACAGAATTTGTGTGACCACTCATAGTCTTACAGCTACCTGTCTTGACGTCCCATAGTCTCACGGTATTATCTCTACTTCCCGATACGATGAACTCTGAATCACTGCATAAAGCCACAGATAATACAGAATTTGTGTGACCACTCATAGTCTTACAGGTACCTGTCTTGACGTTCCATAGTCTCACCGTCTCATCTCTACTTCCCGATACGATGAACTCTGAATCACTGGATATAGCCACAGATGATACATAACCTGTGTGACCACTCATGGTCTTACAGGTACCTGTCTTGACGTCCTATAGTCTCACCGTTTAATCATAACCTCCCGATACGATGAACTCTGAATCAATGGATATAGCCACAGATCATACCTAATTGTGTGACCACTCATAGTCTTACAGGTACCTGTCTTGACGTCCCATAGTCTCACCGTTTAATCTCTACTTCCCGATACGATGAACTCTGAATCACTGGATATAGCCACAGATAATACAGAATTAGTGTGACCACTCATAGTCTTACAGGTACCTGTCTTGACGTCCCATAGTCTCACCGTTTAATCATAACCTCCCGATACAATTAACTCTGAATCACTAGATATAGCCACAGATAATACAGAATTTGTGTGACCACTTATAGTCTTACAGCTACCTGTCTTGACGTCCCATAGTCTCACCGTCTCATCTCTACTTCCCGATACAATGAACTCTGAATCACTGGATATAGCCACAGATAATACATAACCTGTGTGACCACTCATAGTCTTACAGCTACCTGTCTTGACGTCCCATAGTCTCACCGTCTCATCTCTACTTCCCGATACGATGAACTCTGAATCACTAGATATAGCCACAGATCATACAGAGATTGTGTGACCACTCATAGTCTTACAGCTACCTGTCTTGACGTTCCATAGTCTCACCGTCTCATCTCTATTTCTGATACGATGAACTCTGAATCACTGGATATAGCCACAGATAATACATAACCTGTGTGACCACTCATAGTTTTACAGGTACCTGTCTTGACGTCCCATAGTCTCACCGTCTCATCTCTACTTCCCAATACGATGAACTCTGAATCACTGGATATAGCCACAGATAATACAGAATTTGTGTGACCACTCATAGTCTTACAGGTACATGTCTTGACGTCCCATAGTCTCACCGTCTCATCTCTACTTCCCGATACGATGAACTCTGAATCACTGGATATAGCCACAGATAATGCAGAATTTGTGTGACCACTCATAGTCTTACAGGTACCTGTCTTGACGTCCCATAGTCTCACCGTCTCATCTCTACTTCCCGATACGATGAACTCTGAATCACTGGATATAGCCACAGATCATACCTAATTAGTGTGACCACTCATAGTCTTACAGCTACCTGTCTTGACGTCCCATAGTCTCACCGTCTCATCTCTACTTCCCGATACGATGAACTCTGAATCAATGGATATAGCCACAGATCATACCTAATTAGTGTGACCACTCATGGTCTTACAGGTACCTGTCTTGACGTCCCATAGTCTCACCGTCTCATCTCTACTTCCCGATACGATGAACTCTGAATCAATGGATATAGCCACAGATCATACCTAATTAGTGTGACCACTCATAGTCTTACAGGTACCTGTCTTGACGTCCCATAGTCTCACCGTATTATCTCTACTTCCCGATACGATGAACTCTGAATCACTGGATATAGCCACAGATGATACAGAATTAGTGTGACCACTCATAGTCTTACAGCTACCTGTCTTGACGTCCCATAGTCTCACCGTATTATCTCCACTTCCCGATACGATGAACTCTGAATCACTGGATATAGCCACAGATAATACAGAATTTGTGTGACCACTCATAGTCTTACAGCTACCTGTCTTGACGTCCCATAGTCTCACGGTATAATCTCTACTTCCCGATACGATGAACTCTGAATCACTGGATATAGCCACAGATAATGCAGAATTTGTGTGACCACTCATAGTCTTACAGGTACCTGTCTTGACGTCCCATAGTCTCACCGTCTCATCTCTACTTCCCGATACGATGAACTCTGAATCACTGGATATAGCCACAGATCATACCTAATTAGTGTGACCACTCATAGTCTTACAGCTACCTGTCTTGACGTCCCATAGTCTCACCGTCTCATCTCTACTTCCCGATACGATGAACTCTGAATCAATGGATATAGCCACAGATCATACCTAATTAGTGTGACCACTCATGGTCTTACAGGTACCTGTCTTGACGTCCCATAGTCTCACCGTTTAATCTCTACTTCCCGATACGATGAACTCTGAATCAATGGATATAGCCACAGATAATGCAGAATATGTGTGACCACTCATGGTCTTACAGGTACCTGTCTTGACGTCCCATAGTCTCACCGTCTCATCTCTACTTCCCAATACGATGAACTCTGAATCACTGGATATAGCCACAGATAATACAGAATTTGTGTGACCACTCATAGTCTTACAGCTACCTGTCTTGACGTCCCATAGTCTCACCGTCTCATCTCTATTTCTGACACGATGAACTCTGAATCACTGGATATAGCCACAGATGATACAGAATTTGTGTGACCACTCATGGTCTTACAGGTACCTGTCTTGACGTCCCATAGTCTCACCGTTTAATCATAACCTCCCGATACGATGAACTCTGAATCACTGGATATAGCCACAGATAATACATAACCTGTGTGACCACTCATAGTCTTACAGGTACCTGTCTTGACGTCCCATAGTCTCACCGTATTATCTCTACTTCCCGATACGATGAACTCTGAATCACTGGATATAGCCACAGATGATACAGAATTAGTGTGACCACTCATAGTCTTACAGCTACCTGTCTTGACGTCCCATAGTCTCACCGTATTATCTCCACTTCCCGATACGATGAACTCTGAATCACTGGATATAGCCACAGATAATACAGAATTTGTGTGACCACTCATAGTCTTACAGCTACCTGTCTTGACGTCCCATAGTCTCACCGTCTCATCTCTACTTCCCGATACAATGAACTCTGAATCACTGGATATAGCCACAGCAGATACATAACCTGTGTGACCACTCATAGTCTTACAGGTACCTGTCTTGACGTCCCATAGTCTCACGGTATTAAATCTACTTCCCGATACGATGAACTCTGAATCACTGGATATAGCCACAGATAATACAGAATTTGTGTGACCACTCATAGTCTTACAGGTACCTGTCTTGACGTCCCATAGTCTCACCGTCTCATCTCTACTTCCCAATACGATGAACTCTGAATCACTGGATATAGCCACAGATGATACCTAATTAGTGTGACCACTCATGGTCTTACAGGTACCTGTCTTGACGTCCCATAGTCTCACGGTATTATCTCTACTTCCCGATACGATGAACTCTGAATCACTGGATATAGCCACAGATAATACAGAATTAGTGTGACCACTCATAGTCTTACAGGTACATGTCTTGACGTCCCATAGTCTCACCGTCTCATCTCTACTTCCCGATACAATGAACTCTGAATCACTGGATATAGCCACAGCAGATACATAACCTGTGTGACCACTCATAGTCTTACAGCTACCTGTCTTGACGTCCCATAGTCTCACCGTATTATCTCTACTTCCCGATACGATGAACTCTGAATCACTGGATATAGCCACAGCAGATACATAACCTGTGTGACCACTCATAGTCTTACAGGTACCTGTCTTGACGTCCCATAGTCTCACCGTATTATCTCTACTTCCCGATACGATGAACTCTGAATCACTGGATATAGCCACAGCAGATACATAACCTGTGTGACCACTCATAGTCTTACAGCTACCTGTCTTGACGTCCCATAGTCTCACGGTATTATCTCTACTTCCCAATACGATGAACTCTGAATCAATGGATATAGCCACAGATCATACCTAATTAGTGTGACCACTCATAGTCTTACAGCTACCTGTCTTGACGTCCCATAGTCTCACCGTCTCATCTCTACTTCCCGATACGATGAACTCTGAATCAATGGATATAGCCACAGATCATACCTAATTAGTGTGACCACTCATAGTCTTACAGCTACCTGTCTTGACGTCCCATAGTCTCACCGTATTATCTCTACTTCCCGATACGATGAACTCTGAATCACTGGATATAGCCACAGCAGATACATAACCTGTGTGACCACTCATAGTCTTACAGGTACCTGTCTTGACGTCCCATAGTCTCACCGTCTCATCTCTACTTCCCGATACGATGAACTCTGAATCACTGGATATAGCCACAGATGATACAGAATTTGTGTGACCACTCATAGTCTTACAGGTACCTGTCTTGACGTCCCATAGTCTCACCGTATTATCTCAACTTCCAGATACGATGAACTCTGAATCACTGGATATAGCCACAGATAATACAGAATGTGTGTGACCACTCATAGTCTTACAGGTACCTGTCTTGACGTCCCATAGTCTCACCGTCTCATCTCTACTTCCCAATACGATGAACTCTGAATCACTGGATATAGCCACAGATAATACAGAATTTGTGTGACCACTCATAGTCTTACAGGTACCTGTCTTGACGTCCCATAGTCTCACGGTATTATCTCTACTTCCCGATACGATGAACTCTGAATCACTGGATATAGCCACAGCAGATACATAACCTGTGTGACCACTCATAGTCTTACAGGTACCTGTCTTGACGTCCCATAGTCTCACCGTCTCATCTCTACTTCCCGATACGATGAACTCTGAATCACTGGATATAGCCACAGCATATAAATAATCTGTGTGACCACTCATAGTCTTACAGCTACCTGTCTTGACGTCCCATAGTCTCACGGTATTATCTCTACTTCCCGATACGATGAACTCTGAATCACTGGATATAGCCACAGATGATACCTAATGTGTGTGACCACTCATGGTCTTACAGGTACCTGTCTTGACGTCCCATAGTCTCACGGTATTATCTCTACTTCCCGATACGATGAACTCTGAATCACTGGATATAGCCACAGATAATACAGAATTTGTGTGACCACTCATAGTCTTACAGGTACCTGTCTTGACGTCCCATAGTCTCACCGTCTCATCTCTACTTCCCGATACGATGAACTCTGAATCACTGGATATAGCCACAGATGATACAGAATTTGTGTGACCACTCATAGTCTTACAGCTACCTGTCTTGACGTCCCATAGTCTCACGGTATTATCTCTACTTCCCGATACGATGAACTCTGAATCACTGGATATAGCCACAGATCATACCTAATTAGTGTGACCACTCATAGTCTTACAGGTACCTGTCTTGACGTCCCATAGTCTCACCGTCTCATCTCTACTTCCCGATACGATGAACTCTGAATCAATGGATATAGCCACAGATCATACCTAATTAGTGTGACCACTTATAGTCTTACAGTTACCTGTATTGACGTCCCATAGTCTCACCGTTTAATCATAACATCCCGATACAATGAACTCTGAATCACTGGATATAGCCACAGATGATACAGAATTTGTGTGACCACTCATAGTCTTACAGCTACCTGTCTTGACGTTCCATAGTCTCACGGTATTATCTCTACTTCCCGATACGATGAACTCTGAATCACTGGATATAGCCACAGCAGATACATAACCTGTGTGACCACTCATAGGCTTACAGCTACCTGTCTTGACGTCCCATAGTCTCACGGTATTATCTCTACTTCCCGATACGATGAACTCTGAATCACTGGATATAGCCACAGATAATACAGAATTTGTGTGACCACTCATAGTCTTACAGGTACCTGTCTTGACGTCCCATAGTCTCACCGTCTCATCTCTACTTCCCGATACGATGAACTCTGAATCACTGGATATAGCCACAGATGATACAGAATTTGTGTGACCACTCATAGTCTTACAGCTACCTGTCTTGACGTCCCATAGTCTCACCGTATTATCTCTACTTCCCGATACGATGAACTCTGAATCACTGGATATAGCCACAGATAATACAGAATTTGTGTGACCACTCATAGTCTTACAGCTACCTGTCTTGACGTTCCATAGTCTCACCGTCTCATCTCTACTTCCCGATACGATGAACTCTGAATCACTGGATATAGCCACAGATAATACATAACCTGTGTGACCACTCATGGTCTTACAGGTACCTGTCTTGACGTCCCATAGTCTCACCGTATTATCTCAACTTCCCGATACGATGAACTCTGAATCACTGGATATAGCCACAGATAATACAGAATTTGTGTGACCACTCATAGTCTTACAGGTACCTGTCTTGACGTCCCATAGTCTCACCGTTTAATCTCTACTTCCCGATACGATGAACTCTGAATCACTGGATATAGCCACAGCATATAAATAATCTGTGTGACCTTCATAGTCTTACAGCTACCTGTCTTGACGTTCCATAGTCTCACGGTATTATCTCTACTTCCCGATACGATGAACTCTGAATCACTGGATATAGCCACAGCAGATACATAACCTGTGTGACCACTCATAGTCTTACAGGTACCTGTCTTGACGTCCCATAGTCTCACCGTCTCATCTCTACTTCCCGATACGATGAACTCTGAATCAATGGATATAGCCACAGATCATACCTAATTAGTGTGACCACTTATAGTCTTACAGTTACCTGTATTGACGTCCCATAGTCTCACCGTTTAATCATAACATCCCGATACAATGAACTCTGAATCACTGGATATAGCCACAGATGATACTTAATTAGTGTGACCACTCATGGTCTTACAGGTACCTGTCTTGACGTCCCATAGTCTCACCGTCTCATCTCTACTTCCCGATACGATGAACTCTGAATCACTGGATATAGCCACAGATAATACAGAATTTGTGTGACCACTCATAGTCTTACAGCTACCTGTCTTGACGTCCCATAGTCTCACCGTCTCATCTCTACTTCCCGATACGATGAACTCTGAATCACTGGATATAGCCACAGCAGATACATAACCTGTGTGACCACTCATGGTCTTACAGGTACCTGTCTTGACGTCCCATAGTCTCACCGTATTATCTCTACTTCCCGATACGATGAACTCTGAATCACTGGATATAGCCACAGATGATACAGAATTTGTGTGACCACTCATAGTCTTACAGGTACCTGTCTTGACGTCCCATAGTCTCACCGTATTATCTCAACTTCCAGATACGATGAACTCTGAATCACTGGATATAGCCACAGCAGATACATAACCTGTGTGACAACTCATAGTCTTACAGCTACCTGTCTTGACGTCCCATAGTCTCACGGTATTATCTCTACTTCCCGATACGATGAACTCTGAATCACTAGATATAGCCACAGATAATACAGAATTTGTGTGACCACTTATAGTCTTACAGTTACCTGTATTGACGTCCCATAGTCTCACCGTTTAATCATAACCTCCCGATACAATGAACTCTGAATCACTGGATATAGCCACAGATGATACATAACTAGTGTGACCACTCATGGTCTTACAGGTACCTGTCTTGACGTCCCATAGTCTCACGGTATTATCTCTACTTCCCGATACGATGAACTCTGAATCACTGGATATAGCCACAGATAATACAGAATGTGTGTGACCACTCATAGTCTTACAGGTACCTGTCTTGACGTCCCATAGTCTCACCGTCTCATCTCTACTTCCCAATACGATGAACTCTGAATCACTGGATATAGCCACAGATAATACAGAATGTGTGTGACCACTCATAGTCTTACAGGTACCTGTCTTGACGTCCCATAGTCTCACCGTCTCATCTCTACTTCCCGATACGATGAACTCTGAATCACTGGATATAGCCACAGATAATACATAACCTGTGTGACCACTCATGGTCTTACAGGTACCTGTCTTGACGTTCCATAGTCTCACGGTATTATCTCTACTTCCCGATACGATGAACTCTGAATCACTGGATATAGCCACAGCAGATACATAACCTGTGTGACCACTCATAGTCTTACAGCTACCTGTCTTGACGTCCCATAGTCTCACCGTCTCATCTCTACTTCCCGATACAATGAACTCTGAATCACTGGATATAGCCACAGCAGATACATAACCTGTGTGACCACTCATAGTCTTACAGGTACCTGGCTTGACGTCCCATAGTCTCACCGTCTCATCTCTACTTCCCGATACGATGAACTCTGAATCACTGGATATAGCCACAGATCATACCTAATTAGTGTGACCACTCATAGTCTTACAGGTACCTGTCTTGACGTCCCATAGTCTCACGGTATTATCTCTACTTCCCAATACGATGAACTCTGAATCAATGGATATAGCCACAGATCATACCTAATTAGTGTGACCACTCATAGTCTTACAGCTACCTGTCTTGACGTCCCATAGTCTCACCGTCTCATCTCTACTTCCCGATACGATGAACTCTGAATCAATGGATATAGCCACAGATCATACCTAATTAGTGTGACCACTCATAGTCTTACAGGTACCTGTCTTGACGTCCCATAGTCTCACCGTCTCATCTCTACTTCCCGATACGATGAACTCTGAATCACTGGATATAGCCACAGATCATACCTAATTAGTGTGACCACTCATAGTCTTACAGGTACCTGTCTTGACGTCCCATAGTCTCACGGTATTATCTCTACTTCCCAATACGATGAACTCTGAATCAATGGATATAGCCACAGATCATACCTAATTAGTGTGACCACTCATAGTCTTACAGCTACCTGTCTTGACGTCCCATAGTCTCACCGTATTATATCTACTTCCCAATACGATGAACTCTGAATCACTGGATATAGCCACAGATAATACAGAATTTGTGTGACCACTCATAGTCTTACAGGTACCTGTCTTGACGTTCCATAGTCTCACCGTCTCATCTCTACTTCCCGATACGATGAACTCTGAATCACTGGATATAGCCACAGATGATACAGAACCTGTGTGACCACTCATGGTCTTACAGGTACCTGTCTTGACGTTCCATAGTCTCACCGTCTCATCTCTACTTCCCGATACGATGAACTCTGAATCACTGGATATAGCCACAGCAGATACATAACCTGTGTGACCACTCATAGTCTTACAGGTACCTGTCTTGACGTCCCATAGTCTCACCGTCTCATCTCTACTTCCCGATACGATGAACTCTGAATCACTGGATATAGCCACAGATGATACAGAAACTGTGTGACCACTCATAGTCTTACAGCTACCTGTCTTGACGTTCCATAGTCTCACCGTCTCATCTCTACTTCCCGATACAATGAACTCTGAATCACTGGATATAGCCACAGCAGATACATAACCTGTGTGACCACTCATAGTCTTACAGCTACCTGTCTTGACGTCCCATAGTCTCACCGTCTCATCTCTACTTCCCGATACAATGAACTCTGAATCACTGGATATAGCCACAGCAGATACATAACCTGTGTGACCACTCATAGTCTTACAGGTACCTGGCTTGACGTCCCATAGTCTCACCGTCTCATCTCTACTTCCCGATACGATGAACTCTGAATCACTGGATATAGCCACAGATGATACCTAATTAGTGTGACCACTCATAGTCTTACAGCTACCTGTCTTGACGTCCCATAGTCTCACCGTCTCATCTCTATTTCTGATACGATGAACTCTGAATCAATGGATATAGCCACAGATGATACAGAATTTGTGTGACCACTCATAGTCTTACAGCTACCTGTCTTGACGTCCCATAGTCTCACGGTATTATCTCTACTTCCCGATACGATGAACTCTGAATCAATGGATATAGCCACAGATAATACAGAGATTGTGTGACCACTCATAGTCTTACAGCTACCTGTCTTGACGTTCCATAGTCTCACCGTATTATATCTACTTCCCAATACGATGAACTCTGAATCACTGGATATAGCCACAGATAATACAGAATTTGTGTGACCACTCATAGTCTTACAGGTACCTGTCTTGACGTTCCATAGTCTCACCGTCTCATCTCTACTTCCCGATACGATGAACTCTGAATCACTGGATATAGCCACAGATAATACAGAGATTGTGTGACCACTCATAGTCTTACAGCTACCTGTCTTGACGTCCCATAGTCTCACCGTCTCATCTCTATTTCTGATACGATGAACTCTGAATCACTGGATATAGCCACAGATGATACAGAATTTGTGTGACCACTCATAGTCTTACAGGTACCTGTCTTGACGTTCCATAGTCTCACCGTCTCATCTCTACTTCCCGATACAATGAACTCTGAATCACTGGATATAGCCACAGATAATACAGAATTTGTGTGACCACTCATAGTCTTACAGGTACCTGTCTTGACGTTCCATAGTCTCACGGTATTATCTCTACTTCCCGATACGATGAACTCTGAATCAATGGATATAGCCACAGATAATACAGAACCTGTGTGACCACTCATGGTCTTACAGGTACCTGTCTTGACGTTCCATAGTCTCACCGTCTCATCTCTACTTCCCGATACGATGAACTCTGAATCACTGGATATAGCCACAGCAGATACATAACCTGTGTGACCACTCATAGTCTTACAGGTACCTGTCTTGACGTCCCATAGTCTCACCGTCTCATCTCTAATTCCCGATACGATGAACTCTGAATCACTGGATATAGCCACAGATGATACAGAAACTGTGTGACCACTCATAGTCTTACAGCTACCTGTCTTGACGTTCCATAGTCTCACCGTCTCATCTCTACTTCCCGATACGATGAACTCTGAATCACTGGATATAGCCACAGCAGATACATAACCTGTGTGACCACTCATAGTCTTACAGGTACCTGTCTTGACGTCCCATAGTCTCACGGTATTATCTCTACTTCCCAATACGATGAACTCTGAATCACTGGATATAGCCACAGATAATACAGAATTAGTGTGACCACTCATAGTCTTACAGCTACCTGTCTTGACGTCCCATAGTCTCACCGTTTAATCTCTACTTCCCGATACGATGAACTCTGAATCACTGGATATAGCCACAGATGATACAGAATTTGTGTGACCACTCATAGTCTTACAGGTACCTGTCTTGACGTCCCATAGTCTCACGGTATTATCTCTACTTCCCGATACGATGAACTCTGAATCACTGGATATAGCCACAGATAATACAGAATTTGTGTGACCACTCATAGTCTTACAGCTACCTGTCTTGACGTTCCATAGTCTCACCGTCTCATCTCTACTTCCCGATACGATGAACTCTGAATCACTGGATATAGCCACAGATAATACATAACCTGTGTGACCACTCATGGTCTTACAGGTACCTGTCTTGACGTCCCATAGTCTCACCGTATTATCTCAACTTCCCGATACGATGAACTCTGAATCACTGGATATAGCCACAGATAATACAGAATTTGTGTGACCACTCATAGTCTTACAGGTACCTGTCTTGACGTCCCATAGTCTCACCGTTTAATCTCTACTTCCCGATACGATGAACTCTGAATCACTGGATATAGCCACAGCATATAAATAATCTGTGTGACCTTCATAGTCTTACAGCTACCTGTCTTGACGTTCCATAGTCTCACGGTATTATCTCTACTTCCCGATACGATGAACTCTGAATCACTGGATATAGCCACAGCAGATACATAACCTGTGTGACCACTCATAGTCTTACAGGTACCTGTCTTGACGTCCCATAGTCTCACCGTCTCATCTCTACTTCCCGATACGATGAACTCTGAATCACTAGATATAGCCACAGATAATACAGAATTTGTGTGACCACTTATAGTCTTACAGTTACCTGTATTGACGTCCCATAGTCTCACCGTTTAATCATAACATCCCGATACAATGAACTCTGAATCACTGGATATAGCCACAGATGATACTTAATTAGTGTGACCACTCATGGTCTTACAGGTACCTGTCTTGACGTCCCATAGTCTCACGGTATTATCTCTACTTCCCGATACGATGAACTCTGAATCACTGGATATAGCCACAGATAATACAGAATGTGTGTGACCACTCATAGTCTTACAGGTACCTGTCTTGACGTCCCATAGTCTCACCGTCTCATCTCTACTTCCCAATACGATGAACTCTGAATCACTGGATATAGCCACAGATAATACAGAATGTGTGTGACCACTCATGGTCTTACAGGTACCTGTCTTGACGTCCCATAGTCTCACGGTATTATCTCTACTTCCCGATACAATGAACTCTGAATCACTGGATATAGCCACAGATAATACAGAATTTGTGTGACCACTCATAGTCTTACAGGTACCTGTCTTGACGTCCCATAGTCTCACCGTCTCATCTCTACTTCCCGATACGATGAACTCTGAATCACTGGATATAGCCACAGATGATACAGAAACTGTGTGACCACTCATAGTCTTACAGCTACCTGTCTTGACGTTCCATAGTCTCACCGTCTCATCTCTACTTCCCGATACGATGAACTCTGAATCAATGGATATAGCCACAGATAATACAGAATGTGTGTGACCACTCATAGTCTTACAGGTACCTGTCTTGACGTCCCATAGTCTCACCGTCTCATCTCTACTTCCCGATACAATGAACTCTGAATCACTGGATATAGCCACAGCAGATACATAACCTGTGTGACCACTCATAGTCTTACAGGTACCTGGCTTGACGTCCCATAGTCTCACCGTCTCATCTCTACTTCCCGATACGATGAACTCTGAATCACTGGATATAGCCACAGATGATACCTAATTAGTGTGACCACTCATAGTCTTACAGCTACCTGTCTTGACGTCCCATAGTCTCACCGTCTCATCTCTATTTCTGATACGATGAACTCTGAATCACTGGATATAGCCACAGATGATACAGAATTTGTGTGACCACTCATAGTCTTACAGGTACCTGTCTTGACGTTCCATAGTCTCACCGTCTCATCTCTACTTCCCGATACAATGAACTCTGAATCACTGGATATAGCCACAGATAATACAGAGATTGTGTGACCACTCATAGTCTTACAGCTACCTGTCTTGACGTTCCATAGTCTCACCGTATTATATCTACTTCCCAATACGATGAACTCTGAATCACTGGATATAGCCACAGATAATACAGAATTTGTGTGACCACTCATAGTCTTACAGGTACCTGTCTTGACGTTCCATAGTCTCACCGTCTCATCTCTACTTCCCGATACGATGAACTCTGAATCACTGGATATAGCCACAGATAATACAGAGATTGTGTGACCACTCATAGTCTTACAGCTACCTGTCTTGACGTCCCATAGTCTCACCGTCTCATCTCTATTTCTGATACGATGAACTCTGAATCACTGGATATAGCCACAGATCATACCTAATTAGTGTGACCACTCATAGTCTTACAGGTACCTGTCTTGACGTTCCATAGTCTCACCGTCTCATCTCTACTTCCCGATACAATGAACTCTGAATCACTGGATATAGCCACAGATAATACAGAGATTGTGTGACCACTCATAGTCTTACAGCTACCTGTCTTGACGTTCCATAGTCTCACCGTATTATATCTACTTCCCAATACGATGAACTCTGAATCACTGGATATAGCCACAGATAATACAGAATTTGTGTGACCACTCATAGTCTTACAGGTACCTGTCTTGACGTTCCATAGTCTCACGGTATTATCTCTACTTCCCGATACGATGAACTCTGAATCAATGGATATAGCCACAGATAATACAGAATTTGTGTGACCACTCATAGTCTTACAGGTACCTGTCTTGACGTTCCATAGTCTCACCGTCTCATCTCTACTTCCCGATACGATGAACTCTGAATCACTGGATATAGCCACAGATAATACAGAACCTGTGTGACCACTCATGGTCTTACAGGTACCTGTCTTGACGTTCCATAGTCTCACCGTCTCATCTCTACTTCCCGATACGATGAACTCTGAATCACTGGATATAGCCACAGCAGATACATAACCTGTGTGACCACTCATAGTCTTACAGGTACCTGTCTTGACGTCCCATAGTCTCACCGTCTCATCTCTACTTCCCGATACGATGAACTCTGAATCACTGGATATAGCCACAGATGATACAGAAACTGTGTGACCACTCATAGTCTTACAGCTACCTGTCTTGACGTTCCATAGTCTCACCGTCTCATCTCTACTTCCCGATACGATGAACTCTGAATCACTGGATATAGCCACAGCAGATACATAACCTGTGTGACCACTCATAGTCTTACAGCTACCTGTCTTGACGTCCCATAGTCTCACCGTCTCATCTCTACTTCCCGATACAATGAACTCTGAATCACTGGATATAGCCACAGCAGATACATAACCTGTGTGACCACTCATAGTCTTACAGGTACCTGGCTTGACGTCCCATAGTCTCACCGTCTCATCTCTACTTCCCGATACGATGAACTCTAAATCACTGGATATAGCCACAGATGATACCTAATTAGTGTGACCACTCATAGTCTTACAGCTACCTGTCTTGACGTCCCATAGTCTCACCGTATTATCTCAACTTCCCAATACGATGAACTCTGAATCACTGGATATAGCCACAGATAATACAGAATTTGTGTGACCACTCATAGTCTTACAGGTACCTGTCTTGACGTCCCATAGTCTCACCGTCTCATCTCTACTTCCCGATACGATGAACTCTGAATCAATGGATATAGCCACAGATCATACCTAATTAGTGTGACCACTCATAGTCTTACAGGTACCTGTCTTGACGTCCCATAGTCTCACGGTATTATCTCTACTTCCCGATACGATGAACTCTGAATCAATGGATATAGCCACAGATCATACCTAATTAGTGTGACCACTCATAGTCTTACAGCTACCTGTATTGACGTGCCATAGTCTCACGGTATTATCTCTACTTCCCGATACGATGAACTCTGAATCAATGGATATAGCCACAGATAATACAGAACCTGTGTGACCACTCATGGTCTTACAGGTACCTGTCTTGACGTTCCATAGTCTCACCGTCTCATCTCTACTTCCCGATACGATGAACTCTGAATCACTGGATATAGCCACAGATGATACAGAAACTGTGTGACCACTCATAGTCTTACAGCTACCTGTCTTGACGTTCCATAGTCTCACCGTCTCATCTCTACTTCCCGATACAATGAACTCTGAATCACTGGATATAGCCACAGCAGATACATAACCTGTGTGACCACTCATAGTCTTACAGCTACCTGTCTTGACGTCCCATAGTCTCACCGTCTCATCTCTACTTCCCGATACAATGAACTCTGAATCACTGGATATAGCCACAGCAGATACATAACCTGTGTGACCACTCATAGTCTTACAGGTACCTGGCTTGACGTCCCATAGTCTCACCGTCTCATCTCTACTTCCCGATACGATGAACTCTGAATCACTGGATATAGCCACAGATGATACCTAATTAGTGTGACCACTCATAGTCTTACAGCTACCTGTCTTGACGTCCCATAGTCTCACCGTCTCATCTCTATTTCTGATACGATGAACTCTGAATCAATGGATATAGCCACAGATGATACAGAATTTGTGTGACCACTCATAGTCTTACAGCTACCTGTCTTGACGTCCCATAGTCTCACGGTATTATCTCTACTTCCCGATACGATGAACTCTGAATCAATGGATATAGCCACAGATAATACAGAGATTGTGTGACCACTCATAGTCTTACAGCTACCTGTCTTGACGTTCCATAGTCTCACCGTATTATATCTACTTCCCAATACGATGAACTCTGAATCACTGGATATAGCCACAGATAATACAGAATTTGTGTGACCACTCATAGTCTTACAGGTACCTGTCTTGACGTTCCATAGTCTCACCGTCTCATCTCTACTTCCCGATACGATGAACTCTGAATCACTGGATATAGCCACAGATAATACAGAATTTGTGTGACCACTCATAGTCTTACAGGTACCTGTCTTGACGTCCCATAGTCTCACCGTCTCATCTCTACTTCCCGATACGATGAACTCTGAATCAATGGATATAGCCACAGATCATACCTAATTAGTGTGACCACTCATAGTCTTACAGGTACCTGTCTTGACGTCCCATAGTCTCACGGTATTATCTCTACTTCCCGATACGATGAACTCTGAATCAATGGATATAGCCACAGATCATACCTAATTAGTGTGACCACTCATAGTCTTACAGCTACCTGTATTGACGTGCCATAGTCTCACCGTCTCATCTCTATTTCTGATACGATGAACTCTGAATCACTGGATATAGCCACAGCAGATACACAACTAGTGTGACCACTCATGGTCTTACAGTTACCTGTATTGACGTCCCATAGTCTCATCGTCTTATCATCACTTCCCGATACGATGAACTCTGAATTACTGGATATAGCCACAGCAGATACACAACTAGTGTGACCACTCATGGTCTTACAGTTACCTGTCTTGACGTCCCATAGTCTCATCGTCTTATCATCACTTCCCGATACGATGAACTCTGAATTACTGGATATAGCCACAGCATATTCAACACTAGTGTGACCACTCATAGTCTTACAGGTACTGTGTCTTGATGTCCCATAGTCTCACCGTCTCATCTCTATTTCTGATACGATGAACTCTGAATCACTGGATATAGCCACAGATAATACAGAATTTGTGTGACCACTCATAGTCTTACAGGTACCTGTCTTGACGTCCCATAGTCTCACCGTCTCATCTCTACTTCCCAATACGATGAACTCTGAATCACTGGATATAGCCACAGATAATACAGAATTTGTGTGACCACTCATAGTCTTACAGCTACCTGTCTTGACGTCCCATAGTCTCACCGTCTCATCTCTACTTCCCGATACGATGAACTCTGAATCACTGGATATAGCCACAGATAATACAGAATTTGTGTGACCACTCATAGTCTTACAGCTACCTGTCTTGACGTCCCATAGTCTCACCGTCTCATCTCTACTTCCCAATACGATGAACTCTGAATCACTGGATATAGCCACAGATCATACCTAATTAGTGTGACCACTCATAGTCTTACAGGTACCTGTCTTGACGTCCCATAGTCTCACCGTCTCATCTCTACTTCCCGATACGATGAACTCTGAATCACTGGATATAGCCACAGCAGATACATAACCTGTGTGACCACTCATAGTCTTACAGGTACCTGTCTTGACGTCCCATAGTCTCACCGTATTATCTCTACTTCCCGATACGATGAACTCTGAATCACTGGATATAGCCACAGATAATACAGAATTTGTGTGACCACTCATAGTCTTACAGGTACCTGTCTTGACGTCCCATAGTCTCACCGTCTCATCTCTACTTCCCAATACGATGAACTCTGAATCACTGGATATAGCCACAGATCATACCTAATTAGTGTGACCACTCATAGTCTTACAGCTACCTGTCTTGACGTTCCATAGTCTCACCGTCTCATCTCTATTTCTGATACGATGAACTCTGAATCACTGGATATAGCCACAGATAATACAGAATTTGTGTGACCACTCATAGTCTTACAGCTACCTGTCTTGACGTCCCATAGTCTCACCGTCTCATCTCTACTTCCCGATACGATGAACTCTGAATCACTGCATATAGCCACAGATAATACAGAATTAGTGTGACCACTCATAGTCTTACAGCTACCTGTCTTGACGTCCCATAGTCTCACCGTCTCATCTCTACTTCCCAATACGATGAACTCTGAATCACTGCATAAAGCCACAGATCATACCTAATTAGTGTGACCACTCATAGTCTTACAGCTACCTGTCTTGACGTTCCATAGTCTCACCGTCTCATCTCTACTTCCCGATACGATGAACTCTGAATCACTGGATATAGCCACAGCAGATACATAACCTGTGTGACCACTCATAGTCTTACAGGTACCTGTCTTGACGTCCCATAGTCTCACCGTCTCATCTCTACTTCCCGATACGATGAACTCTGAATCACTGGATATAGCCAAAGATAATACATAACCTGTGTGACCACTCATAGTCTTACAGGTACCTGTCTTGACGTCCCATAGTCTCACCGTCTCATCTCTATTTCTGATACGATGAACTCTGAATCACTGGATATAGCCACAGATAATGCAGAATGTGTGTGACCACTCATGGTCTTACAGGTACCTGTCTTGACGTCCCATAGTCTCACCGTCTCATCTCTACTTCCCGATACGATGAACTCTGAATCACTGGATATAGCCACAGCAGATACATAACCTGTGTGACCACTCATAGTCTTACAGGTACCTGTCTTGACGTCCCATAGTCTCACCGTCTCATCTCTACTTCCCGATACGATGAACTCTGAATCAATGGATATAGCCACAGCAGATACATAACCTGTGTGACCACTCATAGTCTTACAGGTACCTGGCTTGACGTCCCATAGTCTCACCGTCTCATCTCTACTTCCCGATACGATGAACTCTGAATCACTGGATATAGCCACAGCAGATACATAACCTGTGTGACCACTCATAGTCTTACAGGTACCTGGCTTGACGTCCCATAGTCTCACCGTCTCATCTCTACTTCCCGATACGATGAACTCTGAATCACTGGATATAGCCACAGATGATACAGAATTTGTGTGACCACTCATAGTCTTACAGCTACCTGTCTTGACGTCCCATAGTCTCACGGTATTATCTCTACTTCCCGATACGATGAACTCTGAATCAATGGATATAGCCACAGATCATACCTAATTAGTGTGACCACTCATAGTCTTACAGGTACCTGTCTTGACGTCCCATAGTCTCACCGTCTCATCTCTACTTCCCAATACGATGAACTCTGAATCACTGGATATAGCCACAGATAATACAGAATTTGTGTGACCACTCATAGTCTTACAGGTACCTGTCTTGACGTCCCATAGTCTCACCGTCTCATCTCTACTTCCCAATACGATGAACTCTGAATCACTGGATATAGCCACAGATAATACAGAATTTGTGTGACCACTCATAGTCTTACAGGTACCTGTCTTTACGTCCCATAGTCTCACCGTCTCATCTCTACTTCCCGATACGATGAACTCTGAATCAATGGATATAGCCACAGATCATACCTAATTAGTGTGACCACTCATAGTCTTACAGCTACCTGTCTTGACGTTCCATAGTCTCACCGTCTCATCTCTACTTCCCGATACGATGAACTCTGAATCACTGGATATAGCCACAGCAGATACATAACCTGTGTGACCACTCATAGTCTTACAGGTACCTGTCTTGACGTCCCATAGTCTCACCGTCTCATCTCTATTTCTGATACGATGAACTCTGAATCACTGGATATAGCCACAGCAGATACATAACCTGTGTGACTACTCATAGTCTTACAGGTACCTGTCTTGACGTCCCATAGTCTCACGGTATTATCTCTACTTCCCGATACGATGAACTCTGAATCAATGGATATAGCCACAGATCATACCTAATTAGTGTGACCACTCATAGTCTTACAGCTACCTGTCTTGACGTGCCATAGTCTCACCGTCTCATCTCTATTTCTGATACGATGAACTCTGAATCACTGGATATAGCCACAGATAATACAGAATGTGTGTGACCACTCATGGTCTTACAGGTACCTGTCTTGACGTCCCATAGTCTCACGGTATTATCTCTACTTCCCGATACGATGAACTCTGAATCACTGGATATAGCCACAGCAGATACATAACCTGTGTGACCACTCATAGTCTTACAGGTACCTGTCTTGACGTCCCATAGTCTCACCGTCTCATCTCTATTTCTGATACGATGAACTCTGAATCACTGGATATAGCCACAGATCATACCTAATTAGTGTGACCACTCATAGTCTTACAGCTCCCTGTCTTGACGTCCCATAGTCTCACCGTCTCATCTCTACTTCCCGATACGATGAACTCTGAATCAATGGATATAGCCACAGCAGATACATAACCTGTGTGACCACTCATAGTCTTACAGGTACCTGGCTTGACGTCCCATAGTCTCACCGTCTCATCTCTACTTCCCGATACGATGAACTCTGAATCACTGGATATAGCCACAGCAGATACATAACCTGTGTGACCACTCATAGTCTTACAGGTACCTGGCTTGACGTCCCATAGTCTCACCGTCTCATCTCTACTTCCCGATACGATGAACTCTGAATCACTGGATATAGCCACAGATGATACAGAATTTGTGTGACCACTCATAGTCTTACAGCTACCTGTCTTGACGTCCCATAGTCTCACGGTATTATCTCTACTTCCCGATACGATGAACTCTGAATCAATGGATATAGCCACAGATCATACCTAATTAGTGTGACCACTCATAGTCTTACAGGTACCTGTCTTGACGTCCCATAGTCTCACCGTCTCATCTCTACTTCCCAATACGATGAACTCTGAATCACTGGATATAGCCACAGATAATACAGAATTTGTGTGACCACTCATAGTCTTACAGGTACCTGTCTTGACGTCCCATAGTCTCACCGTCTCATCTCTACTTCCCAATACGATGAACTCTGAATCACTGGATATAGCCACAGATAATACAGAATTTGTGTGACCACTCATAGTCTTACAGGTACCTGTCTTTACGTCCCATAGTCTCACCGTCTCATCTCTACTTCCCGATACGATGAACTCTGAATCAATGGATATAGCCACAGATCATACCTAATTAGTGTGACCACTCATAGTCTTACAGCTACCTGTCTTGACGTCCCATAGTCTCACCGTCTCATCTCTACTTCCCAATACGATGAACTCTGAATCACTGGATATAGCCACAGATAATACAGAATTTGTGTGACCACTCATAGTCTTACAGGTACCTGTCTTGACGTCCCATAGTCTCACCGTCTCATCTCTACTTCCCGATACGATGAACTCTGAATCACTGCATAAAGCCACAGATCATACCTAATTAGTGTGACCACTCATAGTCTTACAGCTACCTGTCTTGACGTCCCATAGTCTCACCGTCTCATCTCTACTTCCCGATACGATGAACTCTGAATCACTGGATATAGCCACAGCAGATACATAACCTGTGTGACCACTCATAGTCTTACAGGTACCTGTCTTGACGTCCCATAGTCTCACCGTCTCATCTCTACTTCCCGATACGATGAACTCTGAATCACTGGATATAGCCACAGATAATACATAACCTGTGTGACCACTCATAGTCTTACAGCTACCTGTCTTGACGTCCCATAGTCTCACCGTCTCATCTCTATTTCTGATACGATGAACTCTGAATCACTGGATATAGCCACAGATAATACAGAATGTGTGTGACCACTCATGGTCTTACAGGTACCTGTCTTGACGTCCCATAGTCTCACGGTATTATCTCTACTTCCCGATACGATGAACTCTGAATCACTGGATATAGCCACAGCAGATACATAACCTGTGTGACCACTCATAGTCTTACAGGTACCTGTCTTGACGTCCCATAGTCTCACCGTCTCATCTCTATTTCTGATACGATGAACTCTGAATCACTGGATATAGCCACAGATCATACCTAATTAGTGTGACCACTCATAGTCTTACAGCTCCCTGTCTTGACGTCCCATAGTCTCACCGTCTCATCTCTACTTCCCGATACGATGAACTCTGAATCAATGGATATAGCCACAGATAATACAGAATGTGTGTGACCACTCATAGTCTTACAGGTACCTGTCTTGACGTCCCATAGTCTCACCGTCTCATCTCTACTTCCCGATACGATGAACTCTGAATCACTGGATATAGCCACAGCAGATACATAACCTGTGTGACCACTCATAGTCTTACAGGTACCTGTCTTGACGTCCCATAGTCTCACCGTCTCATCTATATTTCTGATACGATGAACTCTGAATCACTGGATATAGCCACAGATAATACAGAATGTGTGTGACCACTCATGGTCTTACAGGTACCTGTCTTGACGTCCCATAGTCTCACCGTCTCATCTCTACTTCCCAATACGATGAACTCTGAATCACTGGATATAGCCACAGATGATACAGAATTTGTGTGACCACTCATAGTCTTACAGCTACCTGTCTTGACGTTCCATAGTCTCACCGTTTAATAATAACCCCCCGATACGATGAACTCTGAATCACTGGATATAGCCACAGATGATACAGAATTTGTGTGACCACTCATAGTCTTACAGCTCCCTGTCTTGACGTCCCATAGTCTCACCGTCTCATCTCTACTTCCCGATACGATGAACTCTGAATCAATGGATATAGCCACAGATAATACAGAATGTGTGTGACCACTCATAGTCTTACAGGTACCTGTCTTGACGTCCCATAGTCTCACCGTCTCATCTCTACTTCCCGATACGATGAACTCTGAATCACTGGATATAGCCACAGCAGATACATAACCTGTGTGACCACTCATAGTCTTACAGGTACCTGTCTTGACGTCCCATAGTCTCACCGTCTCATCTATATTTCTGATACGATGAACTCTGAATCACTGGATATAGCCACAGATAATACAGAATGTGTGTGACCACTCATGGTCTTACAGGTACCTGTCTTGACGTCCCATAGTCTCACCGTCTCATCTCTACTTCCCAATACGATGAACTCTGAATCACTGGATATAGCCACAGATGATACAGAATTTGTGTGACCACTCATAGTCTTACAGCTACCTGTCTTGACGTTCCATAGTCTCACCGTTTAATAATAACCCCCCGATACGATGAACTCTGAATCACTGGATATAGCCACAGATGATACAGAATTTGTGTGACCACTCATAGTCTTACAGCTACCTGTCTTGACGTTCCATAGTCTCACCGTTTAATAATAACCCCCCGATACGATGAACTCTGAATCACTGGATATAGCCACAGCAGATACATAACCTGTGTGACCACTCATAGTCTTACAGGTACCTGGCTTGACGTCCCATAGTCTCACCGTCTCATCTCTACTTCCCGATACGATGAACTCTGAATCACTGGATATAGCCACAGCAGATACATAACCTGTGTGACCACTCATAGTCTTACAGGTACCTGGCTTGACGTCCCATAGTCTCACCGTCTCATCTCTACTTCCCGATACGATGAACTCTGAATCACTGGATATAGCCACAGATGATACAGAATTTGTGTGACCACTCATAGTCTTACAGCTACCTGTCTTGACGTCCCATAGTCTCACGGTATTATCTCTACTTCCCGATACGATGAACTCTGAATCAATGGATATAGCCACAGATCATACCTAATTAGTGTGACCACTCATAGTCTTACAGGTACCTGTCTTGACGTCCCATAGTCTCACCGTCTCATCTCTACTTCCCAATACGATGAACTCTGAATCACTGGATATAGCCACAGATAATACAGAATTTGTGTGACCACTCATAGTCTTACAGGTACCTGTCTTGACGTCCCATAGTCTCACCGTCTCATCTCTACTTCCCAATACGATGAACTCTGAATCACTGGATATAGCCACAGATAATACAGAATTTGTGTGACCACTCATAGTCTTACAGGTACCTGTCTTTACGTCCCATAGTCTCACCGTCTCATCTCTACTTCCCGATACGATGAACTCTGAATCAATGGATATAGCCACAGATCATACCTAATTAGTGTGACCACTCATAGTCTTACAGCTACCTGTCTTGACGTCCCATAGTCTCACCGTCTCATCATGACTTCCCGATACGATGAACTCTGAATCACTGGATATAGCCACAGCATATACATAACTAGTGTGACCCCTCATGGTCTTACAGGTACCTGTCTTGACGTCCCATAGTCTCACCGTCTCATCTCTACTTCCCGATACGATGAACTCTGAATCACTGGATATAGCCACAGATAATACAGAATTTGTGTGAACACTCATAGTCTTACAGCTACCTGTCTTGACGTCCCATAGTCTCACCGTTTAATAATAACCCCCCGATACGATGAACTCTGAATCACTGGATATAGCCACAGCAGATACATAACCTGTGTGACCACTCATAGTCTTACAGGTACCTGGCTTGACGTCCTATAGTCTCACCGTCTCATCTCTACTTCCCAATACGATGAACTCTGAATCACTGGATATAGCCACAGCAGATACATAACCTGTGTGACCACTCATAGTCTTACAGGTACCTGTCTTGACGTCCCATAGTCTCACCGTCTCATCTATATTTCTGATACGATGAACTCTGAATCACTGGATATAGCCACAGATAATACAGAATGTGTGTGACCACTCATGGTCTTACAGGTACCTGTCTTGACGTTCCATAGTCTCACCGTTTAATAATAACCCCCCGATACGATGAACTCTGAATCACTGGATATAGCCACAGCAGATACATAACCTGTGTGACCACTCATAGTCTTACAGGTACCTGGCTTGACGTCCTATAGTCTCACCGTCTCATCTCTACTTCCCGATACGATGAACTCTGAATCACTGGATATAGCCACAGATAATACATAACCTGTGTGACCACTCATAGTCTTACAGCTACCTGTCTTGACGTCCCATAGTCTCACCGTCTCATCTCTATTTCTGATACGATGAACTCTGAATCACTGGATATAGCCACAGATAATACAGAATGTGTGTGACCACTCATGGTCTTACAGGTACCTGTCTTGACGTTCCATAGTCTCACCGTTTAATAATAACCCCCCGATACGATGAACTCTGAATCACTGGATATAGCCACAGATGATACAGAATTTGTGTGACCACTCATAGTCTTACAGCTACCTGTCTTGACGTTCCATAGTCTCACCGTATTATATCTACTTCCCGATACGATGAACTCTGAATCACTGGATATAGCCACAGCAGATACATAACCTGTGTGACCACTCATAGTCTTACAGGTACCTGTCTTGACGTCCCATAGTCTCACCGTCTCATCTCTATTTCTGATGCGATGAACTCTGAATCACTAGATATAGCCACAGATAATACAGAATTAGTGTGACCACTCATAGTCTTACAGGTACATGTCTTGACGTCCCATAGTCTCACCGTCTCATCTCTACTTCCCGATACAATGAACTCTGAATCACTGGATATAGCCACAGATCATACCTACTTAGTGTGACCACTCATAGTCTTACAGCTACCTGTCTTGACGTCCCATAGTCTCACGGTATTATCTCTACTTCCCGATACGATGAACTCTGAATCAATGGATATAGCCACAGATCATACCTAATTAGTGTGACCACTCATAGTCTTACAGGTACCTGTCTTGACGTCCCATAGTCTCACCGTCTCATCTCTACTTCCCAATACGATGAACTCTGAATCACTGGATATAGCCACAGATAATACAGAATTTGTGTGACCACTCATAGTCTTACAGGTACCTGTCTTGACGTCCCATAGTCTCACCGTCTCATCTCTACTTCCCAATACGATGAACTCTGAATCACTGGATATAGCCACAGATAATACAGAATTTGTGTGACCACTCATAGTCTTACAGGTACCTGTCTTGACGTCCCATAGTCTCACCGTCTCATCTCTACTTCCCGATACGATGAACTCTGAATCACTGGATATAGCCACAGATGATACAGAATTTGTGTGACCACTCATAGTCTTACAGCTACCTGTCTTGACGTCCCATAGTCTCACCGTCTCATCTCTACTTCCCGATACGATGAACTCTGAATCAATGGATATAGCCACAGATAATACAGAATTTGTGTGACCACTCATAGTCTTACAGCTACCTGTCTTGACGTCCCATAGTCTCACCGTCTCATCTCTACTTCCCGATACGATGAACTCTGAATCAATGGATATAGCCACAGATCATACCTAATTAGTGTGACCACTCATAGTCTTACAGCTACCTGTCTTGACGTCCCATAGTCTCACCGTCTCATCTCTACTTCCCGATACGATGAACTCTGAATCACTGGATATAGCCACAGATAATACAGAATTTGTGTGAACACTCATAGTCTTACAGCTACCTGTCTTGACGTCCCATAGTCTCACCGTTTAATAATAACCCCCCGATACGATGAACTCTGAATCACTGGATATAGCCACAGCAGATACATAACCTGTTTGACCACTCATAGTCTTACAGGTACCTGGCTTGACGTCCCATAGTCTCACCGTTTAATAATAACCCCCCGATACGATGAACTCTGAATCACTGGATATAGCCACAGCAGATACATAACCTGTGTGACCACTCATAGTCTTACAGGTACCTGGCTTGACGTCCTATAGTCTCACCGTCTCATCTCTACTTCCCAATACGATGAACTCTGAATCACTGGATATAGCCACAGCAGATACATAACCTGTGTGACCACTCATGGTCTTACAGGTACCTGTCTTGACGTCCCATAGTCTCACCGTCTCATCTCTACTTCCCGATACGATGAACTCTGAATCACTGGATATAGCCACAGATAATACAGAAATTGTGTGAACACTCATAGTCTTACAGGTACCTGTCTTGACGTCCCATAGTCTCACCGTCTCATCTCTATTTCTGATACAATGAACTCCGAATCACTGGATATAGCCACAGATCATACCTACTTAGTGTGACCACTCATGGTCTTACAGCTACCTGTCTTGACGTTCCATAGTCTCACCGTCTCATCTCTACTTCCCGATACGATGAACTCTGAATCACTGGATATAGCCACAGATAATACAGAATTTGTGTGACCACTTATAGTCTTACAGGTACCTGTCTTGACGTCCCATAGTCTCACGGTATTATCTCTACTTCCCGATACAATGAACTCTGAATAACTGGATATAGCCACAGCAGATACATAACCTGTGTGACCACTCATAGTCTTACAGGTACCTGTCTTGACGTCCCATAGTCTCACCGTATTATCTCTACTTCCCGATGCGATGAACTCTGAATCACTGGATATAGCCACAGCATATACAACACTAGTGTGACCACTCATGGTCTTACAGGTACCTGTCTTGAAGTTCCATAGTCTCACCGTCTCATCTCTACTTCCCAATACGATGAACTCTGAATCACTGGATATTGCCACAGCAGATACATAACCTGTGTGACCACTCATAGTCTTACAGGTACCTGGCTTGACGTCCCATAGTCTCACCGTTTAATCATAACCTCCCGATACGATGAACTCTGAATCACTGGATATAGCCACAGATCATACCTAATTAGTGTGACCACTCATAGTCTTACAGGTACCTGTCTTGACGTCCCATAGTCTCACCGTCTCATCTCTACTTCCCGATACGATGAACTCTGAATCACTGGATATAGCCACAGATCATACCTAATTAGTGTGACCACTCATAGTCTTACAGCTACCTGTCTTGACGTCCCATAGTCTCACCGTCTCATCTCTACTTCCCGATACGATGAACTCTGAATCACTGGATATAGCCACAGATGATACAGAATTTGTGTGACCACTCATAGTCTTACAGCTACCTGTCTTGACGTCCCATAGTCTCACGGTATTATCTCTACTTCCCGATACGATGAACTCTGAATCAATGGATATAGCCACAGATGATACAGAATTTGTGTGACCACTCATAGTCTTACAGCTACCTGTCTTGACGTTCCATAGTCTCACCGTTTAATAATAACCCCCCGATACGATGAACTCTGAATCACTGGATATAGCCACAGATGATACAGAATTTGTGTGACCACTCATGGTCTTACAGGTACCTGTCTTGACGTCCCATAGTCTCACCGTATTATCTCAACTTCCCGATACGATGAACTCTGAATCACTGGATATAGCCACAGCAGATACATAACCTATGTGACCACTCATGGTCTTACATGTACCTGTCTTGACGTCCCATAGTCTCACCGTATTATCTCCACTTCCCGATACGATGAACTCTGAATCACTGCATAAAGCCACAGATAATACAGAATTTGTGTGAGCACTCATGGTCTTACAGGTACCTGTCTTGACGTCCCATAGTCTCACCGTCTCATCTCTATTTCTGATACGATGAACTCTGAATCACTGGATATAGCCACAGATCATACCTAATTTGTGTGACCAATCATAGTCTTACAGGTACCTGTCTTGACGTCCCATAGTCTCACCGTCTCATCTCTACTTCCCGATACGATGAACTCTGAATCACTGGATATAGCCACAGATGATACAGAATTTGTGTGACCACTCATAGTCTTACAGGTACCTGTCTTGACGTCCCATAGTTTCACCGTATTATCTCTACTTCCCGATACGATGAACTCTGAATCACTGGATATAGCCACAGCAGATACATAACCTGTGTGACCACTCATGGTCTTACAGGTACCTGTCTTGACGTCCCATAGTCTCACCGTCTCATCTCTACTTCCCGATACGATGAACTCTGAATCACTGGATATAGCCACAGATAATACAGAATGTGTGTGACCACTCATGGTCTTACAGGTACCTGTCTTGACGTCCCATAGTCTCACCGTATTATCTCTACTTCCCGATACGATGAACTCTGAATCACTGGATATAGCCACAGATAATACAGAATTTGTGTGACCAATCATAGTCTTACAGGTACCTGTCTTGACGTCCCATAGTCTCACCGTCTCATCTCAACTTCCAGATACGATGAACTCTGAATCACTGGATATAGCCACAGATGATACATAACCTGTGTGACCACTCATAGTCTTACAGCTACCTGTCTTGACGTCCCATAGTCTCACCGTCTAATCATAACTTCCCAATACGATGAACTCTGAATCACTGGATATAGCCACAGATCATACAGAATTTGTGTGACCACTCATAGTCTTACAGCTACCTGTCTTGACGTTCCATAGTCTCACCGTTTAATAATAACCCCCCGATACGATGAACTCTGAATCACTGGATATAGCCACAGATGATACAGAATTTGTGTGACCACTCATAGTCTTACAGCTACCTGTCTTGACGTTCCATAGTCTCACCGTTTAATAATAACCCCCCGATACGATGAACTCTGAATCAATGGATATAGCCACAGATAATACAGAATTTGTGTGACCACTCATGGTCTTACAGCTACCTGTCTTGACGTCCCATAGTCTCACCGTATTATCTCTACTTCCCGATACGATGAACTCTGAATCACTGGATATAGCCACAGATAATACAGAATTTGTGTGACCAATCATAGTCTTACAGCTACCTGTCTTGACGTCCCATAGTCTCACCGTATTATCTCTACTTCCCGATACGATGAACTCTGAATCACTGGATATAGCCACAGATAATACAGAATTTGTGTGACCAATCATAGTCTTACAGGTACCTGTCTTGACGTCCCATAGTCTCACCGTCTCATCTCAACTTCCAGATACGATGAACTCTGAATCACTGGATATAGCCACAGCAGATACATAACCTGTGTGACCACTCATAGTCTTACAGCTACCTGTCTTGACGTCCCATAGTCTCACGGTATTATCTCTACTTCCCGATACAATGAACTCTGAATCACTGGATATAGCCACAGATAATACAGAATTTGTGTGACCACTCATAGTCTTACAGGTACCTGTCTTGACGTTCCATAGTCTCACCGTCTCATCTCTACTTCCCGATACGATGAACTCTGAATCACTGGATATAGCCACAGATCATACATATCATGTGTGACCACTCATGGTCTTACAGGTACCTGTCTTGACGTCCCATAGTCTCACCGTCTCATCTCTACTTCCCGATACGATGAACTCTGAATCACTGGATATAGCCACAGATCATACCTACTTAGTGTGACCACTCATGGTCTTACAGGTACCTGTCTTGACGTCCCATAGTCTCACCGTCTCATCTCTACTTCCCGATACGATGAACTCTGAATCACTGGATATTGCCACAGATAATACCTAATTAGTGTGACCACTCATGGTCTTACAGGTACCTGTCTTGACGTCCCATAGTCTCACCGTCTCATCTCTACTTCCCAATACGATGAACTCTGAATCACTGGATATAGCCACAGATAATACAGAATTTGTGTGACCACTCATAGTCTTACAGGTACCTGTCTTGACGTCCCATAGTCTCACCGTCTCATCTCTACTTCCCAATACGATGAACTCTGAATCACTGGATATAGCCACAGCAGATACATAACCTGTGTGACCACTCATGGTCTTACAGGTACCTGTCTTGACGTCCCATAGTCTCACCGTATTATCTCTACTTCCCGATACGATGAACTCTGAATCACTGGATATAGCCACAGATAATACATAACCTGTGTGACCACTCATGGTCTTACAGCTACCTGTCTTGACGTCCCATAGTCTCACCGTATTATCTCAACTTCCCGATACGATGAACTCTGAATCACTGGATATAGCCACAGATCATACCTAATTAGTGTGACCACTCATGGTCTTACAGGTACCTGTCTTGACGTCCCATAGTCTCACGGTATTATCTCTACTTCCCGATACGATGAACTCTGAATCAATGGATATAGCCACAGATAATACATAACCTGTGTGACCACTCATGGTCTTACAGGTACCTGTCTTGACGTCCCATAGTCTCACAGTCTCATCTCTACTTCCCAATACGATGAACTCTGAATCACTGGATATAGCCACAGATAATACAGAATTTGTGTGACCACTCATAGTCTTACAGGTACCTGTCTTGACGTCCCATAGTCTCACCGTATTATATCTACTTCCCGATACGATGAACTCTGAATCACTAGATATAGCCACAGATGATACCTAATTAGTGTGACCACTCATAGTCTTACAGGTACCTGTCTTGACGTCCCATAGTCTCACCGTCTCATCTCTACTTCCCGATACAATGAACTCTGAATCACTGGATATAGCCACAGATCATACCTAATTAGTGTGACCACTCATAGTCTTACAGGTACCTGTCTTGACGTCCCATAGTCTCACCGTCTCATCTCTACTTCCCGATACGATGAACTCTGAATCACTGGATATAGCCACAGCAGATACATAACCTGTGTGACCACTCATAGTCTTACAGGTACCTGTCTTGACGTCCCATAGTCTCACCGTATTATATCTACTTCCCGATACGATGAACTCTGAATCACTGGATATAGCCACAGCAGATACATAACCTGTGTGACCACTCATAGTCTTACAGGTACCTGTCTTGACGTCCCATAGTCTCACCGTCTCATCTCTATTTCTGATGCGATGAACTCTGAATCACTAGATATAGCCACAGATAATACAGAATTAGTGTGACCACTCATAGTCTTACAGGTACATGTCTTGACGTCCCATAGTCTCACCGTCTCATCTCTACTTCCCGATACGATGAACTCTGAATCACTGGATATTGCCACAGATAATACCTAATTAGTGTGACCACTCATGGTCTTACAGGTACCTGTCTTGACGTCCCATAGTCTCACCGTCTCATCTCTACTTCCCAATACGATGAACTCTGAATCACTGGATATAGCCACAGATAATACAGAATTTGTGTGACCACTCATAGTCTTACAGGTACCTGTCTTGACGTCCCATAGTCTCACCGTCTCATCTCTACTTCCCGATACGATGAACTCTGAATCACTGGATATAGCCACAGCAGATACATAACCTGTGTGACCACTCATAGTCTTACAGGTACCTGTCTTGACGTCCCATAGTCTCACCGTCTCATCTCTACTTCCCGATACGATGAACTCTGAATCACTGGATATAGCCACAGATGATACAGAATTTGTGTGACCACTCATAGTCTTACAGCTACCTGTCTTGACGTCCCATAGTCTCACCGTATTATCTCTACTTCCCGATACGATGAACTCTGAATCACTGGATATAGCCACAGATAATACATAACCTGTGTGACCACTCATAGTTTTACAGGTACCTGTCTTGACGTCCCATAGTCTCACCGTCTCATCTCTACTTCCCAATACGATGAACTCTGAATCACTGGATATAGCCACAGCAGATACATAACCTGTGTGACCACTCATGGTCTTACAGGTACCTGTCTTGACGTCCCATAGTCTCACCGTATTATATCTACTTCCCGATACGATGAACTCTGAATCAATGGATATAGCCACAGATAATACAGAATTTGTGTGACCACTCATAGTCTTACAGGTACCTGTCTTGACGTCCCATAGTCTCACCGTCTCATCTCTACTTCCCGATACGATGAACTCTGAATCACTGGATATAGCCACAGATAATGCAGAATTTGTGTGACCACTCATAGTCTTACAGGTACCTGTCTTGACGTCCCATAGTCTCACCGTCTCATCTCTACTTCCCGATACGATGAACTCTGAATCAATGGATATAGCCACAGATAATACAGAATTTGTGTGACCACTCATAGTCTTACAGCTACCTGTCTTGACGTCCCATAGTCTCACCGTTTAATCATAACCTCCCGATACAATGAACTCTGAATCACTAGATATAGCCACAGATAATACAGAATTTGTGTGACCACTCATAGTCTTACAGCTACCTGTCTTGACGTCCCATAGTCTCACCGTATTATATCTACTTCCCGATACGATGAACTCTGAATCACTGGATATAGCCACAGCAGATACATAACCTGTGTGACCACTCATAGTCTTACAGGTACCTGTCTTGACGTCCCATAGTCTCACCGTCTCATCTCTATTTCTGATGCGATGAACTCTGAATCACTAGATATAGCCACAGATAATACAGAATTTGTGTGACCACTTATAGTCTTACAGGTACCTGTCTTGACGTCCCATAGTCTCACCGTTTAATCATAACCTCCCGATACGATGAACTCTGAATCACTGGATATAGACACAGATAATACAGAATTTGTGTGACCACTCATAGTCTTACAGGTACCTGTCTTGACGTCCCATAGTCTCACCGTATTATATCTACTTCCCGATACGATGAACTCTGAATCACTGGATATAGCCACAGCAGATACATAACCTGTGTGACCACTCATGGTCTTACAGGTACCTGTCTTGACGTCCCATAGTCTCACCGTATTATCTCTACTTCCCGATACGATGAACTCTGAATCACTGGATATAGCCACAGCAGATACATAACCTGTGTGACCACTCATGGTCTTACAGGTACCTGTCTTGACGTCCCATAGTCTCACCGTCTCATCTCTACTTCCCGATACGATGAACTCTGAATCACTGGATATAGCCACAGATGATACCTAATTAGTGTGACCACTCATAGTCTTACAGGTACCTGTCTTGACGTCCCATAGTCTCACCGTCTCATCTCTACTTCCCGATACAATGAACTCTGAATCACTGGATATAGCCACAGATCATACCTAATTAGTGTGACCACTCATAGTCTTACAGGTACCTGTCTTGACGTCCCATAGTCTCACCGTATTATCTCTACTTCCCGATACGATGAACTCTGAATCACTGGATATAGCCACAGCAGATACATAACCTGTGTGACCACTCATGGTCTTACAGGTACCTGTCTTGACGTCCCATAGTCTCACCGTCTCATCTCTACTTCCCGATACGATGAACTCTGAATCACTGGATATAGCCACAGATAATACAGAATTTGTGTGACCACTCATAGTCTTACAGGTACCTGTCTTGACGTCCCATAGTCTCACCGTCTCATCTCTACTTCCCGATACGATGAACTCTGAATCACTGGATATAGCCACAGCAGATACATAACCTGTGTGACCACTCATAGTCTTACAGGTACCTGTCTTGACGTCCCATAGTCTCACCGTCTCATCTCTACTTCCCGATACGATGAACTCTGAATCACTGGATATAGCCACAGCAGATACATAACCTGTGTGACCACTCATAGTCTTACAGGTACCTGGCTTGACGTCCCATAGTCTCACCGTCTCATCTCTACTTCCCGATACGATGAACTCTGAATCACTGGATATAGCCACAGATCATACCTAATTAGTGTGACCACTCATGGTCTTACAGGTACCTGTCTTGACGTCACATAGTCTCACCGTTTAATCATAACCTCCCGATACAATGAACTCTGAATCACTAGATATAGCCACAGATAATACAGAATTTGTGTGACCACTCATAGTCTTACAGCTACCTGTCTTGACGTCCCATAGTCTCACCGTCTCATCTCTACTTCCCGATACAATGAACTCTGAATCACTGGATATAGCCACAGCAGATACATAACCTGTGTGACCACTCATAGTCTTACAGCTACCTGTCTTGACGTCCCATAGTCTCACCGTCTCATCTCTACTTCCCAATACGATGAACTCTGAATCACTGGATATAGCCACAGATAATACAGAATTTGTGTGACCACTCATAGTCTTACAGGTACCTGTCTTGACGTCCCATAGTCTCACCGTCTCATCTCTACTTCCCGATACGATGAACTCTGAATCACTGGATATAGCCACAGATAATGCAGAATTTGTGTGACCACTCATAGTCTTACAGGTACCTGTCTTGACGTCCCATAGTCTCACCGTCTCATCTCTACTTCCCGATACGATGAACTCTGAATCACTGGATATAGCCACAGATAATACAGAATTTGTGTGACCACTCATAGTCTTACAGCTACCTGTCTTGACGTCCCATAGTCTCACCGTATTATCTCTACTTCCCGATACGATGAACTCTGAATCACTGGATATAGCCACAGATAATACATAACCTGTGTGACCACTCATAGTCTTACAGCTACCTGTCTTGACGTCCCATAGTCTCACCGTTTAATCATAACCTCCCGATACAATGAACTCTGAATCACTAGATATAGCCACAGATAATACAGAATGTGTGTGACCACTCATGGTCTTACAGGTACCTGTCTTGACGTCCCATAGTCTCACCGTCTCATCTCTACTTCCCGATACGATGAACTCTGAATCACTAGATATAGCCACAGATCATACAGAGATTGTGTGACCACTCATAGTCTTACAGCTACCTGTCTTGACGTTCCATAGTCTCACCGTCTCATCTCTATTTCTGATACGATGAACTCTGAATCACTGGATATAGCCACAGATAATACATAACCTGTGTGACCACTCATAGTTTTACAGGTACCTGTCTTGACGTCCCATAGTCTCACCGTCTCATCTCTACTTCCCAATACGATGAACTCTGAATCACTGGATATAGCCACAGATAATACAGAATTTGTGTGACCACTCATAGTCTTACAGGTACATGTCTTGACGTCCCATAGTCTCACCGTCTCATCTCTACTTCCCGATACGATGAACTCTGAATCACTGGATATAGCCACAGATAATGCAGAATTTGTGTGACCACTCATAGTCTTACAGGTACCTGTCTTGACGTCCCATAGTCTCACCGTCTCATCTCTACTTCCCGATACGATGAACTCTGAATCAATGGATATAGCCACAGATAATACAGAATTTGTGTGACCACTCATAGTCTTACAGCTACCTGTCTTGACGTCCCATAGTCTCACCGTTTAATCATAACCTCCCGATACAATGAACTCTGAATCACTAGATATAGCCACAGATAATACAGAATTTGTGTGACCACTCATAGTCTTACAGCTACCTGTCTTGACGTCCCATAGTCTCACCGTATTATATCTACTTCCCGATACGATGAACTCTGAATCACTGGATATAGCCACAGCAGATACATAACCTGTGTGACCACTCATAGTCTTACAGGTACCTGTCTTGACGTCCCATAGTCTCACCGTCTCATCTCTATTTCTGATGCGATGAACTCTGAATCACTAGATATAGCCACAGATAATACAGAATTTGTGTGACCACTTATAGTCTTACAGGTACCTGTCTTGACGTCCCATAGTCTCACCGTTTAATCATAACCTCCCGATACGATGAACTCTGAATCACTGGATATAGACACAGATAATACAGAATTTGTGTGACCACTCATAGTCTTACAGGTACCTGTCTTGACGTCCCATAGTCTCACCGTATTATATCTACTTCCCGATACGATGAACTCTGAATCACTGGATATAGCCACAGCAGATACATAACCTGTGTGACCACTCATGGTCTTACAGGTACCTGTCTTGACGTCCCATAGTCTCACCGTATTATCTCTACTTCCCGATACGATGAACTCTGAATCACTGGATATAGCCACAGCAGATACATAACCTGTGTGACCACTCATGGTCTTACAGGTACCTGTCTTGACGTCCCATAGTCTCACCGTCTCATCTCTACTTCCCGATACGATGAACTCTGAATCACTGGATATAGCCACAGATGATACCTAATTAGTGTGACCACTCATAGTCTTACAGGTACCTGTCTTGACGTCCCATAGTCTCACCGTCTCATCTCTACTTCCCGATACAATGAACTCTGAATCACTGGATATAGCCACAGATCATACCTAATTAGTGTGACCACTCATAGTCTTACAGGTACCTGTCTTGACGTCCCATAGTCTCACCGTATTATCTCTACTTCCCGATACGATGAACTCTGAATCACTGGATATAGCCACAGCAGATACATAACCTGTGTGACCACTCATGGTCTTACAGGTACCTGTCTTGACGTCCCATAGTCTCACCGTCTCATCTCTACTTCCCGATACGATGAACTCTGAATCACTGGATATAGCCACAGATAATACAGAATTTGTGTGACCACTCATAGTCTTACAGGTACCTGTCTTGACGTCCCATAGTCTCACCGTCTCATCTCTACTTCCCGATACGATGAACTCTGAATCACTGGATATAGCCACAGCAGATACATAACCTGTGTGACCACTCATAGTCTTACAGGTACCTGTCTTGACGTCCCATAGTCTCACCGTCTCATCTCTACTTCCCGATACGATGAACTCTGAATCACTGCATAAAGCCACAGATAATACAGAATTTGTGTGACCACTCATAGTCTTACAGGTACCTGTCTTGACGTTCCATAGTCTCACCGTCTCATCTCTACTTCCCGATACGATGAACTCTGAATCACTGGATATAGCCACAGATGATACATAACCTGTGTGACCACTCATGGTCTTACAGGTACCTGTCTTGACGTCCTATAGTCTCACCGTTTAATCATAACCTCCCGATACGATGAACTCTGAATCAATGGATATAGCCACAGATCATACCTAATTGTGTGACCACTCATAGTCTTACAGGTACCTGTCTTGACGTCCCATAGTCTCACCGTCTCATCTCTACTTCCCGATACGATGAACTCTGAATCAATGGATATAGCCACAGATAATACAGAATTAGTGTGACCACTCATAGTCTTACAGCTACCTGTCTTGACGTTCCATAGTCTCACGGTATTATCTCTACTTCCCGATACGATGAACTCTGAATCACTGGATATAGCCACAGATAATACAGAATTTGTGTGACCACTCATAGTCTTACAGGTACCTGTCTTGACGTCCCATAGTCTCACCGTCTCATCTCTACTTCCCGATACGATGAACTCTGAATCAATGGATATAGCCACAGATCATACCTAATTAGTGTGACCACTCATAGTCTTACAGGTACCTGTCTTGACGTCCCATAGTCTCACCGTTTAATCTCTACTTCCCGATACGATGAACTCTGAATCACTGGATATAGCCACAGATAATACAGAATTAGTGTGACCACTCATAGTCTTACAGGTACATGTCTTGACGTCCCATAGTCTCACCGTCTCATCTCTACTTCCCGATACGATGAACTCTGAATCACTGGATATAGCCACAGCAGATACATAACCTGTGTGACCACTCATAGTCTTACAGGTACCTGTCTTGACGTCCCATAGTCTCACCGTCTCATCTCTACTTCCCGATACGATGAACTCTGAATCACTGGATATAGCCACAGATGATACAGAATTTGTGTGACCACTCATAGTCTTACAGGTACCTGGCTTGACGTCCCATAGTCTCACCGTTTAATCATAACCTCCCGATACGATGAACTCTGAATCACTGGATATAGCCACAGATAATACAGAATTTGTGTGAACACTCATAGTCTTACAGGTACCTGTCTTGACGTCCCATAGTCTCACCGTCTCATCTCTACTTCCCGATACGATGAACTCTGAATCACTGGATATAGCCACAGATCATACCTAATTTGTGTGACCAATCATAGTCTTACAGGTACCTGTCTTGACGTCCCATAGTCTCACCGTATTATATCTACTTCCCGATACGATGAACTCTGAATCACTGGATATAGCCACAGATGATACAGAATGTGTGTGACCACTCATAGTCTTACAGCTACCTGTCTTGACGTCCCATAGTCTCACCGTATTATCTCTACTTCCCGATACGATGAACTCTGAATCACTGGATATAGCCACAGATGATACCTAATTAGTGTGACCACTCATAGTCTTACAGGTACCTGTCTTGACGTCCCATAGTCTCACCGTTTAATCATAACATCCCGATACAATGAACTCTGAATCACTGGATATAGCCACAGATGATACCTAATTAGTGTGACCACTCATGGTCTTACAGGTACCTGTCTTGACGTCCCATAGTCTCACGGTATTAAATCTACTTCCCGATACGATGAACTCTGAATCACTGGATATAGCCACAGATAATACAGAATTTGTGTGACCACTCATAGTCTTACAGGTACCTGTCTTGACGTCCCATAGTCTCACCGTATTATCTCTACTTCCCAATACGATGAACTCTGAATCACTGGATATAGCCACAGCAGATACATAACCTGTGTGACCACTCATGGTCTTACAGGTACCTGTCTTGACGTCCCATAGTCTCACCGTCTCATCATGACTTCCCGATACGATGAACTCTGAATCACTGGATATAGCCACAGATAATACAGAATTAGTGTGACCACTCATAGTCTTACAGCTACCTGTCTTGACGTCCCATAGTCTCACCGTCTCATCTCTACTTCCCGATACAATGAACTCTGAATCACTGGATATAGCCACAGCAGATACATAACCTGTGTGACCACTCATAGTCTTACAGCTACCTGTCTTGACGTCCCATAGTCTCACCGTATTATCTCTACTTCCCGATACGATGAACTCTGAATCACTGGATATAGCCACAGCAGATACATAACCTGTGTGACCACTCATAGTCTTACAGGTACCTGTCTTGACGTCCCATAGTCTCACCGTCTCATCTCTACTTCCCGATACGATGAACTCTGAATCACTGGATATAGCCACAGATGATACAGAATTTGTGTGACCACTCATAGTCTTACAGGTACCTGTCTTGACGTCCCATAGTCTCACCGTATTATCTCAACTTCCAGATACGATGAACTCTGAATCACTGGATATAGCCACAGATAATACAGAATGTGTGTGACCACTCATAGTCTTACAGGTACCTGTCTTGACGTCCCATAGTCTCACCGTCTCATCTCTACTTCCCAATACGATGAACTCTGAATCACTGGATATAGCCACAGATAATACAGAATTTGTGTGACCAATCATAGTCTTACAGGTACCTGTCTTGACGTCCCATAGTCTCACCGTCTCATCTCTACTTCCCGATACGATGAACTCTGAATCACTGGATATAGCCACAGCAGATACATAACCTGTGTGACCACTCATAGTCTTACAGGTACCTGGCTTGACGTCCCATAGTCTCACCGTCTCATCTCTACTTCCCGATACGATGAACTCTGAATCAATGGATATAGCCACAGATAATACAGAATGTGTGTGACCACTCATGGTCTTACAGGTACCTGTCTTGACGTCCCATAGTCTCACGGTATTATCTCTACTTCCCGATACGATGAACTCTGAATCACTGGATATAGCCACAGATCATACCTAATTTGTGTGACCAATCATAGTCTTACAGGTACCTGTCTTGACGTCCCATAGTCTCACCGTATTATATCTACTTCCCGATACGATGAACTCTGAATCACTGGATATAGCCACAGATGATACAGAATGTGTGTGACCACTCATAGTCTTACAGCTACCTGTCTTGACGTCCCATAGTCTCACCGTATTATCTCTACTTCCCGATACGATGAACTCTGAATCACTGGATATAGCCACAGATGATACCTAATTAGTGTGACCACTCATAGTCTTACAGGTACCTGTCTTGACGTCCCATAGTCTCACCGTTTAATCATAACATCCCGATACAATGAACTCTGAATCACTGGATATAGCCACAGATGATACCTAATTAGTGTGACCACTCATGGTCTTACAGGTACCTGTCTTGACGTCCCATAGTCTCACGGTATTAAATCTACTTCCCGATACGATGAACTCTGAATCACTGGATATAGCCACAGATCATACCTAATTTGTGTGAACACTCATAGTCTTACAGGTACCTGTCTTGACGTCCCATAGTCTCACCGTTTAATCATAACCTCCCGATACGATGAACTCTGAATCACTGGATATAGCCACAGATAATACAGAATGTGTGTGACCACTCATAGTCTTACAGGTACCTGTCTTGACGTCCCATAGTCTCACCGTCTCATCTCTACTTCCCAATACGATGAACTCTGAATCACTGGATATAGCCACAGATAATACAGAATGTGTGTGAACACTCATAGTCTTACAGCTACCTGTCTTGACGTCCCATAGTCTCACCGTATTATCTCTACTCCCCGATACGATGAACTCTGAATCACTGGATATAGCCACAGCAGATACATAACCTGTGTGACCACTCATAGTCTTACAGGTACCTGGCTTGACGTCCCATAGTCTCACCGTCTCATCTCTACTTCCCGATACGATGAACTCTGAATCAATGGATATAGCCACAGATAATACAGAATGTGTGTGACCACTCATGGTCTTACAGGTACCTGTCTTGACGTCCCATAGTCTCACGGTATTATCTCTACTTCCCGATACGATGAACTCTGAATCACTGGATATAGCCACAGATCATACCTAATTTGTGTGAACACTCATAGTCTTACAGGTACCTGTCTTGACGTCCCATAGTCTCACCGTTTAATCATAACCTCCCGATACGATGAACTCTGAATCACTGCATAAAGCCACAGATAATACAGAATGTGTGTGACCACTCATAGTCTTACAGGTACCTGTCTTGACGTCCCATAGTCTCACCGTCTCATCTCTACTTCCCAATACGATGAACTCTGAATCACTGGATATAGCCACAGATAATACAGAATGTGTGTGAACACTCATAGTCTTACAGGTACCTGTCTTGACGTCCCATAGTCTCACGGTATTATCTCTACTTCCCGATACGATGAACTCTGAATCACTGGATATAGCCACAGCAGATACATAACCTGTGTGACCACTCATGGTCTTACAGGTACCTGTCTTGACGTCCCATAGTCTCACCGTATTATCTCTACTTCCCGATACGATGAACTCTGAATCACTGGATATAGCCACAGATGATACAGAATTTGTGTGACCACTCATAGTCTTACAGCTACCTGTCTTGACGTCCCATAGTCTCACGGTATTATCTCTACTTCCCGATACGATGAACTCTGAATCACTGGATATAGCCACAGATAATACAGAATGTGTGTGAACACTCATAGTCTTACAGGTACCTGTCTTGACGTCCCATAGTCTCACCGTCTCATCTCTACTTCCCGATACGATGAACTCTGAATCACTGGATATAGCCACAGATGATACCTAATTAGTGTGACCACTCATAGTCTTACAGGTACCTGTCTTGACGTCCCATAGTCTCACCGTCTCATCTCTACTTCCCGATACGATGAACTCTGAATCACTGGATATAGCCACAGCAGATACATAACCTGTGTGACCACTCATAGTCTTACAGGTACCTGGCTTGACGTCCCATAGTCTCACCGTTTAATCATAACCTCCCGATACGATGAACTCTGAATCACTGGATATAGCCACAGATAATACAGAATTTGTGTGAACACTCATAGTCTTACAGCTACCTGTCTTGACGTCCCATAGTCTCACCGTCTCATCTCTACTTCCCGATACGATGAACTCTGAATCACTGGATATAGCCACAGATAATACATAACCTGTGTGACCACTCATAGTCTTACAGGTACCTGTCTTGACGTCCCATAGTCTCACCGTCTCATCTCTACTTCCCGATACGATGAACTCTGAATCACTAGATATAGCCACAGATAATACAGAATGTGTGTGACCACTCATGGTCTTACAGGTACCTGTCTTGACGTCCCATAGTCTCACCGTCTCATCTCTACTTCCCGATACGATGAACTCTGAATCACTGGATATAGCCACAGATCATACCTAATTTGTGTGACCAATCATAGTCTTACAGGTACCTGTCTTGACGTCCCATAGTCTCACCGTATTATCTCTACTTCCCGATACAATGAACTCTGAATCACTGGATATAGCCACAGATAATACAGAATGTGTGTGACCACTCATGGTCTTACAGGTACCTGTCTTGACGTCCCATAGTCTCACCGTATTATCTCTACTCCCCGATACGATGAACTCTGAATCACTGGATATAGCCACAGATAATACAGAATTTGTGTGACCACTCATAGTCTTACAGGTACCTGTCTTGACGTCCCATAGTCTCACCGTCTCATCTCTACTTCCCGATACGATGAACTCTGAATCACTGGATATAGCCACAGATCATACCTAATTTGTGTGACCAATCATAGTCTTACAGGTACCTGTCTTGACGTCCCATAGTCTCACCGTCTTATCATAACTTCCCGATACAATGAACTCTGAATCACTGGATATAGCCACAGCAGATACATAACCTGTGTGACCACTCATAGTCTTACAGCTACCTGTCTTGACGTCCCATAGTCTCACCGTATTATCTCTACTTCCCGATACGATGAACTCTGAATCACTGGATATAGCCACAGCAGATACATAACCTGTGTGACCACTCATAGTCTTACAGGTACCTGTCTTGACGTCCCATAGTCTCACCGTCTCATCTCTACTTCCCGATACGATGAACTCTGAATCACTGGATATAGCCACAGATGATACAGAATTTGTGTGACCACTCATAGTCTTACAGGTACCTGTCTTGACGTCCCATAGTCTCACCGTCTCATCTCTACTTCCCGATACGATGAACTCTGAATCAATGGATATAGCCACAGATCATACCTAATTAGTGTGACCACTCATAGTCTTACAGGTACCTGTCTTGACGTCCCATAGTCTCACCGTTTAATCTCTACTTCCCGATACGATGAACTCTGAATCACTGGATATAGCCACAGATAATACAGAATTAGTGTGACCACTCATAGTCTTACAGGTACATGTCTTGACGTCCCATAGTCTCACCGTCTCATCTCTACTTCCCGATACGATGAACTCTGAATCACTGGATATAGCCACAGATAATGCAGAATTTGTGTGACCACTCATAGTCTTACAGGTACCTGTCTTGACGTTCCATAGTCTCACCGTCTCATCTCTACTTCCCGATACGATGAACTCTGAATCACTGGATATAGCCACAGCAGATACATAACCTGTGTGACCACTCATAGTCTTACAGGTACCTGGCTTGACGTCCCATAGTCTCACCGTTTAATCATAACCTCCCGATACGATGAACTCTGAATCACTGGATATAGCCACAGATAATACAGAATTTGTGTGAACACTCATAGTCTTACAGGTACCTGTCTTGACGTCCCATAGTCTCACCGTCTCATCTCTACTTCCCGATACGATGAACTCTGAATCACTGGATATAGCCACAGATCATACCTAATTTGTGTGACCAATCATAGTCTTACAGGTACCTGTCTTGACGTCCCATAGTCTCACCGTATTATATCTACTTCCCGATACGATGAACTCTGAATCACTGGATATAGCCACAGATGATACAGAATGTGTGTGACCACTCATAGTCTTACAGCTACCTGTCTTGACGTCCCATAGTCTCACCGTATTATCTCTACTTCCCGATACGATGAACTCTGAATCACTGGATATAGCCACAGATGATACCTAATTAGTGTGACCACTCATAGTCTTACAGGTACCTGTCTTGACGTCCCATAGTCTCACCGTTTAATCATAACATCCCGATACAATGAACTCTGAATCACTGGATATAGCCACAGATGATACCTAATTAGTGTGACCACTCATGGTCTTACAGGTACCTGTCTTGACGTCCCATAGTCTCACGGTATTAAATCTACTTCCCGATACGATGAACTCTGAATCAATGGATATAGCCACAGATCATACCTAATTAGTGTGACCACTCATAGTCTTACAGGTACCTGTCTTGACGTCCCATAGTCTCACCGTCTCATCTCTACTTCCCGATACGATGAACTCTGAATCAATGGATATAGCCACAGATCATACCTAATTAGTGTGACCACTCATAGTCTTACAGCTACCTGTCTTGACGTCCCATAGTCTCACCGTCTCATCTCTACTTCCCGATACGATGAACTCTGAATCACTGGATATAGCCACAGATAATACAGAATTTGTGTGACCACTCATAGTCTTACAGCTACCTGTCTTGACGTCCCATAGTCTCACCGTCTCATCTCTACTTCCCGATACGATGAACTCTGAATCAATGGATATAGCCACAGATAATACAGAATTTGTGTGACCACTCATAGTCTTACAGCTACCTGTCTTGACGTCCCATAGTCTCACCGTCTCATCTCTACTTCCCGATACGATGAACTCTGAATCACTAGATATAGCCACAGATAATACAGAATGTGTGTGACCACTCATGGTCTTACAGGTACCTGTCTTGACGTCCCATAGTCTCACCGTCTCATCTCTACTTCCCGATACGATGAACTCTGAATCACTGGATATAGCCACAGATCATACCTAATTTGTGTGACCAATCATAGTCTTACAGGTACCTGTCTTGACGTCCCATAGTCTCACCGTATTATCTCTACTTCCCGATACGATGAACTCTGAATCACTGGATATAGCCACAGATAATACAGAATGTGTGTGACCACTCATGGTCTTACAGGTACCTGTCTTGACGTCCCATAGTCTCACCGTATTATCTCTACTCCCCGATACGATGAACTCTGAATCACTGGATATAGCCACAGATAATACAGAATTTGTGTGACCACTCATAGTCTTACAGGTACCTGTCTTGACGTCCCATAGTCTCACCGTCTCATCTCTACTTCCCGATACGATGAACTCTGAATCACTGGATATAGCCACAGATCATACCTAATTTGTGTGACCAATCATAGTCTTACAGGTACCTGTCTTGACGTCCCATAGTCTCACCGTCTTATCATAACTTCCCGATACAATGAACTCTGAATCACTGGATATAGCCACAGCAGATACATAACCTGTGTGACCACTCATAGTCTTACAGCTACCTGTCTTGACGTCCCATAGTCTCACCGTATTATCTCTACTTCCCGATACGATGAACTCTGAATCACTGGATATAGCCACAGCAGATACATAACCTGTGTGACCACTCATAGTCTTACAGGTACCTGTCTTGACGTCCCATAGTCTCACCGTCTCATCTCTACTTCCCGATACGATGAACTCTGAATCACTGGATATAGCCACAGATGATACAGAATTTGTGTGACCACTCATAGTCTTACAGGTACCTGTCTTGACGTCCCATAGTCTCACCGTCTCATCTCTACTTCCCGATACGATGAACTCTGAATCAATGGATATAGCCACAGATCATACCTAATTAGTGTGACCACTCATAGTCTTACAGGTACCTGTCTTGACGTCCCATAGTCTCACCGTTTAATCTCTACTTCCCGATACGATGAACTCTGAATCACTGGATATAGCCACAGATAATACAGAATTAGTGTGACCACTCATAGTCTTACAGGTACATGTCTTGACGTCCCATAGTCTCACCGTCTCATCTCTACTTCCCGATACGATGAACTCTGAATCACTGGATATAGCCACAGATAATGCAGAATTTGTGTGACCACTCATAGTCTTACAGGTACCTGTCTTGACGTTCCATAGTCTCACCGTCTCATCTCTACTTCCCGATACGATGAACTCTGAATCACTGGATATAGCCACAGCAGATACATAACCTGTGTGACCACTCATAGTCTTACAGGTACCTGGCTTGACGTCCCATAGTCTCACCGTTTAATCATAACCTCCCGATACGATGAACTCTGAATCACTGGATATAGCCACAGATAATACAGAATTTGTGTGAACACTCATAGTCTTACAGGTACCTGTCTTGACGTCCCATAGTCTCACCGTCTCATCTCTACTTCCCGATACGATGAACTCTGAATCACTGGATATAGCCACAGATCATACCTAATTTGTGTGACCAATCATAGTCTTACAGGTACCTGTCTTGACGTCCCATAGTCTCACCGTATTATATCTACTTCCCGATACGATGAACTCTGAATCACTGGATATAGCCACAGATGATACAGAATGTGTGTGACCACTCATAGTCTTACAGCTACCTGTCTTGACGTCCCATAGTCTCACCGTATTATCTCTACTTCCCGATACGATGAACTCTGAATCACTGGATATAGCCACAGATGATACCTAATTAGTGTGACCACTCATAGTCTTACAGGTACCTGTCTTGACGTCCCATAGTCTCACCGTCTTATCATAACTTCCCGATACAATGAACTCTGAATCACTGGATATAGCCACAGATGATACCTAATTAGTGTGACCACTCATGGTCTTACAGGTACCTGTCTTGACGTCCCATAGTCTCACGGTATTAAATCTACTTCCCGATACGATGAACTCTGAATCACTGGATATAGCCACAGATAATACAGAATTTGTGTGACCACTCATAGTCTTACAGGTACCTGTCTTGACGTCCCATAGTCTCACCGTATTATCTCTACTTCCCAATACGATGAACTCTGAATCACTGGATATAGCCACAGCAGATACATAACCTGTGTGACCACTCATGGTCTTACAGGTACCTGTCTTGACGTCCCATAGTCTCACCGTCTCATCATGACTTCCCGATACGATGAACTCTGAATCACTGGATATAGCCACAGATAATACAGAATTAGTGTGACCACTCATAGTCTTACAGCTACCTGTCTTGACGTCCCATAGTCTCACCGTCTCATCTCTACTTCCCGATACAATGAACTCTGAATCACTGGATATAGCCACAGCAGATACATAACCTGTGTGACCACTCATAGTCTTACAGCTACCTGTCTTGACGTCCCATAGTCTCACCGTATTATCTCTACTTCCCGATACGATGAACTCTGAATCACTGGATATAGCCACAGCAGATACATAACCTGTGTGACCACTCATAGTCTTACAGGTACCTGTCTTGACGTCCCATAGTCTCACCGTCTCATCTCTACTTCCCGATACGATGAACTCTGAATCACTGGATATAGCCACAGATGATACAGAATTTGTGTGACCACTCATAGTCTTACAGGTACCTGTCTTGACGTCCCATAGTCTCACCGTATTATCTCAACTTCCAGATACGATGAACTCTGAATCACTGGATATAGCCACAGATAATACAGAATGTGTGTGACCACTCATAGTCTTACAGGTACCTGTCTTGACGTCCCATAGTCTCACCGTCTCATCTCTACTTCCCAATACGATGAACTCTGAATCACTGGATATAGCCACAGATAATACAGAATTTGTGTGACCAATCATAGTCTTACAGGTACCTGTCTTGACGTCCCATAGTCTCACCGTCTCATCTCTACTTCCCGATACGATGAACTCTGAATCACTGGATATAGCCACAGCAGATACATAACCTGTGTGACCACTCATAGTCTTACAGGTACCTGGCTTGACGTCCCATAGTCTCACCGTCTCATCTCTACTTCCCGATACGATGAACTCTGAATCAATGGATATAGCCACAGATAATACAGAATGTGTGTGACCACTCATGGTCTTACAGGTACCTGTCTTGACGTCCCATAGTCTCACGGTATTATCTCTACTTCCCGATACGATGAACTCTGAATCACTGGATATAGCCACAGATAATACAGAATGTGTGTGAACACTCATAGTCTTACAGGTACCTGTCTTGACGTCCCATAGTCTCACCGTCTCATCTCTACTTCCCGATACGATGAACTCTGAATCACTGGATATAGCCACAGATAATACATAACCTGTGTGACCACTCATAGTTTTACAGGTACCTGTCTTGACGTCCCATAGTCTCACCGTATTATCTCTACTTCCCGATACGATGAACTCTGAATCACTGGATATAGCCACAGATAATACCTAATTAGTGTGACCACTCATGGTCTTACAGGTACCTGTCTTGACGTCCCATAGTCTCATCGTTTAATAATAACCCCCCGATACGATGAACTCTGAATCACTGGATATAGCCACAGCAGATACATAACCTGTGTGACCACTCATAGTCTTACAGGTACCTGGCTTGACGTCCCATAGTCTCACGGTATTATCTCTACTTCCCGATACGATGAACTCTGAATCACTGGATATAGCCACAGATAATACAGAATGTGTGTGAACACTCATAGTCTTACAGGTACCTGTCTTGACGTCCCATAGTCTCACGGTATTATCTCTACTTCCCGATACGATGAACTCTGAATCACTGGATATAGCCACAGCAGATACATAACCTGTGTGACCACTCATGGTCTTACAGGTACCTGTCTTGACGTCCCATAGTCTCACCGTATTATCTCTACTTCCCGATACGATGAACTCTGAATCACTGGATATAGCCACAGATGATACAGAATTTGTGTGACCACTCATAGTCTTACAGCTACCTGTCTTGACGTCCCATAGTCTCACGGTATTATCTCTACTTCCCGATACGATGAACTCTGAATCACTGGATATAGCCACAGATAATACAGAATGTGTGTGAACACTCATAGTCTTACAGGTACCTGTCTTGACGTCCCATAGTCTCACCGTCTCATCTCTACTTCCCGATACGATGAACTCTGAATCACTGGATATAGCCACAGATGATACCTAATTAGTGTGACCACTCATAGTCTTACAGGTACCTGTCTTGACGTCCCATAGTCTCACCGTCTCATCTCTACTTCCCGATACGATGAACTCTGAATCACTGGATATAGCCACAGCAGATACATAACCTGTGTGACCACTCATAGTCTTACAGGTACCTGGCTTGACGTCCCATAGTCTCACCGTTTAATCATAACCTCCCGATACGATGAACTCTGAATCACTGGATATAGCCACAGATAATACAGAATTTGTGTGAACACTCATAGTCTTACAGCTACCTGTCTTGACGTCCCATAGTCTCACCGTCTCATCTCTACTTCCCGATACGATGAACTCTGAATCACTGGATATAGCCACAGATCATACCTAATTTGTGTGACCAATCATAGTCTTACAGGTACCTGTCTTGACGTCCCATAGTCTCACCGTATTATCTCTACTTCCCGATACGATGAACTCTGAATCACTGGATATAGCCACAGATGATACAGAATTTGTGTGACCACTCATAGTCTTACAGCTACCTGTCTTGACGTCCCATAGTCTCACGGTATTATCTCTACTTCCCGATACGATGAACTCTGAATCACTGGATATAGCCACAGCAGATACATAACCTGTGTGACCACTCATAGTCTTACAGGTACCTGTCTTGACGTCCCATAGTCTCACCGTCTCATCTCTACTTCCCGATACGATGAACTCTGAATCAATGGATATAGCCACAGATCATACCTAATTAGTGTGACCACTCATAGTCTTACAGCTACCTGTCTTGACGTCCCATAGTCTCACCGTCTCATCTCTACTTCCCGATACGATGAACTCTGAATCACTGGATATAGCCACAGATAATACAGAATTTGTGTGACCACTCATAGTCTTACAGCTACCTGTCTTGACGTCCCATAGTCTCACCGTCTCATCTCTACTTCCCGATACGATGAACTCTGAATCACTGGATATAGCCACAGCAGATACATAACCTGTGTGACCACTCATAGTCTTACAGGTACCTGGCTTGACGTCCCATAGTCTCACCGTTTAATCTCTACTTCCCGATACGATGAACTCTGAATCACTGGATATAGCCACAGATAATACAGAATTAGTGTGACCACTCATAGTCTTACAGGTACATGTCTTGACGTCCCATAGTCTCACCGTCTCATCTCTACTTCCCGATACGATGAACTCTGAATCACTGGATATAGCCACAGCAGATACATAACCTGTGTGACCACTCATAGTCTTACAGGTACCTGTCTTGACGTCCCATAGTCTCACCGTCTCATCTCTACTTCCCGATACGATGAACTCTGAATCACTGGATATAGCCACAGATGATACAGAATTTGTGTGACCACTCATAGTCTTACAGGTACCTGGCTTGACGTCCCATAGTCTCACCGTTTAATCATAACCTCCCGATACGATGAACTCTGAATCACTGGATATAGCCACAGATAATACAGAATGTGTGTGAACACTCATAGTCTTACAGGTACCTGTCTTGACGTCCCATAGTCTCACCGTCTCATCTCTACTTCCCGATACGATGAACTCTGAATCACTGGATATAGCCACAGATCATACCTAATTTGTGTGACCAATCATAGTCTTACAGGTACCTGTCTTGACGTCCCATAGTCTCACCGTATTATATCTACTTCCCGATACGATGAACTCTGAATCACTGGATATAGCCACAGATGATACAGAATGTGTGTGACCACTCATAGTCTTACAGCTACCTGTCTTGACGTCCCATAGTCTCACCGTCTCATCTCTACTTCCCGATACGATGAACTCTGAATCACTGGATATAGCCACAGATGATACAGAATTTGTGTGACCACTCATAGTCTTACAGGTACCTGTCTTGACGTCCCATAGTCTCACCGTATTATCTCAACTTCCAGATACGATGAACTCTGAATCACTGGATATAGCCACAGATAATACAGAATGTGTGTGACCACTCATAGTCTTACAGGTACCTGTCTTGACGTCCCATAGTCTCACCGTCTCATCTCTACTTCCCAATACGATGAACTCTGAATCACTGGATATAGCCACAGATAATACAGAATTTGTGTGACCAATCATAGTCTTACAGGTACCTGTCTTGACGTCCCATAGTCTCACCGTCTCATCTCTACTTCCCGATACGATGAACTCTGAATCACTGGATATGGCCACAGCAGATACATAACCTGTGTGACCACTCATAGTCTTACAGGTACCTGGCTTGACGTCCCATAGTCTCACCGTCTCATCTCTACTTCCCGATACGATGAACTCTGAATCAATGGATATAGCCACAGATAATACAGAATGTGTGTGACCACTCATGGTCTTACAGGTACCTGTCTTGACGTCCCATAGTCTCACGGTATTATCTCTACTTCCCGATACGATGAACTCTGAATCACTGGATATAGCCACAGATCATACCTAATTTGTGTGACCAATCATAGTCTTACAGGTACCTGTCTTGACGTCCCATAGTCTCACCGTATTATCTCTACTTCCCGATACGATGAACTCTGAATCACTGGATATAGCCACAGATGATACAGAATTTGTGTGACCACTCATAGTCTTACAGCTACCTGTCTTGACGTCCCATAGTCTCACCGTATTATCTCTACTCCCCGATACGATGAACTCTGAATCACTGGATATAGCCACAGCAGATACATAACCTGTGTGACCACTCATAGTCTTACAGGTACCTGGCTTGACGTCCCATAGTCTCACCGTCTCATCTCTACTTCCCGATACGATGAACTCTGAATCAATGGATATAGCCACAGATAATACAGAATGTGTGTGACCACTCATGGTCTTACAGGTACCTGTCTTGACGTCCCATAGTCTCACCGTCTCATCTCTACTTCCCGATACGATGAACTCTGAATCACTGGATATAGCCACAGATCATACCTAATTTGTGTGAACACTCATAGTCTTACAGGTACCTGTCTTGACGTCCCATAGTCTCACCGTTTAATAATAACCCCCCGATACGATGAACTCTGAATCACTGGATATAGCCACAGCAGATACATAACCTGTGTGACCACTCATAGTCTTACAGGTACCTGGCTTGACGTCCCATAGTCTCACGGTATTATCTCTACTTCCCGATACGATGAACTCTGAATCACTGGATATAGCCACAGATAATACAGAATGTGTGTGAACACTCATAGTCTTACAGGTACCTGTCTTGACGTCCCATAGTCTCACGGTATTATCTCTACTTCCCGATACGATGAACTCTGAATCACTGGATATAGCCACAGCAGATACATAACCTGTGTGACCACTCATGGTCTTACAGGTACCTGTCTTGACGTCCCATAGTCTCACCGTATTATCTCTACTTCCCGATACGATGAACTCTGAATCACTGGATATAGCCACAGATGATACAGAATTTGTGTGACCACTCATAGTCTTACAGCTACCTGTCTTGACGTCCCATAGTCTCACGGTATTATCTCTACTTCCCGATACGATGAACTCTGAATCACTGGATATAGCCACAGATAATACAGAATGTGTGTGAACACTCATAGTCTTACAGGTACCTGTCTTGACGTCCCATAGTCTCACCGTCTCATCTCTACTTCCCGATACGATGAACTCTGAATCACTGGATATAGCCACAGATGATACCTAATTAGTGTGACCACTCATAGTCTTACAGGTACCTGTCTTGACGTCCCATAGTCTCACCGTCTCATCTCTACTTCCCGATACGATGAACTCTGAATCACTGGATATAGCCACAGCAGATACATAACCTGTGTGACCACTCATAGTCTTACAGGTACCTGGCTTGACGTCCCATAGTCTCACCGTTTAATCATAACCTCCCGATACGATGAACTCTGAATCACTGGATATAGCCACAGATAATACAGAATTTGTGTGAACACTCATAGTCTTACAGCTACCTGTCTTGACGTCCCATAGTCTCACCGTATTATCTCTACTTCCCGATACGATGAACTCTGAATCACTGGATATAGCCACAGATGATACAGAATTTGTGTGACCACTCATAGTCTTACAGCTACCTGTCTTGACGTCCCATAGTCTCACGGTATTATCTCTACTTCCCGATACGATGAACTCTGAATCACTGGATATAGCCACAGATCATACCTAATTTGTGTGACCAATCATAGTCTTACAGGTACCTGTCTTGACGTCCCATAGTCTCACCGTATTATCTCTACTTCCCGATACGATGAACTCTGAATCACTGGATATAGCCACAGATGATACAGAATTTGTGTGACCACTCATAGTCTTACAGCTACCTGTCTTGACGTCCCATAGTCTCACGGTATTATCTCTACTTCCCGATACGATGAACTCTGAATCACTGGATATAGCCACAGCAGATACATAACCTGTGTGACCACTCATAGTCTTACAGGTACCTGTCTTGACGTCCCATAGTCTCACCGTCTCATCTCTACTTCCCGATACGATGAACTCTGAATCAATGGATATAGCCACAGATCATACCTAATTAGTGTGACCACTCATAGTCTTACAGCTACCTGTCTTGACGTCCCATAGTCTCACCGTCTCATCTCTACTTCCCGATACGATGAACTCTGAATCACTGGATATAGCCACAGATAATACAGAATTTGTGTGACCACTCATAGTCTTACAGCTACCTGTCTTGACGTCCCATAGTCTCACCGTCTCATCTCTACTTCCCGATACGATGAACTCTGAATCAATGGATATAGCCACAGATAATACAGAATTTGTGTGACCACTCATAGTCTTACAGCTACCTGTCTTGACGTCCCATAGTCTCACCGTCTCATCTCTACTTCCCGATACGATGAACTCTGAATCACTAGATATAGCCACAGATAATACAGAATGTGTGTGACCACTCATGGTCTTACAGGTACCTGTCTTGACGTCCCATAGTCTCACCGTCTCATCTCTACTTCCCGATACGATGAACTCTGAATCACTGGATATAGCCACAGATCATACCTAATTTGTGTGACCAATCATAGTCTTACAGGTACCTGTCTTGACGTCCCATAGTCTCACCGTATTATCTCTACTTCCCGATACGATGAACTCTGAATCACTGGATATAGCCACAGATAATACAGAATTTGTGTGACCACTCATAGTCTTACAGGTACCTGTCTTGACGTCCCATAGTCTCACCGTATTATCTCTACTACCCGATACGATGAACTCTGAATCACTGGATATAGCCACAGATAATACAGAATTTGTGTGACCACTCATAGTCTTACAGGTACCTGTCTTGACGTCCCATAGTCTCACCGTCTCATCTCTACTTCCCGATACGATGAACTCTGAATCACTGGATATAGCCACAGATAATACAGAATTTGTGTGACCACTCATAGTCTTACAGCTACCTGTCTTGACGTCCCATAGTCTCACCGTATTATCTCTACTTCCCGATACGATGAACTCTGAATCACTGGATATAGCCACAGATAATACAGAATGTGTGTGACCACTCATGGTCTTACAGGTACCTGTCTTGACGTCCCATAGTCTCACCGTATTATCTCTACTCCCCGATACGATGAACTCTGAATCACTGGATATAGCCACAGATGATACAGAATTTGTGTGACCACTCATAGTCTTACAGGTACCTGTCTTGACGTCCCATAGTCTCACCGTCTCATCTCTACTTCCCGATACGATGAACTCTGAATCACTGGATATAGCCACAGATAATACAGAATTTGTGTGACCACTCATAGTCTTACAGGTACCTGTCTTGACGTCCCATAGTCTCACCGTCTCATCTCTACTTCCCGATACGATGAACTCTGAATCACTGGATATAGCCACAGCAGATACATAACCTGTGTGACCACTCATAGTCTTACAGGTACCTGTCTTGACGTCCCATAGTCTCACCGTCTCATCTCTACTTCCCAATACGATGAACTCTGAATCACTGGATATAGCCACAGATGATACAGAATTTGTGTGACCACTCATAGTCTTACAGCTACCTGTCTTGACGTCCCATAGTCTCACCGTCTCATCTCTACTTCCCGATACGATGAACTCTGAATCACTGGATATAGCCACAGCAGATACATAACCTGTGTGACCACTCATAGTCTTACAGGTACCTGGCTTGACGTCCCATAGTCTCACCGTCTCATCTCTACTTCCCGATACGATGAACTCTGAATCACTGGATATAGCCACAGATGATACAGAATTTGTGTGACCACTCATAGTCTTACAGGTACCTGTCTTGACGTCCCATAGTCTCACCGTTTAATCTCTACTTCCCGATACGATGAACTCTGAATCACTGGATATAGCCACAGCAGATACATAACCTGTGTGACCACTCATAGTCTTACAGGTACCTGTCTTGACGTCCCATAGTCTCACCGTCTCATCTCTACTTCCCGATACGATGAACTCTGAATCACTGGATATAGCCACAGATAATACAGAATTTGTGTGACCACTCATAGTCTTACAGGTACCTGTCTTGACGTCCCATAGTCTCACCGTCTCATCTCTACTTCCCGATACGATGAACTCTGAATCACTGGATATAGCCACAGATAATACAGAATTTGTGTGACCACTCATAGTCTTACAGGTACCTGTCTTGACGTCCCATAGTCTCACCGTCTCATCTCTACTTCCCGATACGATGAACTCTGAATCAATGGATATAGCCACAGATCATACCTAATTAGTGTGACCACTCATAGTCTTACAGGTACCTGTCTTGACGTCCCATAGTCTCACCGTATTATCTCTACTCCCCGATACGATGAACTCTGAATCACTGGATATAGCCACAGATGATACAGAATTTGTGTGACCACTCATAGTCTTACAGGTACCTGTCTTGACGTCCCATAGTCTCACCGTCTCATCTCTACTTCCCGATACGATGAACTCTGAATCACTGGATATAGCCACAGATAATACAGAATTTGTGTGACCACTCATAGTCTTACAGGTACCTGTCTTGACGTCCCATAGTCTCACCGTCTCATCTCTACTTCCCGATACGATGAACTCTGAATCACTGGATATAGCCACAGCAGATACATAACCTGTGTGACCACTCATAGTCTTACAGGTACCTGTCTTGACGTCCCATAGTCTCACCGTTTAATCTCTACTTCCCGATACGATGAACTCTGAATCACTGGATATAGCCACAGCAGATACATAACCTGTGTGACCACTCATAGTCTTACAGGTACCTGTCTTGACGTCCCATAGTCTCACCGTCTCATCTCTACTTCCCGATACGATGAACTCTGAATCAATGGATATAGCCACAGCAGATACATAACCTGTGTGACCACTCATAGTCTTACAGGTACCTGGCTTGACGTCCCATAGTCTCACCGTCTCATCTCTACTTCCCGATACGATGAACTCTGAATCAATGGATATAGCCACAGCAGATACATAACCTGTGTGACCACTCATGGTCTTACAGGTACCTGTCTTGACGTCCCATAGTCTCACCGTCTCATCTCTACTTCCCAATACGATGAACTCTGAATCACTGGATATAGCCACAGCAGATACATAACCTGTGTGACCACTCATAGTCTTACAGCTACCTGTCTTGACGTCCCATAGTCTCACCGTATTATCTCTACTTCCCGATACGATGAACTCTGAATCACTGGATATAGCCACAGATAATACAGAATGTGTGTGACCACTCATGGTCTTACAGGTACCTGTCTTGACGTCCCATAGTCTCACCGTATTATCTCTACTCCCCGATACGATGAACTCTGAATCACTGGATATAGCCACAGATGATACAGAATTTGTGTGACCACTCATAGTCTTACAGGTACCTGTCTTGACGTCCCATAGTCTCACCGTCTCATCTCTACTTCCCGATACGATGAACTCTGAATCACTGGATATAGCCACAGATAATACAGAATTTGTGTGACCACTCATAGTCTTACAGGTACCTGTCTTGACGTCCCATAGTCTCACCGTCTCATCTCTACTTCCCGATACGATGAACTCTGAATCACTGGATATAGCCACAGATAATACAGAATTTGTGTGAACACTCATAGTCTTACAGGTACCTGTCTTGACGTCCCATAGTCTCACCGTTTAATCATAACCTCCCGATACGATGAACTCTGAATCACTGGATATAGCCACAGATAATACATAACCTGTGTGACCACTCATAGTCTTACAGGTACCTGGCTTGACGTCCCATAGTCTCACCGTTTAATCATAACCTCCCGATGCGATGAACTCTGAATCACTGGATATAGCCACAGATAATACAGAATTTGTGTGAACACTCATAGTCTTACAGGTACCTGTCTTGACGTCCCATAGTCTCACCGTCTCATCTCTACTTCCCAATACGATGAACTCTGAATCACTGGATATAGCCACAGATGATACAGAATTTGTGTGACCACTCATAGTCTTACAGCTACCTGTCTTGACGTCCCATAGTCTCACCGTCTCATCTCTACTTCCCGATACGATGAACTCTGAATCACTGGATATAGCCACAGCAGATACATAACCTGTGTGACCACTCATAGTCTTACAGGTACCTGTCTTGACGTCCCATAGTCTCACGGTATTATCTCTACTTCCCGATACGATGAACTCTGAATCAATGGATATAGCCACAGATCATACCTAATTAGTGTGACCACTCATGGTCTTACAGGTACCTGTCTTGACGTCCCATAGTCTCACCGTCTCATCTCTACTTCCCAATACGATGAACTCTGAATCACTGGATATAGCCACAGATAATACAGAATTTGTGTGACCACTCATAGTCTTACAGGTACCTGTCTTGACGTCCCATAGTCTCACCGTCTCATCTCTACTTCCCGATACGATGAACTCTGAATCAATGGATATAGCCACAGATCATACCTAATTAGTGTGACCACTCATAGTCTTACAGCTACCTGTCTTGACGTCCCATAGTCTCACCGTCTCATCTCTACTTCCCGATACGATGAACTCTGAATCACTAGATATAGCCACAGATAATACAGAGATTGTGTGACCACTCATAGTCTTACAGCTACCTGTCTTGACGTCCCATAGTCTCACCGTCTCATCTCTACTTCCCGATACGATGAACTCTGAATCACTGGATATAGCCACAGATAATACAGAATTTGTGTGAACACTCATAGTCTTACAGGTACCTGTCTTGACGTCCCATAGTCTCACCGTCTCATCTCTACTTCCCGATACGATGAACTCTGAATCACTGGATATAGCCACAGATGATACAGAATTTGTGTGACCACTCATAGTCTTACAGCTACCTGTCTTGACGTCCCATAGTCTCACCGTCTCATCTCTACTTCCCGATACGATGAACTCTGAATCACTAGATATAGCCACAGCAGATACATAACCTGTGTGACCACTCATAGTCTTACAGGTACCTGTCTTGACGTCCCATAGTCTCACGGTATTATCTCTACTTCCCGATACGATGAACTCTGAATCACTGGATATAGCCACAGATAATACAGAATTAGTGTGACCACTCATGGTCTTACAGGTACCTGTCTTGACGTCCCATAGTCTCACCGTCTCATCTCTACTTCCCAATACGATGAACTCTGAATCACTGGATATAGCCACAGATAATACAGAATTTGTGTGACCACTCATAGTCTTACAGGTACCTGTCTTGACGTCCCATAGTCTCACCGTCTCATCTCTACTTCCCAATACGATGAACTCTGAATCACTGGATATAGCCACAGATAATACAGAATTTGTGTGACCACTCATAGTCTTACAGCTACCTGTCTTGACGTCCCATAGTCTCACCGTCTCATCTCTACTTCCCGATACGATGAACTCTGAATCACTGGATATAGCCACAGATAATACAGAGATTGTGTGACCACTCATAGTCTTACAGCTACCTGTCTTGACGTCCCATAGTCTCACCGTCTCATCTCTACTTCCCAATACGATGAACTCTGAATCACTGGATATAGCCACAGATAATACAGAATTTGTGTGACCACTCATAGTCTTACAGCTACCTGTCTTGACGTCCCATAGTCTCACCGTCTCATCTCTACTTCCCGATACGATGAACTCTGAATCACTGGATATAGCCACAGATAATACAGAATTAGTGTGACCACTCATAGTCTTACAGGTACCTGTCTTGACGTCCCATAGTCTCACCGTCTCATCTCTACTTCCCGATACGATGAACTCTGAATCACTGGATATAGCCACAGATCATACCTAATTAGTGTGACCACTCATGGTCTTACAGGTACCTGTCTTGACGTCCCATAGTCTCACCGTCTCATCTCTACTTCCCGATACGATGAACTCTGAATCACTGGATATAGCCACAGATAATACAGAATTTGTGTGACCACTCATAGTCTTACAGGTACCTGTCTTGACGTCCCATAGTCTCACCGTCTCATCTCTACTTCCCGATACGATGAACTCTGAATCACTGGATATAGCCACAGATCATACCTAATTAGTGTGACCACTCATGGTCTTACAGGTACCTGTCTTGACGTCCCATAGTCTCACCGTCTCATCTCTACTTCCCGATACGATGAACTCTGAATCACTAGATATAGCCACAGATAATACAGAGATTGTGTGACCACTCATAGTCTTACAGCTACCTGTCTTGACGTCCCATAGTCTCACCGTCTCATCTCTACTTCCCGATACGATGAACTCTGAATCACTGGATATAGCCACAGCAGATACATAACCTGTGTGACCACTCATAGTCTTACAGGTACCTGGCTTGACGTCCCATAGTCTCACCGTCTCATCTCTACTTCCCGATACGATGAACTCTGAATCACTGGATATAGCCACAGATAATACAGAATTTGTGTGACCACTCATAGTCTTACAGGTACCTGTCTTGACGTCCCATAGTCTCACCGTCTCATCTCTACTTCCCGATACGATGAACTCTGAATCAATGGATATAGCCACAGATCATACCTAATTAGTGTGACCACTCATAGTCTTACAGCTACCTGTCTTGACGTCCCATAGTCTCACCGTCTCATCTCTACTTCCCGATACGATGAACTCTGAATCACTAGATATAGCCACAGATAATACAGAGATTGTGTGACCACTCATAGTCTTACAGCTACCTGTCTTGACGTCCCATAGTCTCACCGTCTCATCTCTACTTCCCGATACGATGAACTCTGAATCACTGGATATAGCCACAGCATATACAACACTAGTGTGACCACTCATGGTCTTACAGGTACCTGTCTTGACGTCCCATAGTCTCACCGTCTCATCTCTACTTCCCGATACGATGAACTCTGAATCACTGGATATAGCCACAGATGATACAGAATTTGTGTGACCACTCATAGTCTTACAGCTACCTGTCTTGACGTCCCATAGTCTCACCGTCTCATCTCTACTTCCCGATACAATGAACTCTGAATCACTGGATATAGCCACAGCAGATACATAACCTGTGTGACCACTCATAGTCTTACAGGTACCTGTCTTGACGTCCCATAGTCTCACCGTCTCATCTCTACTTCCCGATACGATGAACTCTGAATCACTGGATATAGCCACAGATAATACAGAATTAGTGTGACCACTCATGGTCTTACAGGTACCTGTCTTGACGTCCCATAGTCTCACCGTCTCATCTCTACTTCCCAATACGATGAACTCTGAATCACTGGATATAGCCACAGATAATACAGAATTTGTGTGACCACTCATAGTCTTACAGGTACCTGTCTTGACGTCCCATAGTCTCACCGTCTCATCTCTACTTCCCAATACGATGAACTCTGAATCACTGGATATAGCCACAGATAATACAGAATTTGTGTGACCACTCATAGTCTTACAGCTACCTGTCTTGACGTCCCATAGTCTCACCGTCTCATCTCTACTTCCCGATACGATGAACTCTGAATCACTAGATATAGCCACAGATAATACAGAATTAGTGTGACCACTCATAGTCTTACAGGTACCTGTCTTGACGTCCCATAGTCTCACCGTCTCATCTCTACTTCCCGATACGATGAACTCTGAATCACTGGATATAGCCACAGATAATACAGAATTAGTGTGACCACTCATGGTCTTACAGGTACCTGTCTTGACGTCCCATAGTCTCACCGTCTCATCTCTACTTCCCGATACGATGAACTCTGAATCACTGGATATAGCCACAGATAATACAGAATTAGTGTGACCACTCATGGTCTTACAGGTACCTGTCTTGACGTCCCATAGTCTCACCGTCTCATCTCTACTTCCCGATACGATGAACTCTGAATCACTGGATATAGCCACAGATAATACAGAAATTGTGTGAACACTCATAGTCTTACAGGTACCTGTCTTGACGTCCCATAGTCTCACCGTCTCATCTCTATTTCTGATACAATGAACTCCGAATCACTGGATATAGCCACAGATAATACAGAATTTGTGTGACCACTCATAGTCTTACAGGTACCTGTCTTGACGTCCCATAGTCTCACCGTCTCATCTCTACTTCCCAATACGATGAACTCTGAATCACTGGATATAGCCACAGATAATACAGAATTTGTGTGACCACTCATAGTCTTACAGCTACCTGTCTTGACGTCCCATAGTCTCACCGTCTCATCTCTACTTCCCGATACGATGAACTCTGAATCACTAGATATAGCCACAGATAATACAGAGATTGTGTGACCACTCATAGTCTTACAGCTACCTGTCTTGACGTCCCATAGTCTCACCGTCTCATCTCTACTTCCCGATACGATGAACTCTGAATCACTGGATATAGCCACAGATAATACAGAATTTGTGTGAACACTCATAGTCTTACAGGTACCTGTCTTGACGTCCCATAGTCTCACCGTCTCATCTCTACTTCCCGATACGATGAACTCTGAATCACTGGATATAGCCACAGATAATACAGAATTAGTGTGACCACTCATGGTCTTACAGGTACCTGTCTTGACGTCCCATAGTCTCACCGTCTCATCTCTACTTCCCGATACGATGAACTCTGAATCACTGGATATAGCCACAGATAATACAGAAATTGTGTGAACACTCATAGTCTTACAGGTACCTGTCTTGACGTCCCATAGTCTCACCGTCTCATCTCTATTTCTGATACAATGAACTCCGAATCACTGGATATAGCCACAGATCATACCTACTTAGTGTGACCACTCATGGTCTTACAGCTACCTGTCTTGACGTTCCATAGTCTCACCGTCTCATCTCTACTTCCCGATACGATGAACTCTGAATCACTGGATATAGCCACAGATAATACAGAATTTGTGTGACCACTTATAGTCTTACAGGTACCTGTCTTGACGTCCCATAGTCTCACGGTATTATCTCTACTTCCCGATACAATGAACTCTGAATAACTGGATATAGCCACAGCAGATACATAACCTGTGTGACCACTCATAGTCTTACAGGTACCTGTCTTGACGTCCCATAGTCTCACCGTATTATCTCTACTTCCCGATGCGATGAACTCTGAATCACTGGATATAGCCACAGCATATACAACACTAGTGTGACCACTCATGGTCTTACAGGTACCTGTCTTGAAGTTCCATAGTCTCACCGTCTCATCTCTACTTCCCGATACAATGAACTCTGAATCACTGGATATAGCCACAGCATATACAACACTAGTGTGACCACTCATGGTCTTACAGGTACTTGTCTTGAAGTTCCATAGTCTCACCGTATTATCTCTACTTCCCGATACAATGAACTCTGAATCACTGGATATAGCCACAGCAGATACATAACCTGTGTGACCACTCATGGTCTTACAGCTACCTGTCTTGACGTTCCATAGTCTGACCGTATTATCTCTACTTCCCGATACAATGAACTCTGAATTACTGGATATAGCCACAGCATATACAACACTAGTGTGACCACTCATGGTCTTACAGGTACCTGTCTTGATGTCCCATAGTCTCACCGTATTATCTCTACTTCCCGATACAATGAACTCTGAATCACTGGATATAGCCACAGCATATACAACACTAGTGTGACCACTCATGGTCTTACAGGTACTTGTCTTGACGTCCCATAGTCTCACTGTTTAATCATAACTTCCCGATACGATGAACTCTGAATCACTGGATATAGCCACAGATAATACATAACCTGTGTGACCACTCATGGTCTTACAGGTACCTGTCTTGAAGTCCCATAGTCTCACCGTCTCATCTCTACTTCCCGATACGATGAACTCTGAATCACTGGATATAGCCACAGCATATACAACACTAGTGTGACCACTCATGGTCTTACAGGTACCTGTCTTGACGTCCCATAGTCTCACCGTCTCATCTCTACTTCCCGATACGATGAACTCTGAATCACTGGATATAGCCACAGATGATACAGAATTTGTGTGACCACTCATAGTCTTACAGCTACCTGTCTTGACGTCCCATAGTCTCACCGTCTCATCTCTACTTCCCGATACAATGAACTCTGAATCACTGGATATAGCCACAGCAGATACATAACCTGTGTGACCACTCATAGTCTTACAGGTACCTGTCTTGACGTCCCATAGTCTCACGGTATTATCTCTACTTCCCGATACGATGAACTCTGAATCACTGGATATAGCCACAGATAATACAGAATTAGTGTGACCACTCATGGTCTTACAGGTACCTGTCTTGACGTCCCATAGTCTCACCGTCTCATCTCTACTTCCCAATACGATGAACTCTGAATCACTGGATATAGCCACAGATAATACAGAATTTGTGTGACCACTCATAGTCTTACAGGTACCTGTCTTGACGTCCCATAGTCTCACCGTCTCATCTCTACTTCCCAATACGATGAACTCTGAATCACTGGATATAGCCACAGATAATACAGAATTTGTGTGACCACTCATAGTCTTACAGCTACCTGTCTTGACGTCCCATAGTCTCACCGTCTCATCTCTACTTCCCGATACGATGAACTCTGAATCACTAGATATAGCCACAGATAATACAGAGATTGTGTGACCACTCATAGTCTTACAGCTACCTGTCTTGACGTCCCATAGTCTCACCGTCTCATCTCTACTTCCCGATACGATGAACTCTGAATCACTGGATATAGCCACAGATAATACAGAATTTGTGTGAACACTCATAGTCTTACAGGTACCTGTCTTGACGTCCCATAGTCTCACCGTCTCATCTCTACTTCCCGATACGATGAACTCTGAATCACTGGATATAGCCACAGATAATACAGAATTAGTGTGACCACTCATGGTCTTACAGGTACCTGTCTTGACGTCCCATAGTCTCACCGTCTCATCTCTACTTCCCGATACGATGAACTCTGAATCACTGGATATAGCCACAGATAATACAGAAATTGTGTGAACACTCATAGTCTTACAGGTACCTGTCTTGACGTCCCATAGTCTCACCGTCTCATCTCTATTTCTGATACAATGAACTCCGAATCACTGGATATAGCCACAGATCATACCTACTTAGTGTGACCACTCATGGTCTTACAGCTACCTGTCTTGACGTTCCATAGTCTCACCGTCTCATCTCTACTTCCCGATACGATGAACTCTGAATCACTGGATATAGCCACAGATAATACAGAATTTGTGTGACCACTTATAGTCTTACAGGTACCTGTCTTGACGTCCCATAGTCTCACGGTATTATCTCTACTTCCCGATACAATGAACTCTGAATAACTGGATATAGCCACAGCAGATACATAACCTGTGTGACCACTCATAGTCTTACAGGTACCTGTCTTGACGTCCCATAGTCTCACCGTATTATCTCTACTTCCCGATGCGATGAACTCTGAATCACTGGATATAGCCACAGCATATACAACACTAGTGTTACCACTCATGGTCTTACAGGTACCTGTCTTGAAGTTCCATAGTCTCACCGTCTCATCTCTACTTCCCGATACAATGAACTCTGAATCACTGGATATAGCCACAGCATATACAACACTAGTGTGACCACTCATGGTCTTACAGGTACTTGTCTTGAAGTTCCATAGTCTCACCGTATTATCTCTACTTCCCGATACAATGAACTCTGAATCACTGGATATAGCCACAGCAGATACATAACCTGTGTGACCACTCATGGTCTTACAGCTACCTGTCTTGACGTTCCATAGTCTGACCGTATTATCTCTACTTCCCGATACAATGAACTCTGAATTACTGGATATAGCCACAGCATATACAACACTAGTGTGACCACTCATGGTCTTACAGGTACCTGTCTTGATGTCCCATAGTCTCACCGTATTATCTCTACTTCCCGATACAATGAACTCTGAATCACTGGATATAGCCACAGCATATACAACACTAGTGTGACCACTCATGGTCTTACAGGTACTTGTCTTGACGTCCCATAGTCTCACTGTTTAATCATAACTTCCCGATACGATGAACTCTGAATCACTGGATATAGCCACAGATAATACATAACCTGTGTGACCACTCATGGTCTTACAGGTACCTGTCTTGAAGTCCCATAGTCTCACCGTATTATCTCTACTTCCCGATACGATGAACTCTGAATCACTGGATATAGCCACAGCATATACAACACTAGTGTGACCACTCATGGTCTTACAGGTACCTGTCTTGAAGTTCCATAGTCTCACCGTCTCATCTCTACTTCCCGATACAATGAACTCTGAATCACTGGATATAGCCACAGCATATACTTAATTTGTGTGACCACTCATGGTCTTACAGGTACTTGTCTTGAAGTTCCATAGTCTCACCGTATTATCTCTACTTCCCGATACAATGAACTCTGAATCACTGGATATAGCCACAGCATATACAACACTAGTGTGACCACTCATGGTCTTACAGCTACCTGTCTTGACGTTCCATAGTCTGACCGTATTATCTCTACTTCCCGATACAATGAACTCTGAATTACTGGATATAGCCACAGCATATACAACACTAGTGTGACCACTCATGGTCTTACAGGTACCTGTCTTGATGTCCCATAGTCTCACCGTATTATCTCTACTTCCCGATACGATGAACTCTGAATCACTGGATATAGCCACAGCATATACAACACTAGTGTGACCACTCATGGTCTTACAGGTACTTGTCTTGAAGTTCCATAGTCTCACCGTCTCATCTCTACTTCCCGATACAATGAACTCTGAATCACTGGATATAGCCACAGATGATACATAATATGTGTGACCACTCATGGTCTTACAGGTACCTGTCTTGAAGTTCCATAGTCTCACTGTTTAATCATAACTTCCCGATACAATGAACTCTGAATCACTGGATATAGCCACAGATGATATATAATGTGTGTGACCACTCATGGTCTTACAGCTACCTGTCTTGACGTCCCATAGTCTCACCGTCTTATCATCACTTCCCGATGCGATGAACTCTGAATCACTGGATATAGCCACAGCATATACAACACTAGTGTGACCACTCATGGTCTTACAGCTACCTGTCTTGACGTCCCATAGTCTCACCGTCTCATCTCTACTTCCCGATACGATGAACTCTGAATCAATGGATATAGCCACAGCATATACAACACTAGTGTGACCACTCATGGTCTTACAGGTACTTGTCTTGACGTCCCATAGTCTCACTGTTTAATCATAACTTCCCGATACGATGAACTCTGAATCACTGGATATAGCCACAGATGATACATAATGTGTGTGACCACTCATGGTCTTACAGCTACCTGTCTTGACGTTCCATAGTCTGACCGTATTATCTCTACTTCCCGATACAATGAACTCTGAATTACTGGATATAGCCACAGCATATACAACACTAGTGTGACCACTCATGGTCTTACAGGTACTTGTCTTGAAGTTCCATAGTCTCACCGTATTATCTCTACTTCCCGATACAATGAACTCTGAATCACTGGATATAGCCACAGATAATGCATAATCTGTGTGACCACTCATTGTCTTACAGCTTACAGTCTTGACGTCCCATAGTCTCACCGTCTCATCTCTACTTCCCGATACGATGAACTCTGAATCAATGGATATAGCCACAGATCATACCTAATTAGTGTGACCACTCATAGTCTTACAGGTACCTGTCTTGACGTCCCATAGTCTCACCGTCTCATCTCTACTTCCCAATACGATGAACTCTGAATTACTGGATATAGCCACAGCATATACAACACTAGTGTGACCACTCATGGTCTTACAGGTACCTGTCTTGAAGTTCCATAGTCTCACCGTCTCATCTCTACTTCCCGATACAATGAACTCTGAATCACTGGATATAGCCACAGATGATACATAATGTGTGTGACCACTCATGGTCTTACAGGTACTTGTCTTGAAGTTCCATAGTCTCACCGTATTATCTCTACTTCCCGATACAATGAACTCTGAATCACTGGATATAGCCACAGATGATACATAATGTGTGTGACCACTCATGGTCTTACAGCTACCTGTCTTGACGTTCCATAGTCTGACCGTATTATCTCTACTTCCCGATACAATGAACTCTGAATTACTGGATATAGCCACAGCATATACAACACTAGTGTGACCACTCATGGTCTTACAGGTACCTGTCTTGATGTCCCATAGTCTCACCGTCTCATCTCTACTTCCCAATACGATGAACTCTGAATCACTGGATATAGCCACAGATAATACAGAATTTGTGTGACCACTCATAGTCTTACAGGTACCTGTCTTGACGTCCCATAGTCTCACCGTCTCATCTCTACTTCCCAATACGATGAACTCTGAATCACTGGATATAGCCACAGATAATACAGAATTAGTGTGACCACTCATGGTCTTACAGGTACCTGTCTTGACGTCCCATAGTCTCACCGTCTCATCTCTACTTCCCAATACGATGAACTCTGAATCACTGGATATAGCCACAGCATATACTTAATTTGTGTGACCACTCATGGTCTTACAGGTACCTGTCTTGATGTCCCATAGTCTCACCGTCTCATCTCTACTTCCCAATACGATGAACTCTGAATCACTGGATATAGCCACAGATAATACAGAATTTGTGTGACCACTCATAGTCTTACAGCTACCTGTCTTGACGTTCCATAGTCTGACCGTATTATCTCTACTTCCCGATACAATGAACTCTGAATTACTGGATATAGCCACAGCATATACAACACTAGTGTGACCACTCATGGTCTTACAGGTACCTGTCTTGATGTCCCATAGTCTCACCGTATTATCTCTACTTCCCGATACGATGAACTCTGAATCACTGGATATAGCCACAGCATATACAACACTAGTGTGACCACTCATGGTCTTACAGGTACTTGTCTTGAAGTTCCATAGTCTCACCGTCTCATCTCTACTTCCCGATACAATGAACTCTGAATCACTGGATATAGCCACAGATGATACATAATATGTGTGACCACTCATGGTCTTACAGGTACCTGTCTTGAAGTTCCATAGTCTCACTGTTTAATCATAACTTCCCGATACAATGAACTCTGAATCACTGGATATAGCCACAGATGATATATAATGTGTGTGACCACTCATGGTCTTACAGCTACCTGTCTTGACGTCCCATAGTCTCACCGTCTTATCATCACTTCCCGATGCGATGAACTCTGAATCACTGGATATAGCCACAGCATATACAACACTAGTGTGACCACTCATGGTCTTACAGCTACCTGTCTTGACGTCCCATAGTCTCACCGTCTCATCTCTACTTCCCGATACGATGAACTCTGAATCAATGGATATAGCCACAGCATATACAACACTAGTGTGACCACTCATGGTCTTACAGGTACTTGTCTTGACGTCCCATAGTCTCACTGTTTAATCATAACTTCCCGATACGATGAACTCTGAATCACTGGATATAGCCACAGATGATACATAATGTGTGTGACCACTCATGGTCTTACAGCTACCTGTCTTGACGTTCCATAGTCTGACCGTATTATCTCTACTTCCCGATACAATGAACTCTGAATTACTGGATATAGCCACAGCATATACAACACTAGTGTGACCACTCATGGTCTTACAGGTACTTGTCTTGAAGTTCCATAGTCTCACCGTATTATCTCTACTTCCCGATACAATGAACTCTGAATCACTGGATATAGCCACAGATAATGCATAATCTGTGTGACCACTCATTGTCTTACAGCTTACAGTCTTGACGTCCCATAGTCTCACCGTCTCATCTCTACTTCCCGATACGATGAACTCTGAATCAATGGATATAGCCACAGATCATACCTAATTAGTGTGACCACTCATAGTCTTACAGGTACCTGTCTTGACGTCCCATAGTCTCACCGTCTCATCTCTACTTCCCAATACGATGAACTCTGAATTACTGGATATAGCCACAGCATATACAACACTAGTGTGACCACTCATGGTCTTACAGGTACCTGTCTTGAAGTTCCATAGTCTCACCGTCTCATCTCTACTTCCCGATACAATGAACTCTGAATCACTGGATATAGCCACAGATGATACATAATGTGTGTGACCACTCATGGTCTTACAGGTACTTGTCTTGAAGTTCCATAGTCTCACCGTATTATCTCTACTTCCCGATACAATGAACTCTGAATCACTGGATATAGCCACAGATGATACATAATGTGTGTGACCACTCATGGTCTTACAGCTACCTGTCTTGACGTTCCATAGTCTGACCGTATTATCTCTACTTCCCGATACAATGAACTCTGAATTACTGGATATAGCCACAGCATATACAACACTAGTGTGACCACTCATGGTCTTACAGGTACCTGTCTTGATGTCCCATAGTCTCACCGTCTCATCTCTACTTCCCAATACGATGAACTCTGAATCACTGGATATAGCCACAGATAATACAGAATTTGTGTGACCACTCATAGTCTTACAGGTACCTGTCTTGACGTCCCATAGTCTCACCGTCTCATCTCTACTTCCCAATACGATGAACTCTGAATCACTGGATATAGCCACAGATAATACAGAATTAGTGTGACCACTCATGGTCTTACAGGTACCTGTCTTGACGTCCCATAGTCTCACCGTCTCATCTCTACTTCCCAATACGATGAACTCTGAATCACTGGATATAGCCACAGATAATACAGAATTTGTGTGACCACTCATAGTCTTACAGGTACCTGTCTTGACGTCCCATAGTCTCACCGTCTCATCTCTACTTCCCGATACGATGAACTCTGAATCACTGGATATAGCCACAGATAATACAGAATTTGTGTGACCACTCATAGTCTTACAGCTACCTGTCTTGACGTCCCATAGTCTCACCGTCTCATCTCTACTTCCCGATACGATGAACTCTGAATCACTAGATATAGCCACAGATAATACAGAATTTGTGTGAACACTCATAGTCTTACAGGTACCTGTCTTGAAGTTCCATAGTCTCACCGTCTCATCTCTACTTCCCGATGCAATGAACTCTGAATCACTGGATATAGCCACAGATAATGCATAATCTGTGTGACCACTCATGGTCTTACAGGTACCTGTCTTGACGTCCCATAGTCTCACCGTATTATCTCTACTTCCCGATACAATGAACTCTGAATCACTGGATATAGCCACAGCATATACAACACTAGTGTGACCACTCATGGTCTTACAGGTACCTGTCTTGACGTCCCATAGTCTCACCGTATTATCTCTACTTCCCGATACGATGAACTCTGAATCACTGGATATAGCCACAGATAATACAGAAATTGTGTGAACACTCATAGTCTTACAGGTACCTGTCTTGACGTCCCATAGTCTCACCGTCTCATCTCTATTTCTGATACAATGAACTCCGAATCACTGGATATAGCCACAGATCATACCTACTTAGTGTGACCACTCATGGTCTTACAGCTACCTGTCTTGACGTTCCATAGTCTCACCGTCTCATCTCTACTTCCCGATACGATGAACTCTGAATCACTGGATATAGCCACAGATAATACAGAATTTGTGTGACCACTTATAGTCTTACAGGTACCTGTCTTGACGTCCCATAGTCTCACGGTATTATCTCTACTTCCCGATACAATGAACTCTGAATAACTGGATATAGCCACAGCAGATACATAACCTGTGTGACCACTCATAGTCTTACAGGTACCTGTCTTGACGTCCCATAGTCTCACCGTATTATCTCTACTTCCCGATGCGATGAACTCTGAATCACTGGATATAGCCACAGCATATACAACACTAGTGTGACCACTCATGGTCTTACAGGTACCTGTCTTGAAGTTCCATAGTCTCACCGTCTCATCTCTACTTCCCGATACAATGAACTCTGAATCACTGGATATAGCCACAGCATATACAACACTAGTGTGACCACTCATGGTCTTACAGGTACTTGTCTTGAAGTTCCATAGTCTCACCGTATTATCTCTACTTCCCGATACAATGAACTCTGAATCACTGGATATAGCCACAGCAGATACATAACCTGTGTGACCACTCATGGTCTTACAGCTACCTGTCTTGACGTTCCATAGTCTGACCGTATTATCTCTACTTCCCGATACAATGAACTCTGAATAACTGGATATAGCCACAGCATATACAACACTAGTGTGACCACTCATGGTCTTACAGGTACCTGTCTTGATGTCCCATAGTCTCACCGTATTATCTCTACTTCCCGATACAATGAACTCTGAATCACTGGATATAGCCACAGCATATACAACACTAGTGTGACCACTCATGGTCTTACAGGTACTTGTCTTGACGTCCCATAGTCTCACTGTTTAATCATAACTTCCCGATACGATGAACTCTGAATCACTGGATATAGCCACAGATAATACATAACCTGTGTGACCACTCATGGTCTTACAGGTACCTGTCTTGAAGTCCCATAGTCTCACCGTATTATCTCTACTTCCCGATACGATGAACTCTGAATCACTGGATATAGCCACAGCATATACAACACTAGTGTGACCACTCATGGTCTTACAGGTACCTGTCTTGAAGTTCCATAGTCTCACCGTCTCATCTCTACTTCCCGATACAATGAACTCTGAATCACTGGATATAGCCACAGCATATACTTAATTTGTGTGACCACTCATGGTCTTACAGGTACTTGTCTTGAAGTTCCATAGTCTCACCGTATTATCTCTACTTCCCGATACAATGAACTCTGAATCACTGGATATAGCCACAGCATATACAACACTAGTGTGACCACTCATGGTCTTACAGCTACCTGTCTTGACGTTCCATAGTCTGACCGTATTATCTCTACTTCCCGATACAATGAACTCTGAATTACTGGATATAGCCACAGCATATACAACACTAGTGTGACCACTCATGGTCTTACAGGTACCTGTCTTGATGTCCCATAGTCTCACCGTATTATCTCTACTTCCCGATACGATGAACTCTGAATCACTGGATATAGCCACAGCATATACAACACTAGTGTGACCACTCATGGTCTTACAGGTACTTGTCTTGAAGTTCCATAGTCTCACCGTCTCATCTCTACTTCCCGATACAATGAACTCTGAATCACTGGATATAGCCACAGATGATACATAATATGTGTGACCACTCATGGTCTTACAGGTACCTGTCTTGAAGTTCCATAGTCTCACTGTTTAATCATAACTTCCCGATACAATGAACTCTGAATCACTGGATATAGCCACAGATGATATATAATGTGTGTGACCACTCATGGTCTTACAGCTACCTGTCTTGACGTCCCATAGTCTCACCGTCTTATCATCACTTCCCGATGCGATGAACTCTGAATCACTGGATATAGCCACAGCATATACAACACTAGTGTGACCACTCATGGTCTTACAGCTACCTGTCTTGACGTCCCATAGTCTCACCGTCTCATCTCTACTTCCCGATACGATGAACTCTGAATCAATGGATATAGCCACAGCATATACAACACTAGTGTGACCACTCATGGTCTTACAGGTACTTGTCTTGACGTCCCATAGTCTCACTGTTTAATCATAACTTCCCGATACGATGAACTCTGAATCACTGGATATAGCCACAGATGATACATAATGTGTGTGACCACTCATGGTCTTACAGCTACCTGTCTTGACGTTCCATAGTCTGACCGTATTATCTCTACTTCCCGATACAATGAACTCTGAATTACTGGATATAGCCACAGCATATACAACACTAGTGTGACCACTCATGGTCTTACAGGTACCTGTCTTGAAGTTCCATAGTCTCACCGTATTATCTCTACTTCCCGATACAATGAACTCTGAATCACTGGATATAGCCACAGATAATGCATAATCTGTGTGACCACTCATTGTCTTACAGCTTACAGTCTTGACGTCCCATAGTCTCACCGTCTCATCTCTACTTCCCGATACGATGAACTCTGAATCAATGGATATAGCCACAGATAATACAGAATTTGTGTGAACACTCATAGTCTTACAGGTACCTGTCTTGAAGTTCCATAGTCTCACCGTCTCATCTCTACTTCCCAATACGATGAACTCTGAATTACTGGATATAGCCACAGCATATACAACACTAGTGTGACCACTCATGGTCTTACAGGTACCTGTCTTGAAGTTCCATAGTCTCACCGTCTCATCTCTACTTCCCGATACAATGAACTCTGAATCACTGGATATAGCCACAGATGATACATAATGTGTGTGACCACTCATGGTCTTACAGGTACTTGTCTTGAAGTTCCATAGTCTCACCGTATTATCTCTACTTCCCGATACAATGAACTCTGAATCACTGGATATAGCCACAGATGATACATAATGTGTGTGACCACTCATGGTCTTACAGCTACCTGTCTTGACGTTCCATAGTCTGACCGTATTATCTCTACTTCCCGATACAATGAACTCTGAATTACTGGATATAGCCACAGCATATACAACACTAGTGTGACCACTCATGGTCTTACAGGTACCTGTCTTGATGTCCCATAGTCTCACCGTCTCATCTCTACTTCCCGATACGATGAACTCTGAATCACTGGATATAGCCACAGCATATACAACACTAGTGTGACCACTCATGGTCTTACAGGTACTTGTCTTGAAGTTCCATAGTCTCACCGTATTATCTCTACTTCCCGATACAATGAACTCTGAATCACTGGATATAGCCACAGATGATACATAATATGTGTGACCACTCATGGTCTTACAGGTACCTGTCTTGAAGTTCCATAGTCTCACTGTTTAATCATAACTTCCCGATACAATGAACTCTGAATCACTGGATATAGCCACAGATGATATATAATGTGTGTGACCACTCATGGTCTTACAGCTACCTGTCTTGACGTCCCATAGTCTCACCGTCTTATCATCACTTCCCGATGCGATGAACTCTGAATCACTGGATATAGCCACAGCATATACAACACTAGTGTGACCACTCATGGTCTTACAGCTACCTGTCTTGACGTCCCATAGTCTCACCGTCTTATCATCACTTCCCGATGCGATGAACTCTGAATCACTGGATATAGCCACAGCATATACAACACTAGTGTGACCACTCATGGTCTTACAGGTACCTGTCTTGACGTCCCATAGTCTCACCGTCTCATCTCGACTTCCCGATACAATGAACTCTGAATCACTGGATATAGCCACAGATGATACATAATGTGTGTGACCACTCATGGTCTTACAGGTACCTGTCTTGAAGTTCCATAGTCTTACCGTCTCATCTCTACTTCCCGATGCAATGAACTCTGAATCACTGGATATAGCCACATCATATACAACACTAGTGTGACCACTCATGGTCTTACAGGTACCTGTCTTGACGTCCCATAGTCTCACCGTCTTATCATAACTTCCCGATGCGATGAACTCTGAATCACTGGATATAGCCACAGCATTTACACAACTAGTGTGACCACTCATGGTCTTACAGGTACCTGTCTTGAAGTTCCATAGTCTCACCGTCTCATCTCTACTTCCCGATACAATGAACTCTGAATTACTGGATATAGCCACAGCATATACAACACTAGTGTGACCACTCATGGTCTTACAGGTACCTGTCTTGAAGTTCCATAGTCTCACCGTCTCATCTCTACTTCCCGATACAATGAACTCTGAATCACTGGATATAGCCACAGATGATACATAATGTGTGTGACCACTCATGGTCTTACAGGTACTTGTCTTGAAGTTCCATAGTCTCACCGTATTATCTCTACTTCCCGATACAATGAACTCTGAATCACTGGATATAGCCACAGATGATACATAATGTGTGTGACCACTCATGGTCTTACAGCTACCTGTCTTGACGTTCCATAGTCTGACCGTATTATCTCTACTTCCCGATACAATGAACTCTGAATTACTGGATATAGCCACAGCATATACAACACTAGTGTGACCACTCATGGTCTTACAGGTACCTGTCTTGATGTCCCATAGTCTCACCGTATTATCTCTACTTCCCGATACGATGAACTCTGAATCACTGGATATAGCCACAGCATATACAACACTAGTGTGACCACTCATGGTCTTACAGGTACTTGTCTTGAAGTTCCATAGTCTCACCGTCTCATCTCTACTTCCCGATACAATGAACTCTGAATCACTGGATATAGCCACAGATGATACATAATATGTGTGACCACTCATGGTCTTACAGGTACCTGTCTTGAAGTTCCATAGTCTCAATGTTTAATCATAACTTCCCGATACAATGAACTCTGAATCACTGGATATAGCCACAGATGATACATAATATGTGTGACCACTCATGGTCTTACAGGTACCTGTCTTGAAGTTCCATAGTCTCACTGTTTAATCATCACTTCCCGATACAATGAACTCTGAATCACTGGATATAGCCACAGCATATACAACACTAGTGTGACCACTCATGGTCTTACAGCTACCTGTCTTGACGTCCCATAGTCTCACCGTCTTATCATCACTTCCCGATGCGATGAACTCTGAATCACTGGATATAGCCACAGCATATACAACACTAGTGTGACCACTCATGGTCTTACAGGTACCTGTCTTGACGTCCCATAGTCTCACCGTCTCATCTCGACTTCCCGATACAATGAACTCTGAATCACTGGATATAGCCACAGATGATACATAATGTGTGTGACCACTCATGGTCTTACAGGTACTTGTCTTGACGTCCCATAGTCTCACTGTTTAATCATAACTTCCCGATACAATGAACTCTGAATTACTGGATATAGCCACAGCATATACAACACTAGTGTGACCACTCATGGTCTTACAGGTACCTGTCTTGAAGTTCCATAGTCTCACCGTCTCATCTCTACTTCCCGATACAATGAACTCTGAATCACTGGATATAGCCACAGATGATACATAATGTGTGTGACCACTCATGGTCTTACAGGTACTTGTCTTGAAGTTCCATAGTCTCACCGTATTATCTCTGCTTCCCGATACAATGAACTCTGAATCACTGGATATAGCCACAGATAATACATAATCTGTGTGACCACTCATTGTCTTACAGCTACCTGTCTTGACGTTCCATAGTCTCACCGTATTATCTCTACTTCCCGATACAATGAACTCTGAATTACTGGATATAGCCACAGCATATACAACACTAGTGTGACCACTCATGGTCTTACAGGTACCTGTCTTGACGTCCCATAGTCTCACCGTATTATCTCTACTTCCCGATACAATGAACTCTGAATCACTGGATATAGCCACAGATAATGCATAATCTGTGTGACCACTCATGGTCTTACAGGTACCTGTCTTGACGTCCCATAGTCTCACCGTCTTATCATAACTTCCCGATACGATGAACTCTGAATCACTGGATATAGCCACAGCATATACAACACTAGTGTGACCACTCATGGTCTTACAGGTACCTGTCTTGAAGTTCCATAGTCTCACCGTCTCATCTCTACTTCCCGATGCAATGAACTCTGAATCACTGGATATAGCCACAGCATATACAACACTAGTGTGACCACTCATGGTCTTACAGGTACCTGTCTTGACGTCCCATAGTCTCACCGTCTCATCTCGACTTCCCGATACAATGAACTCTGAATCACTGGATATAGCCACAGCATTTACACAACTAGTGTGACCACTCATGGTCTTACAGCTTACAGTCTTGACGTCCCATAGTCTCACCGTATTATCTCTACTTCCCGATGCGATGAACTCTGAATCACTGGATATAGCCACAGCATATACATAATGTGTGTGACCACTCATGTCTTACAGGTACCTGTCTTGACGTCCCATAGTCTCACCGTCTTATCATAACTTCCCGATGCGATGAACTCTGAATCACTGGATATAGCCACAGCATTTACACAACTAGTGTGACCACTCATGGTCTTACAGGTACCTGTCTTGAAGTTCCATAGTCTCACCGTCTCATCTCTACTTCCCGATGCAATGAACTCTGAATCACTGGATATAGCCACAGCATTTACACAACTAGTGTGACCACTCATGGTCTTACAGGTACCTGTCTTGAAGTTCCATAGTCTCACCGTCTCATCTCTACTTCCCGATGCAATGAACTCTGAATCACTGGATATAGCCACAGATAATGCATAATCTGTGTGACCACTCATGGTCTTACAGGTACCTGTCTTGACGTCCCATAGTCTCACCGTATTATCTCTACTTCCCGATACAATGAACTCTGAATCACTGGATATAGCCACAGCATATACAACACTAGTGTGACCACTCATGGTCTTACAGGTACCTGTCTTGAAGTTCCATAGTCTCACCGTCTCATCTCTACTTCCCGATACGATGAACTCTGAATCACTGGATATAGCCACAGATAATACCTAATTAGTGTGACCACTCATGGTCTTACAGGTACCTGTCTTGACGTCCCATAGTCTCACCGTCTTATCATAACTTCCCGATGCGATGAACTCTGAATCACTGGATATAGCCACAGCATTTACACAACTAGTGTGACCACTCATGGTCTTACAGGTACCTGTCTTGAAGTTCCATAGTCTCACCGTCTCATCTCTACTTCCCGATGCAATGAACTCTGAATCACTGGATATAGCCACAGCATTTACACAACTAGTGTGACCACTCATGGTCTTACAGGTACCTGTCTTGAAGTTCCATAGTCTCACCGTCTCATCTCTACTTCCCGATGCAATGAACTCTGAATCACTGGATATAGCCACAGATAATGCATAATCTGTGTGACCACTCATGGTCTTACAGGTACCTGTCTTGACGTCCCATAGTCTCACCGTATTATCTCTACTTCCCGATACAATGAACTCTGAATCACTGGATATAGCCACAGCATATACAACACTAGTGTGACCACTCATGGTCTTACAGGTACCTGTCTTGACGTCCCATAGTCTCACCGTATTATCTCTACTTCCCGATGCAATGAACTCTGAATTACTGGATATAGCCACAGCATATACAACACTAGTGTGACCACTCATGGTCTTACAGGTACCTGTCTTGAAGTTCCATAGTCTTACCGTCTCATCTCTACTTCCCGATGCAATGAACTCTGAATCACTGGATATAGCCACATCATATACAACACTAGTGTGACCACTCATGGTCTTACAGGTACCTGTCTTGACGTCCCATAGTCTCACCGTCTTATCATAACTTCCCGATGCGATGAACTCTGAATCACTGGATATAGCCACAGCATTTACACAACTAGTGTGACCACTCATGGTCTTACAGGTACCTGTCTTGAAGTTCCATAGTCTCACCGTCTCATCTCTACTTCCCGATGCAATGAACTCTGAATCACTGGATATAGCCACAGATAATGCATAATCTGTGTGACCACTCATGGTCTTACAGGTACCTGTCTTGAAGTTCCATAGTCTCACCGTATTATCTCTACTTCCCGATACAATGAACTCTGAATCACTGGATATAGCCACAGCATATACAACACTAGTGTGACCACTCATGGTCTTACAGGTACCTGTCTTGACGTCCCATAGTCTCACCGTATTATCTCTACTTCCCGATACAATGAACTCTGAATCACTGGATATAGCCACAGATAATACATAATCTGTGTGACCACTCATGGTCTTACAGGTACCTGTCTTGACGTCCCATAGTCTCACCGTATTATCTCTACTTCCCGATGCGATGAACTCTGAATCACTGGATATAGCCACAGATAATACATAATCTGTGTGACCACTCATGGTCTTACAGGTACCTGTCTTGACGTCCCATAGTCTCACCGTCTCATCTCGACTTCCCGATACAATGAACTCTGAATCACTGGATATAGCCACAGCATTTACACAACTAGTGTGACCACTCATGGTCTTACAGCTTACAGTCTTGACGTCCCATAGTCTCACCGTATTATCTCTACTTCCCGATGCGATGAACTCTGAATCACTGGATATAGCCACAGCATATACATAATGTGTGTGACCACTCATGTCTTACAGGTACTTGTCTTGACGTCCCATAGTCTCACCGTCTCATCTCTACTTCCCGATACGATGAACTCTGAATCACTGGATATAGCCACAGATAATGCATAATCTGTGTGACCACTCATGGTCTTACAGGTACCTGTCTTGACGTCCCATAGTCTCACCGTATTATCTCTACTTCCCGATACAATGAACTCTGAATCACTGGATATAGCCACAGCATATACAACACTAGTGTGACCACTCATGGTCTTACAGGTACCTGTCTTGACGTCCCATAGTCTCACCGTATTATCTCTACTTCCCGATACAATGAACTCTGAATCACTGGATATAGCCACAGATAATACATAATCTGTGTGACCACTCATGGTCTTACAGGTACCTGTCTTGACGTCCCATAGTCTCACCGTATTATCTCTACTTCCCGATGCGATGAACTCTGAATCACTGGATATAGCCACAGATAATACATAATCTGTGTGACCACTCATGGTCTTACAGGTACCTGTCTTGACGTCCCATAGTCTCACCGTCTCATCTCGACTTCCCGATACAATGAACTCTGAATCACTGGATATAGCCACATCATATACAACACTAGTGTGACCACTCATGGTCTTACAGGTACCTGTCTTGACGTCCCATAGTCTCACCGTCTTATCATAACTTCCCGATACGATGAACTCTGAATCACTGGATATAGCCACAGCATATACAACACTAGTGTGACCACTCATGGTCTTACAGGTACCTGTCTTGAAGTTCCATAGTCTCACCGTCTCATCTCTACTTCCCGATGCAATGAACTCTGAATCACTGGATATAGCCACAGCATATACAACACTAGTGTGACCACTCATGGTCTTACAGGTACCTGTCTTGACGTCCCATAGTCTCACCGTCTCATCTCGACTTCCCGATACAATGAACTCTGAATCACTGGATATAGCCACAGCATTTACACAACTAGTGTGACCACTCATGGTCTTACAGCTTACAGTCTTGACGTCCCATAGTCTCACCGTATTATCTCTACTTCCCGATGCGATGAACTCTGAATCACTGGATATAGCCACAGCATATACATAATGTGTGTGACCACTCATGTCTTACAGGTACTTGTCTTGACGTCCCATAGTCTCACTGTTTAATCATAACTTCCCGATACGATGAACTCTGAATCACTGGATATAGCCACAGCATATACAACACTAGTGTGACCACTCATGGTCTTACAGGTACCTGTCTTGAAGTTCCATAGTCTCACCGTCTCATCTCTACTTCCCGATGCAATGAACTCTGAATCACTGGATATAGCCACAGCATATACAACACTAGTGTGACCACTCATGGTCTTACAGGTACCTGTCTTGACGTCCCATAGTCTCACCGTATTATCTCTACTTCCCGATACAATGAACTCTGAATCACTGGATATAGCCACAGATAATACATAATGTGTGTGACCACTCATGGTCTTACAGGTACCTGTCTTGAAGTTCCATAGTCTCACCGTCTCATCTCTACTTCCCGATACAATGAACTCTGAATCACTGGATATAGCCACAGATAATACATAATGTGTGTGACCACTCATGGTCTTACAGGTACCTGTCTTGACGTCCCATAGTCTCACCGTATTATCTCTACTTCCCGATGCAATGAACTCTGAATCACTGGATATAGCCACATCATATACAACACTAGTGTGACCACTCATGGTCTTACAGGTACCTGTCTTGAAGTTCCATAGTCTTACCGTCTCATCTCTACTTCCCGATGCAATGAACTCTGAATCACTGGATATAGCCACAGATAATACATTATCTGTGTGACCACTCATTGTCTTACAGCTTACAGTCTTGACGTCCCATAGTCTCACCGTATTATCTCTACTTCCCGATACAATGAACTCTGAATCACTGGATATAGCCACATCATATACAACACTAGTGTGACCACTCATGGTCTTACAGGTACCTGTCTTGACGTCCCATAGTCTCACCGTCTCATCTCTACTTCCCGATACGATGAACTCTGAATCACTTGATATAGCCACAGATGATACAGAATTTGTGTGAACACTCATAGTCTTACAGGTACCTGTCTTGACGTCCCATAGTCTCACCGTATTATCTCTACTTCCCGATACGATGAACTCTGAATCAATGGATATAGCCACAGATCATACCTAATTAGTGTGACCACTCATAGTCTTACAGGTACCTGTCTTGACGTCCCATAGTCTCACCGTCTCATCTCTACTTCCCGATACGATGAACTCTGAATCACTGGATATAGCCACAGATAATACAGAATTTGTGTGAACACTCATAGTCTTACAGGTACCTGTCTTGACGTCCCATAGTCTCACCGTCTCATCTCTACTTCCCGATACGATGAACTCTGAATCACTGGATATAGCCACAGATGATACAGAATTTGTGTGACCACTCATAGTCTTACAGCTACCTGTCTTGACGTCCCATAGTCTCACCGTCTCATCTCTACTTCCCGATGCGATGAACTCTGAATCACTGGATATAGCCACAGCATTTACACAACTAGTGTGACCACTCATGGTCTTACAGGTACCTGTCTTGAAGTTCCATAGTCTCACCGTCTCATCTCTACTTCCCGATGCAATGAACTCTGAATCACTGGATATAGCCACAGCATTTACACAACTAGTGTGACCACTCATGGTCTTACAGGTACCTGTCTTGAAGTTCCATAGTCTCACCGTCTCATCTCTACTTCCCGATGCAATGAACTCTGAATCACTGGATATAGCCACAGATAATGCATAATCTGTGTGACCACTCATGGTCTTACAGGTACCTGTCTTGACGTCCCATAGTCTCACCGTATTATCTCTACTTCCCGATACAATGAACTCTGAATCACTGGATATAGCCACAGCATATACAACACTAGTGTGACCACTCATGGTCTTACAGGTACCTGTCTTGAAGTTCCATAGTCTCACCGTCTCATCTCTACTTCCCGATGCGATGAACTCTGAATCACTGGATATAGCCACAGATAATACATAATCTGTGTGACCACTCATTGTCTTACAGCTTACAGTCTTGACGTCCCATAGTCTCACCGTATTATCTCTACTTCCCGATACAATGAACTCTGAATCACTGGATATAGCCACAGATAATACATAATCTGTGTGACCACTCATGGTCTTACAGGTACCTGTCTTGACGTCCCATAGTCTCACCGTATTATCTCTACTTCCCGATACAATGAACTCTGAATCACTGGATATAGCCACAGCATATACAACACTAGTGTGACCACTCATGGTCTTACAGGTACCTGTCTTGACGTCCCATAGTCTCACCGTATTATCTCTACTTCCCGATGCAATGAACTCTGAATCACTGGATATAGCCACATCATATACAACACTAGTGTGACCACTCATGGTCTTACAGGTACCTGTCTTGAAGTTCCATAGTCTTACCGTCTCATCTCTACTTCCCGATACGATGAACTCTGAATCACTGGATATAGCCACATCATATACAACACTAGTGTGACCACTCATGGTCTTACAGGTACCTGTCTTGACGTCCCATAGTCTCACCGTCTCATCTCTACTTCCCGATACGATGAACTCTGAATCACTGGATATAGCCACAGATGATACAGAATTTGTGTGAACACTCATGGTCTTACAGGTACCTGTCTTGACGTCCCATAGTCTCACCGTATTATCTCTACTTCCCGATGCGATGAACTCTGAATCACTGGATATAGCCACAGATAATACATAATCTGTGTGACCACTCATGGTCTTACAGGTACCTGTCTTGACGTCCCATAGTCTCACCGTCTCATCTCGACTTCCCGATACGATGAACTCTGAATCACTGGATATAGCCACAGATAATACAGAATTTGTGTGAACACTCATAGTCTTACAGGTACCTGTCTTGACGTCCCATAGTCTCACCGTCTCATCTCTACTTCCCGATGCGATGAACTCTGAATCACTGGATATAGCCACAGATAATACATAATCTGTGTGACCACTCATTGTCTTACAGCTTACAGTCTTGACGTCCCATAGTCTCACCGTATTATCTCTACTTCCCGATACAATGAACTCTGAATCACTGGATATAGCCACATCATATACAACACTAGTGTGACCACTCATGGTCTTACAGGTACCTGTCTTGACGTCCCATAGTCTCACCGTATTATCTCTACTTCCCGATACAATGAACTCTGAATCACTGGATATAGCCACAGATAATACATAATCTGTGTGACCACTCATGGTCTTACAGGTACCTGTCTTGACGTCCCATAGTCTCACCGTATTATCTCTACTTCCCGATACAATGAACTCTGAATCACTGGATATAGCCACAGATAATACATAATCTGTGTGACCACTCATTGTCTTACAGCTTACAGTCTTGAAGTTCCATAGTCTCACCGTCTCATCTCTACTTCCCGATGCGATGAACTCTGAATCACTGGATATAGCCACAGATAATACATAATCTGTGTGACCACTCATTGTCTTACAGCTTACAGTCTTGACGTCCCATAGTCTCACCGTATTATCTCTACTTCCCGATACAATGAACTCTGAATCACTGGATATAGCCACATCATATACAACACTAGTGTGACCACTCATGGTCTTACAGGTACCTGTCTTGACGTCCCATAGTCTCACCGTCTCATCTCGACTTCCCGATACAATGAACTCTGAATCACTGGATATAGCCACATCATATACAACACTAGTGTGACCACTCATGGTCTTACAGGTACCTGTCTTGACGTCCCATAGTCTCACCGTCTTATCATAACTTCCCGATACGATGAACTCTGAATCACTGGATATAGCCACAGCATATACAACACTAGTGTGACCACTCATGGTCTTACAGGTACCTGTCTTGAAGTTCCATAGTCTCACCGTCTCATCTCTACTTCCCGATGCAATGAACTCTGAATCACTGGATATAGCCACAGCATATACAACACTAGTGTGACCACTCATGGTCTTACAGGTACCTGTCTTGACGTCCCATAGTCTCACCGTCTCATCTCTACTTCCCGATACAATGAACTCTGAATCACTGGATATAGCCACAGATAATACATAATCTGTGTGACCACTCATGGTCTTACAGGTACCTGTCTTGACGTCCCATAGTCTCACCGTATTATCTCTACTTCCCGATGCGATGAACTCTGAATCACTGGATATAGCCACAGCATATACATAATGTGTGTGACCACTCATGTCTTACAGGTACTTGTCTTGACGTCCCATAGTCTCACTGTTTAATCATAACTTCCCGATACGATGAACTCTGAATCACTGGATATAGCCACAGCATATACAACACTAGTGTGACCACTCATGGTCTTACAGGTACCTGTCTTGAAGTTCCATAGTCTCACCGTCTCATCTCTACTTCCCGATGCAATGAACTCTGAATCACTGGATATAGCCACAGCATATACAACACTAGTGTGACCACTCATGGTCTTACAGGTACCTGTCTTGACGTCCCATAGTCTCACCGTATTATCTCTACTTCCCGATACAATGAACTCTGAATCACTGGATATAGCCACAGATAATACATAATCTGTGTGACCACTCATGGTCTTACAGGTACCTGTCTTGACGTCCCATAGTCTCACCGTATTATCTCTACTTCCCGATACAATGAACTCTGAATCACTGGATATAGCCACAGCATATACAACACTAGTGTGACCACTCATGGTCTTACAGGTACCTGTCTTGACGTCCCATAGTCTCACCGTCTTATCATAACTTCCCGATACAATGAACTCTGAATCACTGGATATAGCCACAGATAATACATAATCTGTGTGACCACTCATTGTCTTACAGGTACCTGTCTTGACGTCCCATAGTCTCACCGTATTATCTCTACTTCCCGATACAATGAACTCTGAATCACTGGATATAGCCACAGATAATACATAATGTGTGTGACCACTCATGGTCTTACAGGTACCTGTCTTGACGTCCCATAGTCTCACCGTCTCATCTCTACTTCCCGATACGATGAACTCTGAATCACTGGATATAGCCACAGATGATACAGAATTTGTGTGAACACTCATAGTCTTACAGGTACCTGTCTTGACGTCCCATAGTCTCACCGTATTATCTCTACTTCCCGATACGATGAACTCTGAATCAATGGATATAGCCACAGATCATACCTAATTAGTGTGACCACTCATAGTCTTACAGGTACCTGTCTTGACGTCCCATAGTCTCACCGTCTCATCTCTACTTCCCGATACGATGAACTCTGAATCACTGGATATAGCCACAGATAATACAGAATTTGTGTGAACACTCATAGTCTTACAGGTACCTGTCTTGACGTCCCATAGTCTCACCGTCTCATCTCTACTTCCCGATACGATGAACTCTGAATCACTGGATATAGCCACAGATGATACAGAATTTGTGTGACCACTCATAGTCTTACAGCTACCTGTCTTGACGTCCCATAGTCTCACCGTCTCATCTCTACTTCCCGATGCGATGAACTCTGAATCACTGGATATAGCCACAGCATTTACACAACTAGGTTGACCACTCATGGTCTTACAGGTACCTGTCTTGAAGTTCCATAGTCTCACCGTCTCATCTCTACTTCCCGATGCAATGAACTCTGAATCACTGGATATAGCCACAGCATTTACACAACTAGTGTGACCACTCATGGTCTTACAGGTACCTGTCTTGAAGTTCCATAGTCTCACCGTCTCATCTCTACTTCCCGATGCAATGAACTCTGAATCACTGGATATAGCCACAGATAATGCATAATCTGTGTGACCACTCATGGTCTTACAGGTACCTGTCTTGACGTCCCATAGTCTCACCGTATTATCTCTACTTCCCGATACAATGAACTCTGAATCACTGGATATAGCCACAGCATATACAACACTAGTGTGACCACTCATGGTCTTACAGGTACCTGTCTTGAAGTTCCATAGTCTCACCGTCTCATCTCTACTTCCCGATGCGATGAACTCTGAATCACTGGATATAGCCACATCATATACAACACTAGTGTGACCACTCATGGTCTTACAGGTACCTGTCTTGACGTCCCATAGTCTCACCGTATTATCTCTACTTCCCGATACAATGAACTCTGAATCACTGGATATAGCCACAGATAATACATAATCTGTGTGACCACTCATGGTCTTACAGGTACCTGTCTTGACGTCCCATAGTCTCACCGTATTATCTCTACTTCCCGATACAATGAACTCTGAATCACTGGATATAGCCACAGCATATACAACACTAGTGTGACCACTCATGGTCTTACAGGTACCTGTCTTGACGTCCCATAGTCTCACCGTATTATCTCTACTTCCCGATACAATGAACTCTGAATCACTGGATATAGCCACAGCATATACAACACTAGTGTGACCACTCATGGTCTTACAGGTACCTGTCTTGACGTCCCATAGTCTCACCGTATTATCTCTACTTCCCGATACAATGAACTCTGAATCACTGGATATAGCCACAGATAATACATAATCTGTGTGACCACTCATGGTCTTACAGGTACCTGTCTTGACGTCCCATAGTCTCACCGTATTATCTCTACTTCCCGATACAATGAACTCTGAATCACTGGATATAGCCACAGCATATACAACACTAGTGTGACCACTCATGGTCTTACAGGTACCTGTCTTGACGTCCCATAGTCTCACCGTATTATCTCTACTTCCCGATACAATGAACTCTGAATCACTGGATATAGCCACAGCATATACAACACTAGTGTGACCACTCATGGTCTTACAGGTACCTGTCTTGACGTCCCATAGTCTCACCGTATTATCTCTACTTCCCGATACAATGAACTCTGAATCACTGGATATAGCCACAGCATATACAACACTAGTGTGACCACTCATGGTCTTACAGGTACCTGTCTTGACGTCCCATAGTCTCACCGTATTATCTCTACTTCCCGATACAATGAACTCTGAATCACTGGATATAGCCACATCATATACAACACTAGTGTGACCACTCATGGTCTTACAGGTACCTGTCTTGACGTCCCATAGTCTCACCGTATTATCTCTACTTCCCGATACAATGAACTCTGAATCACTGGATATAGCCACAGATAATACATAATCTGTGTGACCACTCATGGTCTTACAGGTACCTGTCTTGACGTCCCATAGTCTCACCGTATTATCTCTACTTCCCGATACAATGAACTCTGAATCACTGGATATAGCCACAGCATATACAACACTAGTGTGACCACTCATGGTCTTACAGGTACCTGTCTTGACGTCCCATAGTCTCACCGTATTATCTCTACTTCCCGATACAATGAACTCTGAATCACTGGATATAGCCACAGATAATACATAATCTGTGTGACCACTCATGGTCTTACAGGTACCTGTCTTGACGTCCCATAGTCTCACCGTATTATCTCTACTTCCCGATACAATGAACTCTGAATCACTGGATATAGCCACAGCATATACAACACTAGTGTGACCACTCATGGTCTTACAGGTACCTGTCTTGACGTCCCATAGTCTCACCGTATTATCTCTACTTCCCGATACAATGAACTCTGAATCACTGGATATAGCCACAGCATATACAACACTAGTGTGACCACTCATGGTCTTACAGGTACCTGTCTTGACGTCCCATAGTCTCACCGTATTATCTCTACTTCCCGATACAATGAACTCTGAATCACTGGATATAGCCACAGCATATACAACACTAGTGTGACCACTCATGGTCTTACAGGTACCTGTCTTGACGTCCCATAGTCTCACCGTATTATCTCTACTTCCCGATACAATGAACTCTGAATCACTGGATATAGCCACAGATGATACATAATGTGTGTGACCACTCATGGTCTTACAGGTACCTGTCTTGACGTCCCATAGTCTCACCGTATTATCTCTACTTCCCGATACAATGAACTCTGAATCACTGGATATAGCCACAGCATATACAACACTAGTGTGACCACTCATGGTCTTACAGGTACCTGTCTTGAAGTTCCATAGTCTCACCGTCTCATCTCTACTTCCCGATACAATGAACTCTGAATCACTGGATATAGCCACAGCATATACAACACTAGTGTGACCACTCATGGTCTTACAGGTACCTGTCTTGAAGTTCCATAGTCTCACCGTCTCATCTCTACTTCCCGATGCGATGAACTCTGAATCACTGGATATAGCCACAGATAATACATAATCTGTGTGACCACTCATTGTCTTACAGCTTACAGTCTTGACGTCCCATAGTCTTACCGTATTATCTCTACTTCCCGATACAATGAACTCTTAATCACTGGATATAGCCACAGATGATACCTAATTAGTGTGACCACTCATGGTCTTACAGGTACCTGTCTTGACGTCCCATAGTCTCACCGTCTCATCTCTACTTCCCGATACGATGAACTCTGAATCACTGGATATAGCCACAGCATATACAACACTAGTGTGACCACTCATAGTCTTACAGGTACCTGGCTTGACGTCCCATAGTCTCACCGTCTCATCTCTACTTCCCGATACAATGAACTCTGAATCACTGGATATAGCCACAGATGATACATAATGTGTGTGACCACTCATTGTCTTACAGCTTACAGTCTTGACGTCCCATAGTCTCACCGTCTCATCTCTACTTCCCGATGCAATGAACTCTGAATCACTGGATATAGCCACAGATAATGCATAATCTGTGTGACCACTCATGGTCTTACAGGTACCTGTCTTGACGTCCCATAGTCTCACCGTATTATCTCTACTTCCCGATACAATGAACTCTGAATCACTGGATATAGCCACAGATAATACATAATCTGTGTGACCACTCATGGTCTTACAGGTACCTGTCTTGACGTCCCATAGTCTCACCGTATTATCTCTACTTCCCGATACAATGAACTCTGAATCACTGGATATAGCCACAGCATATACAACACTAGTGTGACCACTCATGGTCTTACAGGTACCTGTCTTGACGTCCCATAGTCTCACCGTCTCATCTCGACTTCCCGATACAATGAACTCTGAATCACTGGATATAGCCACAGATAATACATAATCTGTGTGACCACTCATGGTCTTACAGGTACCTGTCTTGACGTCCCATAGTCTCACCGTATTATCTCTACTTCCCGATACAATGAACTCTGAATCACTGGATATAGCCACAGCATATACAACACTAGTGTGACCACTCATGGTCTTACAGGTACCTGTCTTGACGTCCCATAGTCTCACCGTATTATCTCTACTTCCCGATACAATGAACTCTGAATCACTGGATATAGCCACAGCATATACAACACTAGTGTGACCACTCATGGTCTTACAGGTACCTGTCTTGACGTCCCATAGTCTCACCGTATTATCTCTACTTCCCGATACAATGAACTCTGAATCACTGGATATAGCCACAGCATATACAACACTAGTGTGACCACTCATGGTCTTACAGGTACCTGTCTTGACGTCCCATAGTCTCACCGTATTATCTCTACTTCCCGATGCGATGAACTCTGAATCACTGGATATAGCCACAGATAATACATAATCTGTGTGACCACTCATGGTCTTACAGGTACCTGTCTTGACGTCCCATAGTCTCACCGTATTATCTCTACTTCCCGATACAATGAACTCTGAATCACTGGATATAGCCACAGCATATACAACACTAGTGTGACCACTCATGGTCTTACAGGTACCTGTCTTGACGTCCCATAGTCTCACCGTATTATCTCTACTTCCCGATACAATGAACTCTGAATCACTGGATATAGCCACAGCATATACAACACTAGTGTGACCACTCATGGTCTTACAGGTACCTGTCTTGACGTCCCATAGTCTCACCGTATTATCTCTACTTCCCGATGCGATGAACTCTGAATCACTGGATATAGCCACAGATCATACCTAATTAGTGTGACCACTCATAGTCTTACAGGTACCTGTCTTGACGTCCCATAGTCTCACCGTCTCATCTCTACTTCCCGATACAATGAACTCTGAATCACTGGATATAGCCACAGCATATACAACACTAGTGTGACCACTCATGGTCTTACAGGTACCTGTCTTGACGTCCCATAGTCTGACCGTATTATCTCTACTTCCCGATACAATGAACTCTGAATCACTGGATATAGCCACAGCATATACAACACTAGTGTGACCACTCATGGTCTTACAGGTACCTGTCTTGACGTCCCATAGTCTCACCGTATTATCTCTACTTCCCGATACAATGAACTCTGAATCACTGGATATAGCCACAGCATATACAACACTAGTGTGACCACTCATGGTCTTACAGGTACCTGTCTTGACGTCCCATAGTCTCACCGTATTATCTCTACTTCCCGATGCGATGAACTCTGAATCACTGGATATAGCCACAGATCATACCTAATTAGTGTGACCACTCATAGTCTTACAGGTACCTGTCTTGACGTCCCATAGTCTCACCGTATTATCTCTACTTCCCGATACAATGAACTCTGAATCACTGGATATAGCCACAGCATATACAACACTAGTGTGACCACTCATGGTCTTACAGGTACCTGTCTTGACGTCCCATAGTCTCACCGTATTATCTCTACTTCCCGATACAATGAACTCTGAATCACTGGATATAGCCACAGATAATACATAATCTGTGTGACCACTCATGGTCTTACAGGTACCTGTCTTGACGTCCCATAGTCTCACCGTATTATCTCTACTTCCCGATACAATGAACTCTGAATCACTGGATATAGCCACAGCATATACAACACTAGTGTGACCACTCATGGTCTTACAGGTACCTGTCTTGACGTCCCATAGTCTCACCGTATTATCTCTACTTCCCGATACAATGAACTCTGAATCACTGGATATAGCCACAGATAATACATAATGTGTGTGACCACTCATGGTCTTACAGGTACCTGTCTTGACGTCCCATAGTCTCACCGTATTATCTCTACTTCCCGATACAATGAACTCTGAATCACTGGATATAGCCACAGATAATACATAATCTGTGTGACCACTCATGGTCTTACAGGTACCTGTCTTGACGTCCCATAGTCTCACCGTATTATCTCTACTTCCCGATACAATGAACTCTGAATCACTGGATATAGCCACAGCATATACAACACTAGTGTGACCACTCATGGTCTTACAGGTACCTGTCTTGACGTCCCATAGTCTCACCGTATTATCTCTACTTCCCGATACAATGAACTCTGAATCACTGGATATAGCCACAGCATATACAACACTAGTGTGACCACTCATGGTCTTACAGGTACCTGTCTTGACGTCCCATAGTCTCACCGTCTCATCTCGACTTCCCGATACAATGAACTCTGAATCACTGGATATAGCCACAGCATTTACACAACTAGTGTGACCACTCATGGTCTTACAGCTTACAGTCTTGACGTCCCATAGTCTCACCGTATTATCTCTACTTCCCGATGCGATGAACTCTGAATCACTGGATATAGCCACAGCATATACATAATGTGTGTGACCACTCATGTCTTACAGGTACTTGTCTTGACGTCCCATAGTCTCACTGTTTAATCATAACTTCCCGATACGATGAACTCTGAATCACTGGATATAGCCACAGCATATACAACACTAGTGTGACCACTCATGGTCTTACAGGTACCTGTCTTGAAGTTCCATAGTCTCACCGTCTCATCTCTACTTCCCGATGCAATGAACTCTGAATCACTGGATATAGCCACAGCATATACAACACTAGTGTGACCACTCATGGTCTTACAGGTACCTGTCTTGACGTCCCATAGTCTCACCGTATTATCTCTACTTCCCGATACAATGAACTCTGAATCACTGGATATAGCCACAGATGATACAGAATTTGTGTGACCACTCATAGTCTTACAGCTACCTGTCTTGACGTCCCATAGTCTCACCGTCTCATCTCTACTTCCCGATACAATGAACTCTGAATCACTGGATATAGCCACAGCATATACAACACTAGTGTGACCACTCATGGTCTTACAGGTACCTGTCTTGATGTCCCATAGTCTCACCGTATTATCTCTACTTCCCGATACAATGAACTCTGAATCACTGGATATAGCCACAGATGATACATAATGTGTGTGACCACTCATGGTCTTACAGGTACTTGTCTTGAAGTTCCATAGTCTTACCGTCTCATCTCTACTTCCCGATGCAATGAACTCTGAATCACTGGATATAGCCACATCATATACAACACTAGTGTGACCACTCATGGTCTTACAGGTACCTGTCTTGAAGTTCCATAGTCTCACCGTCTCATCTCTACTTCCCGATACAATGAACTCTGAATCACTGGATATAGCCACAGATAATACATAATGTGTGTGACCACTCATGGTCTTACAGGTACCTGTCTTGACGTCCCATAGTCTCACCGTATTATCTCTACTTCCCGATGCAATGAACTCTGAATCACTGGATATAGCCACAGCATATACAACACTAGTGTGACCACTCATGGTCTTACAGGTACCTGTCTTGAAGTTCCATAGTCTCACCGTCTCATCTCTACTTCCCGATACAATGAACTCTGAATCACTGGATATAGCCACAGATAATACATAATGTGTGTGACCACTCATGGTCTTACAGGTACCTGTCTTGACGTCCCATAGTCTCACCGTATTATCTCTACTTCCCGATGCAATGAACTCTGAATCACTGGATATAGCCACAGATAATACATAATCTGTGTGACCACTCATTGTCTTACAGCTTACAGTCTTGACGTCCCATAGTCTCACCGTATTATCTCTACTTCCCGATACAATGAACTCTGAATCACTGGATATAGCCACAGATAATACATAATGTGTGTGACCACTCATGGTCTTACAGGTACCTGTCTTGACGTCCCATAGTCTCACCGTCTCATCTCTACTTCCCGATGCAATGAACTCTGAATCACTGGATATAGCCACAGCATTTACACAACTAGTGTGACCACTCATGGTCTTACAGGTACCTGTCTTGAAGTTCCATAGTCTCACCGTCTCATCTCTACTTCCCGATGCAATGAACTCTGAATCACTGGATATAGCCACAGATAATGCATAATCTGTGTGACCACTCATGGTCTTACAGGTACCTGTCTTGACGTCCCATAGTCTCACCGTATTATCTCTACTTCCCGATACAATGAACTCTGAATCACTGGATATAGCCACAGCATATACAACACTAGTGTGACCACTCATGGTCTTACAGGTACCTGTCTTGACGTCCCATAGTCTCACCGTCTCATCTCTACTTCCCGATACGATGAACTCTGAATCACTGGATATAGCCACAGATGATACAGAATTTGTGTGACCACTCATAGTCTTACAGCTACCTGTCTTGACGTCCCATAGTCTCACCGTATTATCTCTACTTCCCGATACAATGAACTCTGAATCACTGGATATAGCCACATCATATACAACACTAGTGTGACCACTCATGGTCTTACAGGTACCTGTCTTGACGTCCCATAGTCTCACCGTATTATCTCTACTTCCCGATACAATGAACTCTGAATCACTGGATATAGCCACAGATAATACATAATCTGTGTGACCACTCATGGTCTTACAGGTACCTGTCTTGACGTCCCATAGTCTCACCGTATTATCTCTACTTCCCGATACAATGAACTCTGAATCACTGGATATAGCCACAGATAATACATAATCTGTGTGACCACTCATGGTCTTACAGGTACCTGTCTTGACGTCCCATAGTCTCACCGTATTATCTCTACTTCCCGATACAATGAACTCTGAATCACTGGATATAGCCACAGATAATACATAATCTGTGTGACCACTCATGGTCTTACAGGTACCTGTCTTGACGTCCCATAGTCTCACCGTATTATCTCTACTTCCCGATACGATGAACTCTGAATCACTGGATATAGCCACAGCATATACAACACTAGTGTGACCACTCATGGTCTTACAGGTACCTGTATTGACGTCCCATAGTCTCACCGTATTATCTCTACTTCCCGATACAATGAACTCTGAATCACTGGATATAGCCACAGCATATACAACACTAGTGTGACCACTCATGGTCTTACAGGTACCTGTCTTGACGTCCCATAGTCTCACCGTATTATCTCTACTTCCCGATACAATGAACTCTGAATCACTGGATATAGCCACAGATAATACATAATCTGTGTGACCACTCATGGTCTTACAGGTACCTGTCTTGACGTCCCATAGTCTCACCGTATTATCTCTACTTCCCGATACAATGAACTCTGAATCACTGGATATAGCCACAGATGATACATAATGTGTGTGACCACTCATGGTCTTACAGGTACCTGTCTTGACGTCCCATAGTCTCACCGTATTATCTCTACTTCCCGATACAATGAACTCTGAATCACTGGATATAGCCACAGCATATACAACACTAGTGTGACCACTCATGGTCTTACAGGTACCTGTCTTGAAGTTCCATAGTCTCACCGTCTCATCTCTACTTCCCGATACAATGAACTCTGAATCACTGGATATAGCCACAGCATATACAACACTAGTGTGACCACTCATGGTCTTACAGGTACCTGTCTTGAAGTTCCATAGTCTCACCGTCTCATCTCTACTTCCCGATGCGATGAACTCTGAATCACTGGATATAGCCACAGATAATACATAATCTGTGTGACCACTCATTGTCTTACAGCTTACAGTCTTGACGTCCCATAGTCTTACCGTATTATCTCTACTTCCCGATACAATGAACTCTGAATCACTGGATATAGCCACAGATGATACATAATGTGTGTGACCACTCATGGTCTTACAGGTACCTGTCTTGACGTCCCATAGTCTCACCGTATTATCATAACTTCCCGATACAATGAACTCTGAATCACTGGATATAGCCACAGCATATACAACACTAGTGTGACCACTCATGGTCTTACAGGTACCTGTCTTGAAGTTCCATAGTCTCACCGTCTCATCTCTACTTCCCGATACAATGAACTCTGAATCACTGGATATAGCCACAGCATATACAACACTAGTGTGACCACTCATGGTCTTACAGGTACCTGTCTTGAAGTTCCATAGTCTCACCGTCTCATCTCTACTTCCCGATGCGATGAACTCTGAATCACTGGATATAGCCACAGATAATACATAATCTGTGTGACCACTCATTGTCTTACAGCTTACAGTCTTGACGTCCCATAGTCTTACCGTATTATCTCTACTTCCCGATACAATGAACTCTTAATCACTGGATATAGCCACAGATGATACCTAATTAGTGTGACCACTCATGGTCTTACAGGTACCTGTCTTGACGTCCCATAGTCTCACCGTCTCATCTCTACTTCCCGATACGATGAACTCTGAATCACTGGATATAGCCACAGCATATACAACACTAGTGTGACCACTCATAGTCTTACAGGTACCTGGCTTGACGTCCCATAGTCTCACCGTCTCATCTCTACTTCCCGATACAATGAACTCTGAATCACTGGATATAGCCACAGATGATACATAATGTGTGTGACCACTCATTGTCTTACAGCTTACAGTCTTGACGTCCCATAGTCTCACCGTATTATCTCTACTTCCCGATACAATGAACTCTGAATCACTGGATATAGCCACAGATGATACATAATGTGTGTGACCACTCATGGTCTTACAGGTACTTGTCTTGACGTCCCATAGTCTCACTGTTTAATCATAACTTCCCGATACAATGAACTCTGAATCACTGGATATAGCCACAGCATATACAACACTAGTGTGACCACTCATGGTCTTACAGGTACCTGTCTTGACGTCCCATAGTCTCACCGTATTATCTCTACTTCCCGATACAATGAACTCTGAATCACTGGATATAGCCACAGCATATACAACACTAGTGTGACCACTCATGGTCTTACAGGTACCTGTCTTGACGTCCCATAGTCTCACCGTATTATCTCTACTTCCCGATACAATGAACTCTGAATCACTGGATATAGCCACAGCATATACAACACTAGTGTGACCACTCATGGTCTTACAGGTACCTGTCTTGACGTCCCATAGTCTCACCGTATTATCTCTACTTCCCGATACAATGAACTCTGAATCACTGGATATAGCCACAGCATATACAACACTAGTGTGACCACTCATGGTCTTACAGGTACCTGTCTTGACGTCCCATAGTCTCACCGTATTATCTCTACTTCCCGATACAATGAACTCTGAATCACTGGATATAGCCACAGATAATACATAATCTGTGTGACCACTCATGGTCTTACAGGTACCTGTATTGACGTCCCATAGTCTCACCGTATTATCTCTACTTCCCGATACAATGAACTCTGAATCACTGGATATAGCCACAGCATATACAACACTAGTGTGACCACTCATGGTCTTACAGGTACCTGTCTTGACGTCCCATAGTCTCACCGTATTATCTCTACTTCCCGATACAATGAACTCTGAATCACTGGATATAGCCACAGATAATACATAATCTGTGTGACCACTCATGGTCTTACAGGTACCTGTCTTGACGTCCCATAGTCTCACCGTATTATCTCTACTTCCCGATACAATGAACTCTGAATCACTGGATATAGCCACAGCATATACAACACTAGTGTGACCACTCATGGTCTTACAGGTACCTGTCTTGACGTCCCATAGTCTCACCGTATTATCTCTACTTCCCGATGCGATGAACTCTGAATCACTGGATATAGCCACAGATAATACATAATCTGTGTGACCACTCATGGTCTTACAGGTACCTGTCTTGACGTCCCATAGTCTCACCGTATTATCTCTACTTCCCGATACAATGAACTCTGAATCACTGGATATAGCCACAGATAATACATAATCTGTGTGACCACTCATGGTCTTACAGGTACCTGTCTTGACGTCCCATAGTCTCACCGTATTATCTCTACTTCCCGATACAATGAACTCTGAATCACTGGATATAGCCACAGCATATACAACACTAGTGTGACCACTCATGGTCTTACAGGTACCTGTCTTGACGTCCCATAGTCTCACCGTATTATCTCTACTTCCCGATACAATGAACTCTGAATCACTGGATATAGCCACAGATAATACATAATCTGTGTGACCACTCATGGTCTTACAGGTACCTGTCTTGACGTCCCATAGTCTCACCGTATTATCTCTACTTCCCGATACAATGAACTCTGAATCACTGGATATAGCCACAGATGATACATAATGTGTGTGACCACTCATGGTCTTACAGGTACCTGTCTTGACGTCCCATAGTCTCACCGTATTATCTCTACTTCCCGATACAATGAACTCTGAATCACTGGATATAGCCACAGATAATACATAATCTGTGTGACCACTCATGGTCTTACAGGTACCTGTCTTGACGTCCCATAGTCTCACCGTATTATCTCTACTTCCCGATACAATGAACTCTGAATCACTGGATATAGCCACAGCATATACAACACTAGTGTGACCACTCATGGTCTTACAGGTACCTGTCTTGACGTCCCATAGTCTCACCGTATTATCTCTACTTCCCGATACAATGAACTCTGAATCACTGGATATAGCCACAGCATATACAACACTAGTGTGACCACTCATGGTCTTACAGGTACCTGTCTTGACGTCCCATAGTCTCACCGTATTATCTCTACTTCCCGATACAATGAACTCTGAATCACTGGATATAGCCACAGCATATACAACACTAGTGTGACCACTCATGGTCTTACAGGTACCTGTCTTGACGTCCCATAGTCTCACCGTATTATCTCTACTTCCCGATACAATGAACTCTGAATCACTGGATATAGCCACAGCATATACAACACTAGTGTGACCACTCATGGTCTTACAGGTACCTGTCTTGACGTCCCATAGTCTCACCGTATTATCTCTACTTCCCGATACAATGAACTCTGAATCACTGGATATAGCCACAGCATATACTTAACTAGTGTGACCACTCATGGTCTTACAGGTACCTGTCTTGACGTCCCATAGTCTCACCGTATTATCTCTACTTCCCGATACAATGAACTCTGAATCACTGGATATAGCCACAGCATATACAACACTAGTGTGACCACTCATGGTCTTACAGGTACCTGTCTTGACGTCCCATAGTCTCACCGTATTATCTCTACTTCCCGATACAATGAACTCTGAATCACTGGATATAGCCACAGATAATACATAATCTGTGTGACCACTCATGGTCTTACAGGTACCTGTCTTGACGTCCCATAGTCTCACCGTATTATCTCTACTTCCCGATACAATGAACTCTGAATCACTGGATATAGCCACAGCATATACAACACTAGTGTGACCACTCATGGTCTTACAGGTACCTGTCTTGACGTCCCATAGTCTCACCGTATTATCTCTACTTCCCGATACAATGAACTCTGAATCACTGGATATAGCCACAGCATATACAACACTAGTGTGACCACTCATGGTCTTACAGGTACCTGTCTTGACGTCCCATAGTCTCACCGTATTATCTCTACTTCCCGATACGATGAACTCTGAATCACTGGATATAGCCACAGCATATACAACACTAGTGTGACCACTCATGGTCTTACAGGTACCTGTCTTGACGTCCCATAGTCTCACCGTATTATCTCTACTTCCCGATACAATGAACTCTGAATCACTGGATATAGCCACAGCATATACAACACTAGTGTGACCACTCATGGTCTTACAGGTACCTGTCTTGACGTCCCATAGTCTCACCGTATTATCTCTACTTCCCGATACAATGAACTCTGAATCACTGGATATAGCCACAGATAATACATAATCTGTGTGACCACTCATGGTCTTACAGGTACCTGTCTTGACGTCCCATAGTCTCACCGTATTATCTCTACTTCCCGATACAATGAACTCTGAATCACTGGATATAGCCACAGATGATACATAATGTGTGTGACCACTCATGGTCTTACAGGTACCTGTCTTGACGTCCCATAGTCTCACCGTATTATCTCTACTTCCCGATACAATGAACTCTGAATCACTGGATATAGCCACAGCATATACAACACTAGTGTGACCACTCATGGTCTTACAGGTACCTGTCTTGAAGTTCCATAGTCTCACCGTATTATCTCTACTTCCCGATACAATGAACTCTGAATCACTGGATATAGCCACAGCATATACAACACTAGTGTGACCACTCATGGTCTTACAGGTACCTGTCTTGACGTCCCATAGTCTCACCGTATTATCTCTACTTCCCGATACAATGAACTCTGAATCACTGGATATAGCCACAGATAATACATAATCTGTGTGACCACTCATGGTCTTACAGGTACCTGTCTTGACGTTCCATAGTCTGACCGTATTATCTCTACTTCCCGATACAATGAACTCTGAATCACTGGATATAGCCACAGATAATACATAATCTGTGTGACCACTCATGGTCTTACAGGTACCTGTCTTGACGTCCCATAGTCTCACCGTATTATCTCTACTTCCCGATACAATGAACTCTGAATCACTGGATATAGCCACAGCATATACAACACTAGTGTGACCACTCATGGTCTTACAGGTACCTGTCTTGACGTCCCATAGTCTCACCGTATTATCTCTACTTCCCGATACAATGAACTCTGAATCACTGGATATAGCCACAGATAATACATAATCTGTGTGACCACTCATGGTCTTACAGGTACCTGTCTTGACGTCCCATAGTCTCACCGTATTATCTCTACTTCCCGATACAATGAACTCTGAATCACTGGATATAGCCACAGCATATACAACACTAGTGTGACCACTCATGGTCTTACAGGTACCTGTCTTGACGTCCCATAGTCTCACCGTATTATCTCTACTTCCCGATACAATGAACTCTGAATCACTGGATATAGCCACAGCATATACAACACTAGTGTGACCACTCATGGTCTTACAGGTACCTGTCTTGACGTCCCATAGTCTCACCGTATTATCTCTACTTCCCGATACAATGAACTCTGAATCACTGGATATAGCCACAGCATATACAACACTAGTGTGACCACTCATGGTCTTACAGGTACCTGTCTTGACGTCCCATAGTCTCACCGTATTATCTCTACTTCCCGATACAATGAACTCTGAATCACTGGATATAGCCACAGATAATACATAATCTGTGTGACCACTCATGGTCTTACAGGTACCTGTCTTGACGTCCCATAGTCTCACCGTATTATCTCTACTTCCCGATACAATGAACTCTGAATCACTGGATATAGCCACAGATAATACATAATCTGTGTGACCACTCATGGTCTTACAGGTACCTGTCTTGACGTCCCATAGTCTCACCGTATTATCTCTACTTCCCGATACAATGAACTCTGAATCACTGGATATAGCCACAGCATATACAACACTAGTGTGACCACTCATGGTCTTACAGGTACCTGTCTTGACGTCCCATAGTCTCACCGTATTATCTCTACTTCCCGATACAATGAACTCTGAATCACTGGATATAGCCACAGATAATACATAATCTGTGTGACCACTCATGGTCTTACAGGTACCTGTCTTGACGTCCCATAGTCTCACCGTATTATCTCTACTTCCCGATACAATGAACTCTGAATCACTGGATATAGCCACAGCATATACAACACTAGTGTGACCACTCATGGTCTTACAGGTACCTGTCTTGACGTCCCATAGTCTCACCGTATTATCTCTACTTCCCGATACAATGAACTCTGAATCACTGGATATAGCCACAGATAATACATAATCTGTGTGACCACTCATGGTCTTACAGGTACCTGTCTTGACGTCCCATAGTCTCACCGTATTATCTCTACTTCCCGATACAATGAACTCTGAATCACTGGATATAGCCACAGCATATACAACACTAGTGTGACCACTCATGGTCTTACAGGTACCTGTCTTGACGTCCCATAGTCTCACCGTATTATCTCTACTTCCCGATACAATGAACTCTGAATCACTGGATATAGCCACAGATAATACATAATCTGTGTGACCACTCATGGTCTTACAGGTACCTGTCTTGACGTCCCATAGTCTCACCGTATTATCTCTACTTCCCGATACAATGAACTCTGAATCACTGGATATAGCCACAGATAATACATAATCTGTGTGACCACTCATGGTCTTACAGGTACCTGTCTTGACGTCCCATAGTCTCACCGTATTATCTCTACTTCCCGATACAATGAACTCTGAATCACTGGATATAGCCACAGCATATACAACACTAGTGTGACCACTCATGGTCTTACAGGTACCTGTCTTGACGTCCCATAGTCTCACCGTATTATCTCTACTTCCCGATACAATGAACTCTGAATCACTGGATATAGCCACAGCATATACAACACTAGTGTGACCACTCATGGTCTTACAGGTACCTGTCTTGACGTCCCATAGTCTCACCGTATTATCTCTACTTCCCGATACAATGAACTCTGAATCACTGGATATAGCCACAGCATATACAACACTAGTGTGACCACTCATGGTCTTACAGGTACCTGTCTTGACGTCCCATAGTCTCACCGTATTATCTCTACTTCCCGATACAATGAACTCTGAATCACTGGATATAGCCACAGATAATACATAATCTGTGTGACCACTCATGGTCTTACAGGTACCTGTCTTGACGTCCCATAGTCTCACCGTATTATCTCTACTTCCCGATACAATGAACTCTGAATCACTGGATATAGCCACAGATAATACATAATCTGTGTGACCACTCATGGTCTTACAGGTACCTGTCTTGACGTCCCATAGTCTCACCGTATTATCTCTACTTCCCGATACAATGAACTCTGAATCACTGGATATAGCCACAGATGATACATAATGTGTGTGACCACTCATGGTCTTACAGGTACCTGTCTTGACGTCCCATAGTCTCACCGTATTATCTCTACTTCCCGATACAATGAACTCTGAATCACTGGATATAGCCACAGCATATACAACACTAGTGTGACCACTCATGGTCTTACAGGTACCTGTCTTGAAGTTCCATAGTCTCACCGTCTCATCTCTACTTCCCGATACAATGAACTCTGAATCACTGGATATAGCCACAGCATATACAACACTAGTGTGACCACTCATGGTCTTACAGGTACCTGTCTTGAAGTTCCATAGTCTCACCGTCTCATCTCTACTTCCCGATGCGATGAACTCTGAATCACTGGATATAGCCACAGATAATACATAATCTGTGTGACCACTCATTGTCTTACAGCTTACAGTCTTGACGTCCCATAGTCTTACCGTATTATCTCTACTTCCCGATACAATGAACTCTTAATCACTGGATATAGCCACAGATGATACCTAATTAGTGTGACCACTCATGGTCTTACAGGTACCTGTCTTGACGTCCCATAGTCTCACCGTCTCATCTCTACTTCCCGATACGATGAACTCTGAATCACTGGATATAGCCACAGCATATACAACACTAGTGTGACCACTCATAGTCTTACAGGTACCTGGCTTGACGTCCCATAGTCTCACCGTCTCATCTCTACTTCCCGATACAATGAACTCTGAATCACTGGATATAGCCACAGATGATACATAATGTGTGTGACCACTCATTGTCTTACAGCTTACAGTCTTGACGTCCCATAGTCTCACCGTATTATCTCTACTTCCCGATACAATGAACTCTGAATCACTGGATATAGCCACAGATGATACATAATGTGTGTGACCACTCATGGTCTTACAGGTACTTGTCTTGACGTCCCATAGTCTCACTGTTTAATCATAACTTCCCGATACGATGAACTCTGAATCACTGGATATAGCCACAGCATATACAACACTAGTGTGACCACTCATGGTCTTACAGGTACCTGTCTTGACGTTCCATAGTCTGACCGTATTATCTCTACTTCCCGATACAATGAACTCTGAATCACTGGATATAGCCACAGCATATACAACACTAGTGTGACCACTCATGGTCTTACAGGTACCTGTCTTGACGTCCCATAGTCTCACCGTATTATCTCTACTTCCCGATACAATGAACTCTGAATCACTGGATATAGCCACAGCATATACAACACTAGTGTGACCACTCATGGTCTTACAGGTACCTGTCTTGACGTCCCATAGTCTCACCGTATTATCTCTACTTCCCGATACAATGAACTCTGAATCACTGGATATAGCCACAGATAATACATAATCTGTGTGACCACTCATGGTCTTACAGGTACCTGTCTTGACGTCCCATAGTCTCACCGTATTATCTCTACTTCCCGATACAATGAACTCTGAATCACTGGATATAGCCACAGCATATACAACACTAGTGTGACCACTCATGGTCTTACAGGTACCTGTCTTGACGTCCCATAGTCTCACCGTATTATCTCTACTTCCCGATACAATGAACTCTGAATCACTGGATATAGCCACAGCATATACAACACTAGTGTGACCACTCATGGTCTTACAGGTACCTGTCTTGACGTCCCATAGTCTCACCGTATTATCTCTACTTCCCGATACAATGAACTCTGAATCACTGGATATAGCCACAGCATATACAACACTAGTGTGACCACTCATGGTCTTACAGGTACCTGTCTTGACGTCCCATAGTCTCACCGTATTATCTCTACTTCCCGATACAATGAACTCTGAATCACTGGATATAGCCACAGATAATACATAATCTGTGTGACCACTCATGGTCTTACAGGTACCTGTCTTGACGTCCCATAGTCTCACCGTATTATCTCTACTTCCCGATACAATGAACTCTGAATCACTGGATATAGCCACAGCATATACAACACTAGTGTGACCACTCATGGTCTTACAGGTACCTGTCTTGACGTCCCATAGTCTCACCGTATTATCTCTACTTCCCGATACAATGAACTCTGAATCACTGGATATAGCCACAGCATATACAACACTAGTGTGACCACTCATGGTCTTACAGGTACCTGTCTTGACGTCCCATAGTCTCACCGTATTATCTCTACTTCCCGATACAATGAACTCTGAATCACTGGATATAGCCACAGATAATACATAATCTGTGTGACCACTCATGGTCTTACAGGTACCTGTCTTGACGTCCCATAGTCTCACCGTATTATCTCTACTTCCCGATACAATGAACTCTGAATCACTGGATATAGCCACAGCATATACAACACTAGTGTGACCACTCATGGTCTTACAGGTACCTGTCTTGACGTCCCATAGTCTCACCGTATTATCTCTACTTCCCGATACAATGAACTCTGAATCACTGGATATAGCCACAGATAATACATAATCTGTGTGACCACTCATGGTCTTACAGGTACCTGTCTTGACGTCCCATAGTCTCACCGTATTATCTCTACTTCCCGATACAATGAACTCTGAATCACTGGATATAGCCACAGCATATACAACACTAGTGTGACCACTCATGGTCTTACAGGTACCTGTCTTGACGTCCCATAGTCTCACCGTATTATCTCTACTTCCCGATACAATGAACTCTGAATCACTGGATATAGCCACAGCATATACAACACTAGTGTGACCACTCATGGTCTTACAGGTACCTGTCTTGACGTCCCATAGTCTCACCGTATTATCTCTACTTCCCGATACAATGAACTCTGAATCACTGGATATAGCCACAGATAATACATAATCTGTGTGACCACTCATGGTCTTACAGGTACCTGTCTTGACGTCCCATAGTCTCACCGTATTATCTCTACTTCCCGATACAATGAACTCTGAATCACTGGATATAGCCACAGCATATACAACACTAGTGTGACCACTCATGGTCTTACAGGTACCTGTCTTGACGTCCCATAGTCTCACCGTATTATCTCTACTTCCCGATACAATGAACTCTGAATCACTGGATATAGCCACAGCATATACAACACTAGTGTGACCACTCATGGTCTTACAGGTACCTGTCTTGACGTCCCATAGTCTCACCGTATTATCTCTACTTCCCGATACAATGAACTCTGAATCACTGGATATAGCCACAGCATATACAACACTAGTGTGACCACTCATGGTCTTACAGGTACCTGTCTTGACGTCCCATAGTCTCACCGTATTATCTCTACTTCCCGATACAATGAACTCTGAATCACTGGATATAGCCACAGATAATACATAATCTGTGTGACCACTCATGGTCTTACAGGTACCTGTCTTGACGTCCCATAGTCTCACCGTATTATCTCTACTTCCCGATACAATGAACTCTGAATCACTGGATATAGCCACAGATAATACATAATCTGTGTGACCACTCATGGTCTTACAGGTACCTGTCTTGACGTCCCATAGTCTCACCGTATTATCTCTACTTCCCGATACAATGAACTCTGAATCACTGGATATAGCCACAGCATATACAACACTAGTGTGACCACTCATGGTCTTACAGGTACCTGTCTTGACGTCCCATAGTCTCACCGTATTATCTCTACTTCCCGATACAATGAACTCTGAATCACTGGATATAGCCACAGCATATACAACACTAGTGTGACCACTCATGGTCTTACAGGTACCTGTCTTGACGTCCCATAGTCTCACCGTATTATCTCTACTTCCCGATACAATGAACTCTGAATCACTGGATATAGCCACAGATGATATATAATGTGTGTGACCACTCATGGTCTTACAGCTACCTGTCTTGACGTCCCATAGTCTCACTGTTTAATCATAACTTCCCGATACGATGAACTCTGAATCACTGGATATAGCCACAGATGATACATAATGTGTGTGACCACTCATGGTCTTACAGGTACCTGTCTTGACGTCCCATAGTCTCACCGTATTATCTCTACTTCCCGATACAATGAACTCTGAATCACTGGATATAGCCACAGCATATACAACACTAGTGTGACCACTCATGGTCTTACAGGTACCTGTCTTGACGTCCCATAGTCTCACCGTATTATCTCTACTTCCCGATACAATGAACTCTGAATCACTGGATATAGCCACAGCATATACAACACTAGTGTGACCACTCATGGTCTTACAGGTACCTGTCTTGACGTCCCATAGTCTCACCGTATTATCTCTACTTCCCGATACAATGAACTCTGAATCACTGGATATAGCCACAGATAATACATAATCTGTGTGACCACTCATGGTCTTACAGGTACCTGTCTTGACGTCCCATAGTCTCACCGTATTATCTCTACTTCCCGATACAATGAACTCTGAATCACTGGATATAGCCACAGCATATACAACACTAGTGTGACCACTCATGGTCTTACAGGTACCTGTCTTGACGTCCCATAGTCTCACCGTATTATCTCTACTTCCCGATACAATGAACTCTGAATCACTGGATATAGCCACAGATAATACATAATGTGTGTGACCACTCATGGTCTTACAGGTACCTGTCTTGACGTCCCATAGTCTCACCGTATTATCTCTACTTCCCGATACAATGAACTCTGAATCACTGGATATAGCCACAGATAATACATAATCTGTGTGACCACTCATGGTCTTACAGGTACCTGTCTTGACGTCCCATAGTCTCACCGTATTATCTCTACTTCCCGATACAATGAACTCTGAATCACTGGATATAGCCACAGCATATACAACACTAGTGTGACCACTCATGGTCTTACAGGTACCTGTCTTGACGTCCCATAGTCTCACCGTATTATCTCTACTTCCCGATACAATGAACTCTGAATCACTGGATATAGCCACAGCATATACAACACTAGTGTGACCACTCATGGTCTTACAGGTACCTGTCTTGACGTCCCATAGTCTCACCGTCTCATCTCGACTTCCCGATACAATGAACTCTGAATCACTGGATATAGCCACAGCATTTACACAACTAGTGTGACCACTCATGGTCTTACAGCTTACAGTCTTGACGTCCCATAGTCTCACCGTATTATCTCTACTTCCCGATGCGATGAACTCTGAATCACTGGATATAGCCACAGCATATACATAATGTGTGTGACCACTCATGTCTTACAGGTACTTGTCTTGACGTCCCATAGTCTCACTGTTTAATCATAACTTCCCGATACGATGAACTCTGAATCACTGGATATAGCCACAGCATATACAACACTAGTGTGACCACTCATGGTCTTACAGGTACCTGTCTTGAAGTTCCATAGTCTCACCGTCTCATCTCTACTTCCCGATGCAATGAACTCTGAATCACTGGATATAGCCACAGCATATACAACACTAGTGTGACCACTCATGGTCTTACAGGTACCTGTCTTGACGTCCCATAGTCTCACCGTATTATCTCTACTTCCCGATACAATGAACTCTGAATCACTGGATATAGCCACAGATAATACATAATCTGTGTGACCACTCATGGTCTTACAGGTACCTGTCTTGACGTCCCATAGTCTCACCGTATTATCTCGACTTCCCGATGCAATGAACTCTGAATCACTGGATATAGCCACATCATATACAACACTAGTGTGACCACTCATGGTCTTACAGGTACCTGTCTTGATGTCCCATAGTCTCACCGTATTATCTCTACTTCCCGATACAATGAACTCTGAATCACTGGATATAGCCACAGATGATACATAATGTGTGTGACCACTCATGGTCTTACAGGTACTTGTCTTGAAGTTCCATAGTCTTACCGTCTCATCTCTACTTCCCGATGCAATGAACTCTGAATCACTGGATATAGCCACATCATATACAACACTAGTGTGACCACTCATGGTCTTACAGGTACCTGTCTTGAAGTTCCATAGTCTCACCGTCTCATCTCTACTTCCCGATACAATGAACTCTGAATCACTGGATATAGCCACAGATAATACATAATGTGTGTGACCACTCATGGTCTTACAGGTACCTGTCTTGACGTCCCATAGTCTCACCGTATTATCTCTACTTCCCGATGCAATGAACTCTGAATCACTGGATATAGCCACATCATATACAACACTAGTGTGACCACTCATGGTCTTACAGGTACCTGTCTTGAAGTTCCATAGTCTTACCGTCTCATCTCTACTTCCCGATGCAATGAACTCTGAATCACTGGATATAGCCACAGATAATACATAATCTGTGTGACCACTCATTGTCTTACAGCTTACAGTCTTGACGTCCCATAGTCTCACCGTATTATCTCTACTTCCCGATACAATGAACTCTGAATCACTGGATATAGCCACAGATAATACATAATCTGTGTGACCACTCATGGTCTTACAGGTACCTGTCTTGACGTCCCATAGTCTCACCGTCTCATCTCTACTTCCCGATACGATGAACTCTGAATCACTGGATATAGCCACAGATGATACAGAATTTGTGTGACCACTCATAGTCTTACAGGTACCTGTCTTGACGTCCCATAGTCTCACCGTATTATCTCTACTTCCCGATACGATGAACTCTGAATCAATGGATATAGCCACAGATCATACCTAATTAGTGTGACCACTCATAGTCTTACAGGTACCTGTCTTGACGTCCCATAGTCTCACCGTCTCATCTCTACTTCCCGATACGATGAACTCTGAATCACTGGATATAGCCACAGATAATACAGAATTTGTGTGAACACTCATAGTCTTACAGGTACCTGTCTTGACGTCCCATAGTCTCACCGTCTCATCTCTACTTCCCGATACGATGAACTCTGAATCACTGGATATAGCCACAGATGATACAGAATTTGTGTGACCACTCATAGTCTTACAGCTACCTGTCTTGACGTCCCATAGTCTCACCGTCTCATCTCTACTTCCCGATGCGATGAACTCTGAATCACTGGATATAGCCACAGCATTTACACAACTAGTGTGACCACTCATGGTCTTACAGGTACCTGTCTTGAAGTTCCATAGTCTCACCGTCTCATCTCTACTTCCCGATGCAATGAACTCTGAATCACTGGATATAGCCACAGCATTTACACAACTAGTGTGACCACTCATGGTCTTACAGGTACCTGTCTTGAAGTTCCATAGTCTCACCGTCTCATCTCTACTTCCCGATGCAATGAACTCTGAATCACTGGATATAGCCACAGATAATGCATAATCTGTGTGACCACTCATGGTCTTACAGGTACCTGTCTTGACGTCCCATAGTCTCACCGTATTATCTCTACTTCCCGATACAATGAACTCTGAATCACTGGATATAGCCACAGCATATACAACACTAGTGTGACCACTCATGGTCTTACAGGTACCTGTCTTGAAGTTCCATAGTCTCACCGTCTCATCTCTACTTCCCGATGCGATGAACTCTGAATCACTGGATATAGCCACAGATAATACATAATCTGTGTGACCACTCATTGTCTTACAGCTTACAGTCTTGACGTCCCATAGTCTCACCGTATTATCTCTACTTCCCGATACAATGAACTCTGAATCACTGGATATAGCCACAGCATATACAACACTAGTGTGACCACTCATGGTCTTACAGGTACCTGTCTTGACGTCCCATAGTCTCACCGTATTATCTCTACTTCCCGATACAATGAACTCTGAATCACTGGATATAGCCACAGCATATACAACACTAGTGTGACCACTCATGGTCTTACAGGTACCTGTCTTGACGTCCCATAGTCTCACCGTATTATCTCTACTTCCCGATACAATGAACTCTGAATCACTGGATATAGCCACAGCATATACAACACTAGTGTGACCACTCATGGTCTTACAGGTACCTGTCTTGACGTCCCATAGTCTCACCGTATTATCTCTACTTCCCGATACAATGAACTCTGAATCACTGGATATAGCCACAGATAATACATAATCTGTGTGACCACTCATGGTCTTACAGGTACCTGTCTTGACGTCCCATAGTCTCACCGTATTATCTCTACTTCCCGATACAATGAACTCTGAATCACTGGATATAGCCACAGCATATACAACACTAGTGTGACCACTCATGGTCTTACAGGTACCTGTCTTGACGTCCCATAGTCTCACCGTATTATCTCTACTTCCCGATACAATGAACTCTGAATCACTGGATATAGCCACAGCATATACAACACTAGTGTGACCACTCATGGTCTTACAGGTACCTGTCTTGACGTCCCATAGTCTCACCGTATTATCTCTACTTCCCGATACAATGAACTCTGAATCACTGGATATAGCCACAGATAATACATAATCTGTGTGACCACTCATGGTCTTACAGGTACCTGTCTTGACGTCCCATAGTCTCACCGTATTATCTCTACTTCCCGATACAATGAACTCTGAATCACTGGATATAGCCACAGATGATACATAATGTGTGTGACCACTCATGGTCTTACAGGTACCTGTCTTGACGTCCCATAGTCTCACCGTATTATCTCTACTTCCCGATACAATGAACTCTGAATCACTGGATATAGCCACAGCATATACAACACTAGTGTGACCACTCATGGTCTTACAGGTACCTGTCTTGAAGTTCCATAGTCTCACCGTCTCATCTCTACTTCCCGATACAATGAACTCTGAATCACTGGATATAGCCACAGCATATACAACACTAGTGTGACCACTCATGGTCTTACAGGTACCTGTCTTGAAGTTCCATAGTCTCACCGTCTCATCTCTACTTCCCGATGCGATGAACTCTGAATCACTGGATATAGCCACAGATAATACATAATCTGTGTGACCACTCATGGTCTTACAGGTACCTGTCTTGACGTCCCATAGTCTCACCGTATTATCTCTACTTCCCGATACAATGAACTCTTAATCACTGGATATAGCCACAGATGATACCTAATTAGTGTGACCACTCATGGTCTTACAGGTACCTGTCTTGACGTCCCATAGTCTCACCGTCTCATCTCTACTTCCCGATACGATGAACTCTGAATCACTGGATATAGCCACAGCATATACAACACTAGTGTGACCACTCATAGTCTTACAGGTACCTGGCTTGACGTCCCATAGTCTCACCGTCTCATCTCTACTTCCCGATACAATGAACTCTGAATCACTGGATATAGCCACAGCATATACAACACTAGTGTGACCACTCATGGTCTTACAGGTACCTGTCTTGACGTCCCATAGTCTCACCGTATTATCTCTACTTCCCGATACAATGAACTCTGAATCACTGGATATAGCCACAGATGATACATAATGTGTGTGACCACTCATGGTCTTACAGGTACTTGTCTTGACGTCCCATAGTCTCACTGTTTAATCATAACTTCCCGATACGATGAACTCTGAATCACTGGATATAGCCACAGCATATACAACACTAGTGTGACCACTCATGGTCTTACAGGTACCTGTCTTGACGTTCCATAGTCTGACCGTATTATCTCTACTTCCCGATACAATGAACTCTGAATCACTGGATATAGCCACAGATAATACATAATCTGTGTGACCACTCATGGTCTTACAGGTACCTGTCTTGACGTCCCATAGTCTCACCGTATTATCTCTACTTCCCGATACAATGAACTCTGAATCACTGGATATAGCCACAGCATATACAACACTAGTGTGACCACTCATGGTCTTACAGGTACCTGTCTTGACGTCCCATAGTCTCACCGTATTATCTCTACTTCCCGATACAATGAACTCTGAATCACTGGATATAGCCACAGCATATACAACACTAGTGTGACCACTCATGGTCTTACAGGTACCTGTCTTGACGTCCCATAGTCTCACCGTATTATCTCTACTTCCCGATACAATGAACTCTGAATCACTGGATATAGCCACAGCATATACAACACTAGTGTGACCACTCATGGTCTTACAGGTACCTGTCTTGACGTCCCATAGTCTCACCGTATTATCTCTACTTCCCGATACAATGAACTCTGAATCACTGGATATAGCCACAGCATATACAACACTAGTGTGACCACTCATGGTCTTACAGGTACCTGTCTTGACGTCCCATAGTCTCACCGTATTATCTCTACTTCCCGATACAATGAACTCTGAATCACTGGATATAGCCACAGCATATACAACACTAGTGTGACCACTCATGGTCTTACAGGTACCTGTCTTGACGTCCCATAGTCTCACCGTATTATCTCTACTTCCCGATACAATGAACTCTGAATCACTGGATATAGCCACAGCATATACAACACTAGTGTGACCACTCATGGTCTTACAGGTACCTGTCTTGACGTCCCATAGTCTCACCGTATTATCTCTACTTCCCGATACAATGAACTCTGAATCACTTGATATAGCCACAGATAATACATAATCTGTGTGACCACTCATGGTCTTACAGGTACCTGTCTTGACGTCCCATAGTCTCACCGTATTATCTCTACTTCCCGATACAATGAACTCTGAATCACTGGATATAGCCACAGCATATACAACACTAGTGTGACCACTCATGGTCTTACAGGTACCTGTCTTGACGTCCCATAGTCTCACCGTATTATCTCTACTTCCCGATACAATGAACTCTGAATCACTGGATATAGCCACAGCATATACAACACTAGTGTGACCACTCATGGTCTTACAGGTACCTGTCTTGACGTCCCATAGTCTCACCGTATTATCTCTACTTCCCGATACAATGAACTCTGAATCACTGGATATAGCCACAGATGATACATAATGTGTGTGACCACTCATGGTCTTACAGGTACCTGTCTTGACGTCCCATAGTCTCACCGTATTATCTCTACTTCCCGATACAATGAACTCTGAATCACTGGATATAGCCACAGCATATACAACACTAGTGTGACCACTCATGGTCTTACAGGTACCTGTCTTGACGTCCCATAGTCTCACCGTATTATCTCTACTTCCCGATACAATGAACTCTGAATCACTGGATATAGCCACAGCATATACAACACTAGTGTGACCACTCATGGTCTTACAGGTACCTGTCTTGACGTCCCATAGTCTCACCGTATTATCTCTACTTCCCGATACAATGAACTCTGAATCACTGGATATAGCCACAGATAATACATAATCTGTGTGACCACTCATGGTCTTACAGGTACCTGTCTTGACGTCCCATAGTCTCACCGTATTATCTCTACTTCCCGATACAATGAACTCTGAATCACTGGATATAGCCACAGCATATACAACACTAGTGTGACCACTCATGGTCTTACAGGTACCTGTCTTGACGTCCCATAGTCTCACCGTATTATCTCTACTTCCCGATACAATGAACTCTGAATCACTGGATATAGCCACAGCATATACAACACTAGTGTGACCACTCATGGTCTTACAGGTACCTGTCTTGACGTCCCATAGTCTCACCGTATTATCTCTACTTCCCGATACAATGAACTCTGAATCACTGGATATAGCCACAGATGATACATAATGTGTGTGACCACTCATGGTCTTACAGGTACCTGTCTTGACGTCCCATAGTCTCACCGTATTATCTCTACTTCCCGATACAATGAACTCTGAATCACTGGATATAGCCACAGATAATACATAATCTGTGTGACCACTCATGGTCTTACAGGTACCTGTCTTGACGTCCCATAGTCTCACCGTATTATCTCTACTTCCCGATACAATGAACTCTGAATCACTGGATATAGCCACAGCATATACAACACTAGTGTGACCACTCATGGTCTTACAGGTACCTGTCTTGACGTCCCATAGTCTCACCGTATTATCTCTACTTCCCGATACAATGAACTCTGAATCACTGGATATAGCCACAGCATATACAACACTAGTGTGACCACTCATGGTCTTACAGGTACCTGTCTTGACGTCCCATAGTCTCACCGTATTATCTCTACTTCCCGATACAATGAACTCTGAATCACTGGATATAGCCACAGATAATACATAATCTGTGTGACCACTCATGGTCTTACAGGTACCTGTCTTGACGTCCCATAGTCTCACCGTATTATCTCTACTTCCCGATACAATGAACTCTGAATCACTGGATATAGCCACAGCATATACAACACTAGTGTGACCACTCATGGTCTTACAGGTACCTGTCTTGACGTCCCATAGTCTCACCGTATTATCTCTACTTCCCGATACAATGAACTCTGAATCACTGGATATAGCCACAGCATATACAACACTAGTGTGACCACTCATGGTCTTACAGGTACCTGTCTTGACGTCCCATAGTCTCACCGTATTATCTCTACTTCCCGATACAATGAACTCTGAATCACTGGATATAGCCACAGCATATACAACACTAGTGTGACCACTCATGGTCTTACAGGTACCTGTCTTGACGTCCCATAGTCTCACCGTATTATCTCTACTTCCCGATACAATGAACTCTGAATCACTGGATATAGCCACAGATGATACATAATGTGTGTGACCACTCATGGTCTTACAGGTACCTGTCTTGACGTCCCATAGTCTCACCGTATTATCTCTACTTCCCGATACAATGAACTCTGAATCACTGGATATAGCCACAGCATATACAACACTAGTGTGACCACTCATGGTCTTACAGGTACCTGTCTTGACGTCCCATAGTCTCACCGTATTATCTCTACTTCCCGATACAATGAACTCTGAATCACTGGATATAGCCACAGCATATACAACACTAGTGTGACCACTCATGGTCTTACAGGTACCTGTCTTGACGTCCCATAGTCTCACCGTATTATCTCTACTTCCCGATACAATGAACTCTGAATCACTGGATATAGCCACAGATAATACATAATCTGTGTGACCACTCATGGTCTTACAGGTACCTGTCTTGACGTCCCATAGTCTCACCGTATTATCTCTACTTCCCGATACAATGAACTCTGAATCACTGGATATAGCCACAGATAATACATAATCTGTGTGACCACTCATGGTCTTACAGGTACCTGTCTTGACGTCCCATAGTCTCACCGTATTATCTCTACTTCCCGATACAATGAACTCTGAATCACTGGATATAGCCACAGCATATACAACACTAGTGTGACCACTCATGGTCTTACAGGTACCTGTCTTGACGTCCCATAGTCTCACCGTATTATCTCTACTTCCCGATACAATGAACTCTGAATCACTGGATATAGCCACAGCATATACAACACTAGTGTGACCACTCATGGTCTTACAGGTACCTGTCTTGACGTCCCATAGTCTCACCGTATTATCTCTACTTCCCGATACAATGAACTCTGAATCACTGGATATAGCCACAGCATATACAACACTAGTGTGACCACTCATGGTCTTACAGGTACCTGTCTTGACGTCCCATAGTCTCACCGTATTATCTCTACTTCCCGATACAATGAACTCTGAATCACTGGATATAGCCACAGCATATACAACACTAGTGTGACCACTCATGGTCTTACAGGTACCTGTCTTGACGTCCCATAGTCTCACCGTATTATCTCTACTTCCCGATACAATGAACTCTGAATCACTGGATATAGCCACAGATAATACATAATCTGTGTGACCACTCATGGTCTTACAGGTACCTGTCTTGACGTCCCATAGTCTCACCGTATTATCTCTACTTCCCGATACAATGAACTCTGAATCACTGGATATAGCCACAGCATATACAACACTAGTGTGACCACTCATGGTCTTACAGGTACCTGTCTTGACGTCCCATAGTCTCACCGTATTATCTCTACTTCCCGATACAATGAACTCTGAATCACTGGATATAGCCACAGCATATACAACACTAGTGTGACCACTCATGGTCTTACAGGTACCTGTCTTGACGTCCCATAGTCTCACCGTATTATCTCTACTTCCCGATACAATGAACTCTGAATCACTGGATATAGCCACAGCATATACAACACTAGTGTGACCACTCATGGTCTTACAGGTACCTGTCTTGACGTCCCATAGTCTCACCGTATTATCTCTACTTCCCGATACAATGAACTCTGAATCACTGGATATAGCCACAGCATATACAACACTAGTGTGACCACTCATGGTCTTACAGGTACCTGTCTTGACGTCCCATAGTCTCACCGTATTATCTCTACTTCCCGATACAATGAACTCTGAATCACTGGATATAGCCACAGATAATACATAATCTGTGTGACCACTCATGGTCTTACAGGTACCTGTCTTGACGTCCCATAGTCTCACCGTATTATCTCTACTTCCCGATACAATGAACTCTGAATCACTGGATATAGCCACAGATAATACATAATCTGTGTGACCACTCATGGTCTTACAGGTACCTGTCTTGACGTCCCATAGTCTCACCGTATTATCTCTACTTCCCGATACAATGAACTCTGAATCACTGGATATAGCCACAGCATAATACAACACTAGTGTGACCACTCATGGTCTTACAGGTACCTGTCTTGACGTCCCATAGTCTCACCGTATTATCTCTACTTCCCGATACAATGAACTCTGAATCACTGGATATAGCCACAGCATAATACATAATAGTGTGACCACTCATGGTCTTACAGGTACCTGTCTTGACGTCCCATAGTCTCACCGTATTATCTCTACTTCCCGATACAATGAACTCTGAATCACTGGATATAGCCACAGCATATACAACACTAGTGTGACCACTCATGGTCTTACAGGTACCTGTCTTGACGTCCCATAGTCTCACCGTATTATCTCTACTTCCCGATACAATGAACTCTGAATCACTGGATATAGCCACAGCATAATACAACATCTAGTGTGACCACTCATGGTCTTACAGGTACCTGTCTTGACGTCCCATAGTCTCACCGTATTATCTCTACTTCCCGATACAATGAACTCTGAATCACTGGATATAGCCACAGATATACAACAATCTGTGTGACCACTCATGGTCTTACAGGTACCTGTCTTGACGTCCCATAGTCTCACCGTATTATCTCTACTTCCCGATACAATGAACTCTGAATCACTGGATATAGCCACAGCATATACAACACTAGTGTGACCACTCATGGTCTTACAGGTACCTGTCTTGACGTCCCATAGTCTCACCGTATTATCTCTACTTCCCGATACAATGAACTCTGAATCACTGGATATAGCCACAGCATGATACAACACTGAGTGTGACCACTCATGGTCTTACAGGTACCTGTCTTGACGTCCCATAGTCTCACCGTATTATCTCTACTTCCCGATACAATGAACTCTGAATCACTGGATATAGCCACAGCATGATACATAATGTGTGTGACCACTCATGGTCTTACAGGTACCTGTCTTGACGTCCCATAGTCTCACCGTATTATCTCTACTTCCCGATACAATGAACTCTGAATCACTGGATATAGCCACAGCATATACAACACTAGTGTGACCACTCATGGTCTTACAGGTACCTGTCTTGACGTCCCATAGTCTCACCGTATTATCTCTACTTCCCGATACAATGAACTCTGAATCACTGGATATAGCCACAGATAATACATAATCTGTGTGACCACTCATGGTCTTACAGGTACCTGTCTTGACGTCCCATAGTCTCACCGTATTATCTCTACTTCCCGATACAATGAACTCTGAATCACTGGATATAGCCACAGATAATACATAATGTGTGTGACCACTCATGGTCTTACAGGTACCTGTCTTGACGTTCCATAGTCTCACCGTATTATCATCACTTCCCGATACGATGAACTCTGAATCACTGGATATAGCCACTGATGATACTCAATCTTTGTGAACACTCATGGTCTTACAGGTACCTGTCTTGACGTCCCATAGTCTCACTGTTTAATCATAACTTCCCGATACAATGAACTCTGAATCACTGGATATAGCCACAGCATATACAACACTAGTGTGACCACTCATGGTCTTACAGGTACCTGTCTTGACGTCCCATAGTCTCACCGTCTCATCTCTACTTCCCGATACGATGAACTCTGAATCACTGGATATAGCCACAGATCATACATAACCTGTGTGACCACTCATAGTCTTACAGGTACCTGGCTTGACGTCCCATAGTCTCACCGTTTAATCTCTACTTCCCGATACGATGAACTCTGAATCACTGGATATAGCCACAGATAATACAGAATTAGTGTGACCACTCATAGTCTTACAGGTACATGTCTTGACGTCCCATAGTCTCACCGTCTCATCTCTACTTCCCGATACAATGAACTCTGAATCACTGGATATAGCCACAGATAATACATAATCTGTGTGACCACTCATGGTCTTACAGGTACCTGTCTTGACGTTCCATAGTCTGACCGTATTATCTCTACTTCCCGATACAATGAACTCTGAATCACTGGATATAGCCACTGATGATACTCAATCTTTGTGAACACTCATGGTCTTACAGGTACCTGTCTTGACGTCCCATAGTCTCACCGTATTATCTCTACTTCCCGATACAATGAACTCTGAATCACTGGATATAGCCACAGATAATACATAATCTGTGTGACCACTCATGGTCTTACAGGTACCTGTCTTGACGTCCCATAGTCTCACCGTATTATCTCTACTTCCCGATACAATGAACTCTGAATCACTGGATATAGCCACAGATAATACATAATCTGTGTGACCACTCATGGTCTTACAGGTACCTGTCTTGACGTTCCATAGTCTGACCGTATTATCTCTACTTCCCGATACAATGAACTCTGAATCACTGGATATAGCCACAGATAATACATAATCTGTGTGACCACTCATGGTCTTACAGGTACCTGTCTTGACGTCCCATAGTCTCACCGTATTATCTCTACTTCCCGATACAATGAACTCTGAATCACTGGATATAGCCACAGATAATACATAATGTGTGTGACCACTCATGGTCTTACAGGTACCTGTCTTGACGTCCCATAGTCTCACCGTATTATCTCTACTTCCCGATACAATGAACTCTGAATCACTGGATATAGCCACAGCATATACAACACTAGTGTGACCACTCATGGTCTTACAGGTACCTGTCTTGACGTCCCATAGTCTCACCGTCTTATCATGACTTCCCGATACAATGAACTCTGAATCACTGGATATAGCCACAGATAATACATAATCTGTGTGACCACTCATGGTCTTACAGGTACTTGTCTTGACGTCCCATAGTCTCACCGTATTATCTCTACTTCCCGATACAATGAACTCTGAATCACTGGATATAGCCACAGATAATACATAATCTGTGTGACCACTCATGGTCTTACAGGTACCTGTCTTGACGTCCCATAGTCTCACTGTATTATCATCACTTCCCGATACGATGAACTCTGAATCACTGGATATAGCCACAGATAATACTCAATCTTTGTGAACACTCATGGTCTTACAGGTACCTGTCTTGACGTTCCATAGTCTCACCGTCTTATCTCTACTTCCCGATACGATGAACTCTGAATCACTGGATATAGCCACAGATCTTACAGAATCTGTGTGACCACTCATGGTCTTACAGGTACCTGTCTTGACGTCCCATAGTCTCACCGTCTTATCTCTACTTCCCGATACAATGAACTCTGAATCACTGGATATAGCCACAGATAATACATAATCTGTGTGACCACTCATGGTCTTACAGGTACCTGTCTTGACGTCCCATAGTCTCACCGTATTATCTCTACTTCCCGATACAATGAACTCTGAATCACTGGATATAGCCACAGATAATACATAATCTGTGTGACCACTCATGGTCTTACAGGTACCTGTCTTGACGTCCCATAGTCTCACCGTATTATCTCTACTTCCCGATACAATGAACTCTGAATCACTGGATATAGCCACAGCATATACAACACTAGTGTGACCACTCATGGTCTTACAGCTACCTGTCTTGACGTCCCATAGTCTCACCGTATTATCTCTACTTCCCGATACAATGAACTCTGAATCACTGGATATAGCCACAGCATATACAACACTAGTGTGACCACTCATGGTCTTACAGGTACCTGTCTTGACGTCCCATAGTCTCACCGTATTATCTCTACTTCCCGATACAATGAACTCTGAATCACTGGATATAGCCACAGCATATACAACACTAGTGTGACCACTCATGGTCTTACAGGTACCTGTCTTGACGTCCCATAGTCTCACCGTATTATCTCTACTTCCCGATGCGATGAACTCTGAATCACTGGATATAGCCACAGCATATACAACACTAGTGTGACCACTCATGGTCTTACAGGTACCTGTCTTGAAGTTCCATAGTCTCACCGTATTATCTCTACTTCCCGATACGATGAACTCTGAATCACTGGATATAGCCACAGCATATACAACACTAGTGTGACCACTCATGGTCTTACAGGTACCTGTCTTGACGTTCCATAGTCTCACCGTCTTATCTCTACTTCCCGATGCGATGAACTCTGAATCACTGGATATAGCCACAGCATATACAACACTAGTGTGACCACTCATGGTCTTACAGGTACCTGTCTTGAAGTTCCATAGTCTCACCGTATTATCTCTACTTCCCGATACAATGAACTCTGAATCACTGGATATAGCCACAGCATATACAACACTAGTGTGACCACTCATGGTCTTACAGGTACCTGTCTTGACGTCCCATAGTCTCACCGTATTATCTCTACTTCCCGATGCGATGAACTCTGAATCACTGGATATAGCCACAGATAATACATAATCTGTGTGACCACTCATTGTCTTACAGCTTACAGTCTTGACGTCCCATAGTCTCACCGTATTATCTCTACTTCCCGATACAATGAACTCTGAATCACTGGATATAGCCACAGATGATATATAATGTGTGTGACCACTCATGGTCTTACAGCTACCTGTCTTGACGTCCCATAGTCTCACCGTCTTATCATCACTTCCCGATGCGATGAACTCTGAATCACTGGATATAGCCACAGCATATACAACACTAGTGTGACCACTCATGGTCTTACAGGTACCTGTCTTGACGTCCCATAGTCTCACCGTATTATCTCTACTTCCCGATGCGATGAACTCTGAATCACTGGATATAGCCACAGATAATACATAATCTGTGTGACCACTCATGGTCTTACAGGTACCTGTCTTGAAGTTCCATAGTCTCACCGTCTCATCTCTACTTCCCGATACAATGAACTCTGAATCACTGGATATAGCCACAGATGATACATAATGTGTGTGACCACTCATTGTCTTACAGCTTACAGTCTTGACGTCCCATAGTCTCACCGTATTATCTCTACTTCCCGATACAATGAACTCTGAATCACTGGATATAGCCACAGATAATACATAATGTGTGTGACCACTCATGGTCTTACAGGTACCTGTCTTGACGTCCCATAGTCTCACTGTTTAATCATAACTTCCCGATACAATGAACTCTGAATCACTGGATATAGCCACAGCATATACAACACTAGTGTGACCACTCATGGTCTTACAGGTACCTGTCTTGACGTTCCATAGTCTGACCGTATTATCTCTACTTCCCGATACAATGAACTCTGAATCACTGGATATAGCCACAGATGATACATAACTAGTGTGACCACTCATGGTCTTACAGGTACTTGTCTTGACGTCCCATAGTCTCACCGTATTATCTCTACTTCCCGATACAATGAACTCTGAATCACTGGATATAGCCACAGATAATGTATAATCTGTGTGACCACTCATGGTCTTACAGGTACCTGTCTTGACGTCCCATAGTCTCACCGTATTATCTCTACTTCCCGATACAATGAACTCTGAATCACTGGATATAGCCACAGATAATACATAATCTGTGTGACCACTCATGGTCTTACAGGTACCTGTCTTGACGTCCCATAGTCTCACCGTATTATCTCTACTTCCCGATACGATGAACTCTGAATCACTGGATATAGCCACTGATGATACTCAATCTTTGTGAACACTCATGGTCTTACAGGTACCTGTCTTGACGTTCCATAGTCTCACCGTCTTATCTCTACTTCCCGATACGATGAACTCTGAATCACTGGATATAGCCACAGATCTTACAGAATCTGTGTGACCACTCATGGTCTTACAGGTACCTGTCTTGACGTCCCATAGTCTCACCGTCTTATCATGACTTCCCGATACAATGAACTCTGAATCACTGGATATAGCCACAGTTAATACATAATGTGTGTGACCACTCATGGTCTTACAGGTACCTGTCTTGACGTCCCATAGTCTCACCGTATTATCTCTACTTCCCGATACAATGAACTCTGAATCACTGGATATAGCCACAGCATATACAACACTAGTGTGACCACTCATGGTCTTACAGGTACCTGTCTTGACGTCCCATAGTCTCACCGTATTATCTCTACTTCCCGATACAATGAACTCTGAATCACTGGATATAGCCACAGATAATACATAATGTGTGTGACCACTCATGGTCTTGCAGGTACCTGTCTTGACGTTCCATAGTCTCACCGTATTATCATCACTTCCCGATACGATGAACTCTGAATCACTGGATATAGCCACTGATGATACTCAATCTTTGTGAACACTCATGGTCTTACAGGTACCTGTCTTGACGTCCCATAGTCTCACCGTATTATCATCACTTCCCGATACGATGAACTCTGAATCACTGGATATAGCCACAGATCTTACAGAATCTGTGTGACCACTCATGGTCTTACAGGTACCTGTCTTGACGTCCCATAGTCTCACCGTATTATCTCTACTTCCCGATACAATGAACTCTGAATCACTGGATATAGCCACAGATAATACATAATCTGTGTGACCACTCATGGTCTTACAGGTACCTGTCTTGACGTTCCATAGTCTGACCGTATTATCTCTACTTCCCGATACAATGAACTCTGAATCACTGGATATAGCCACTGATGATACTCAATCTTTGTGACCACTCATGGTCTTACAGGTACCTGTCTTGACGTCCCATAGTCTCACCGTATTATCTCTACTTCCCGATACAATGAACTCTGAATCACTGGATATAGCCACAGATAATACATAATCTGTGTGACCACTCATGGTCTTACAGGTACCTGTCTTGACGTCCCATAGTCTCACCGTATTATCTCTACTTCCCGATACAATGAACTCTGAATCACTGGATATAGCCACAGCATATACAACACTAGTGTGACCACTCATGGTCTTACAGGTACCTGTCTTGACGTCCCATAGTCTGACCGTATTATCTCTACTTCCCGATACAATGAACTCTGAATCACTGGATATAGCCACAGATAATACATAATCTGTGTGACCACTCATGGTCTTACAGGTACCTGTCTTGACGTCCCATAGTCTCACCGTATTATCTCTACTTCCCGATACAATGAACTCTGAATCACTGGATATAGCCACAGCATATACAACACTAGTGTGACCACTCATGGTCTTACAGGTACCTGTCTTGAAGTTCCATAGTCTCACCGTATTATCTCTACTTCCCGATACGATGAACTCTGAATCACTGGATATAGCCACAGATGATACATAATGTGTGTGACCACTCATGGTCTTACAGGTACCTGTCTTGACGTCCCATAGTCTCACCGTATTATCTCTACTTCCCGATGCGATGAACTCTGAATCACTGGATATAGCCACAGCATATACAACACTAGTGTGACCACTCATGGTCTTACAGGTACCTGTCTTGAAGTTCCATAGTCTCACCGTATTATCTCTACTTCCCGATACAATGAACTCTGAATCACTGGATATAGCCACAGATAATACATAATCTGTGTGACCACTCATGGTCTTACAGGTACCTGTCTTGACGTCCCATAGTCTCACCGTATTATCTCTACTTCCCGATGCGATGAACTCTGAATCACTGGATATAGCCACAGATAATACATAATCTGTGTGACCACTCATGGTCTTACAGGTACCTGTCTTGACGTCCCATAGTCTCACCGTATTATCTCTACTTCCCGATACAATGAACTCTGAATCACTGGATATAGCCACAGATGATATATAATGTGTGTGACCACTCATGGTCTTACAGCTACCTGTCTTGACGTCCCATAGTCTCACCGTATTATCTCTACTTCCCGATACAATGAACTCTGAATCACTGGATATAGCCACAGCATATACAACACTAGTGTGACCACTCATGGTCTTACAGGTACCTGTCTTGACGTCCCATAGTCTCACCGTATTATCTCTACTTCCCGATGCGATGAACTCTGAATCACTGGATATAGCCACAGATAATACATAATCTGTGTGACCACTCATGGTCTTACAGGTACCTGTCTTGAAGTTCCATAGTCTCACCGTATTATCATCACTTCCCGATACGATGAACTCTGAATCACTGGATATAGCCACAGATGATACATAATGTGTGTGACCACTTATTGTCTTACAGCTTACAGTCTTGACGTCCCATAGTCTCACCGTATTATCTCTACTTCCCGATACAATGAACTCTGAATCACTGGATATAGCCACAGATAATACATAATGTGTGTGACCACTCATGGTCTTACAGGTACCTGTCTTGACGTCCCATAGTCTCACTGTTTAATCATAACTTCCCGATACAATGAACTCTGAATCACTGGATATAGCCACTGATGATACTCAATCTTTGTGAACACTCATGGTCTTACAGGTACCTGTCTTGACGTCCCATAGTCTCACCGTATTATCTCTACTTCCCGATACAATGAACTCTGAATCACTGGATATAGCCACAGATAATACATAATCTGTGTGACCACTCATGGTCTTACAGGTACCTGTCTTGACGTCCCATAGTCTCACCGTATTATCTCTACTTCCCGATACAATGAACTCTGAATCACTGGATATAGCCACAGATGATATATAATGTGTGTGACCACTCATGGTCTTACAGCTACCTGTCTTGACGTCCCATAGTCTCACCGTATTATCTCTACTTCCCGATGCGATGAACTCTGAATCACTGGATATAGCCACAGCATATACAACACTAGTGTGACCACTCATGGTCTTACAGGTACCTGTCTTGACGTTCCATAGTCTGACCGTATTATCTCTACTTCCCGATACAATGAACTCTGAATCACTGGATATAGCCACAGATAATACATAATGTGTGTGACCACTCATGGTCTTACAGGTACCTGTCTTGACGTTCCATAGTCTCACCGTATTATCATCACTTCCCGATACGATGAACTCTGAATCACTGGATATAGCCACTGATGATACTCAATCTTTGTGAACACTCATGGTCTTACAGGTACCTGTCTTGACGTTCCATAGTCTCACCGTCTCATCATGACTTCCCGATACGATGAACTCTGAATCACTGGATATAGCCACAGCATATACAACACTAGTGTGACCACTCATGGTCTTACAGGTACCTGTCTTGACGTCCCATAGTCTCACCGTATTATCTCTACTTCCCGATACAATGAACTCTGAATCACTGGATATAGCCACAGCATATACAACACTAGTGTGACCACTCATGGTCTTACAGGTACCTGTCTTGACGTCCCATAGTCTCACCGTATTATCTCTACTTCCCGATACAATGAACTCTGAATCACTGGATATAGCCACAGATAATACATAATGTGTGTGACCACTCATGGTCTTGCAGGTACCTGTCTTGACGTTCCATAGTCTCACCGTATTATCATCACTTCCCGATACGATGAACTCTGAATCACTGGATATAGCCACTGATGATACTCAATCTTTGTGAACACTCATGGTCTTACAGGTACCTGTCTTGACGTCCCATAGTCTCACCGTATTATCTCTACTTCCCGATGCGATGAACTCTGAATCACTGGATATAGCCACAGATAATACAGAATCTGTGTGACCACTCATGGTCTTACAGGTACCTGTCTTGACGTCCCATAGTCTCACCGTATTATCTCTACTTCCCGATACAATGAACTCTGAATCACTGGATATAGCCACAGATAATACATAATGTGTGTGACCACTCATGGTCTTGCAGGTACCTGTCTTGACGTTCCATAGTCTCACCGTATTATCATCACTTCCCGATACGATGAACTCTGAATCACTGGATATAGCCACTGATGATACTCAATCTTTGTGAACACTCATGGTCTTACAGGTACCTGTCTTGACGTCCCATAGTCTCACCGTATTATCTCTACTTCCCGATGCGATGAACTCTGAATCACTGGATATAGCCACAGATAATACAGAATCTGTGTGACCACTCATGGTCTTGCAGGTACCTGTCTTGACGTTCCATAGTCTCACCGTATTATCATCACTTCCCGATACGATGAACTCTGAATCACTGGATATAGCCACTGATGATACTCAATCTTTGTGAACACTCATGGTCTTACAGGTACCTGTCTTGACGTCCCATAGTCTCACCGTATTATCTCTACTTCCCGATGCGATGAACTCTGAATCACTGGATATAGCCACAGATAATACAGAATCTGTGTGACCACTCATGGTCTTACAGGTACCTGTCTTGACGTCCCATAGTCTCACCGTATTATCTCTACTTCCCGATACAATGAACTCTGAATCACTGGATATAGCCACAGATAATACATAATCTGTGTGACCACTCATGGTCTTACAGGTACCTGTCTTGACGTCCCATAGTCTCACCGTATTATCTCTACTTCCCGATACAATGAACTCTGAATCACTGGATATAGCCACAGATAATACATAATCTGTGTGACCACTCATGGTCTTACAGGTACCTGTCTTGACGTCCCATAGTCTCACCGTATTATCTCTACTTCCCGATACAATGAACTCTGAATCACTGGATATAGCCACAGCATATACAACACTAGTGTGACCACTCATGGTCTTACAGGTACCTGTCTTGACGTCCCATAGTCTCACCGTATTATCATCACTTCCCGATACGATGAACTCTGAATCACTGGATATAGCCACAGATCTTACAGAATCTGTGTGACCACTCATGGTCTTACAGGTACCTGTCTTGACGTCCCATAGTCTCACCGTATTATCTCTACTTCCCGATACAATGAACTCTGAATCACTGGATATAGCCACAGATAATACATAATCTGTGTGACCACTCATGGTCTTACAGGTACCTGTCTTGACGTTCCATAGTCTGACCGTATTATCTCTACTTCCCGATACAATGAACTCTGAATCACTGGATATAGCCACAGCATATACAACACTAGTGTGACCACTCATGGTCTTACAGGTACCTGTCTTGACGTCCCATAGTCTCACCGTATTATCTCTACTTCCCGATACAATGAACTCTGAATCACTGGATATAGCCACAGATAATACATAATCTGTGTGACCACTCATGGTCTTACAGGTACCTGTCTTGACGTCCCATAGTCTCACCGTATTATCTCTACTTCCCGATACAATGAACTCTGAATCACTGGATATAGCCACAGCATATACAACACTAGTGTGACCACTCATGGTCTTACAGGTACCTGTCTTGACGTCCCATAGTCTGACCGTATTATCTCTACTTCCCGATACAATGAACTCTGAATCACTGGATATAGCCACAGATAATACATAATCTGTGTGACCACTCATGGTCTTACAGGTACCTGTCTTGACGTCCCATAGTCTCACCGTATTATCTCTACTTCCCGATACAATGAACTCTGAATCACTGGATATAGCCACAGCATATACAACACTAGTGTGACCACTCATGGTCTTACAGGTACCTGTCTTGAAGTTCCATAGTCTCACCGTATTATCTCTACTTCCCGATACGATGAACTCTGAATCACTGGATATAGCCACAGATGATACATAATGTGTGTGACCACTCATGGTCTTACAGGTACCTGTCTTGACGTCCCATAGTCTCACCGTATTATCTCTACTTCCCGATGCGATGAACTCTGAATCACTGGATATAGCCACAGCATATACAACACTAGTGTGACCACTCATGGTCTTACAGGTACCTGTCTTGACGTCCCATAGTCTCACCGTATTATCTCTACTTCCCGATGCGATGAACTCTGAATCACTGGATATAGCCACAGATAATACATAATCTGTGTGACCACTCATGGTCTTACAGGTACTAGTGTGACCACTCATGGTCTTACAGGTACCTGTCTTGAAGTTCCATAGTCTCACCGTATTATCTCTACTTCCCGATACAATGAACTCTGAATCACTGGATATAGCCACAGATAATACATAATCTGTGTGACCACTCATGGTCTTACAGGTACCTGTCTTGACGTCCCATAGTCTCACCGTATTATCTCTACTTCCCGATGCGATGAACTCTGAATCACTGGATATAGCCACAGATAATACATAATCTGTGTGACCACTCATGGTCTTACAGGTACCTGTCTTGACGTCCCATAGTCTCACCGTATTATCTCTACTTCCCGATACAATGAACTCTGAATCACTGGATATAGCCACAGATGATATATAATGTGTGTGACCACTCATGGTCTTACAGCTACCTGTCTTGACGTCCCATAGTCTCACCGTATTATCTCTACTTCCCGATACAATGAACTCTGAATCACTGGATATAGCCACAGCATATACAACACTAGTGTGACCACTCATGGTCTTACAGGTACCTGTCTTGACGTCCCATAGTCTCACCGTATTATCTCTACTTCCCGATGCGATGAACTCTGAATCACTGGATATAGCCACAGATAATACATAATCTGTGTGACCACTCATGGTCTTACAGGTACCTGTCTTGAAGTTCCATAGTCTCACCGTATTATCTCTACTTCCCGATACAATGAACTCTGAATCACTGGATATAGCCACAGCATATACAACACTAGTGTGACCACTTATTGTCTTACAGCTTACAGTCTTGACGTCCCATAGTCTCACCGTATTATCTCTACTTCCCGATACAATGAACTCTGAATCACTGGATATAGCCACAGATAATACATAATGTGTGTGACCACTCATGGTCTTACAGGTACCTGTCTTGACGTCCCATAGTCTCACTGTTTAATCATAACTTCCCGATACAATGAACTCTGAATCACTGGATATAGCCACTGATGATACTCAATCTTTGTGAACACTCATGGTCTTACAGGTACCTGTCTTGACGTCCCATAGTCTCACCGTATTATCTCTACTTCCCGATACAATGAACTCTGAATCACTGGATATAGCCACAGATAATACATAATCTGTGTGACCACTCATGGTCTTACAGGTACCTGTCTTGACGTCCCATAGTCTCACCGTATTATCTCTACTTCCCGATACAATGAACTCTGAATCACTGGATATAGCCACAGATGATATATAATGTGTGTGACCACTCATGGTCTTACAGCTACCTGTCTTGACGTCCCATAGTCTCACCGTATTATCTCTACTTCCCGATGCGATGAACTCTGAATCACTGGATATAGCCACAGCATATACAACACTAGTGTGACCACTCATGGTCTTACAGGTACCTGTCTTGACGTTCCATAGTCTGACCGTATTATCTCTACTTCCCGATACAATGAACTCTGAATCACTGGATATAGCCACAGATAATACATAATGTGTGTGACCACTCATGGTCTTACAGGTACCTGTCTTGACGTTCCATAGTCTCACCGTATTATCATCACTTCCCGATACGATGAACTCTGAATCACTGGATATAGCCACTGATGATACTCAATCTTTGTGAACACTCATGGTCTTACAGGTACCTGTCTTGACGTTCCATAGTCTCACCGTCTCATCATGACTTCCCGATACGATGAACTCTGAATCACTGGATATAGCCACAGCATATACAACACTAGTGTGACCACTCATGGTCTTACAGGTACCTGTCTTGACGTCCCATAGTCTCACCGTATTATCTCTACTTCCCGATACAATGAACTCTGAATCACTGGATATAGCCACAGCATATACAACACTAGTGTGACCACTCATGGTCTTACAGGTACCTGTCTTGACGTCCCATAGTCTCACCGTATTATCTCTACTTCCCGATACAATGAACTCTGAATCACTGGATATAGCCACAGATAATACATAATGTGTGTGACCACTCATGGTCTTGCAGGTACCTGTCTTGACGTTCCATAGTCTCACCGTATTATCATCACTTCCCGATACGATGAACTCTGAATCACTGGATATAGCCACTGATGATACTCAATCTTTGTGAACACTCATGGTCTTACAGGTACCTGTCTTGACGTCCCATAGTCTCACCGTATTATCATCACTTCCCGATACGATGAACTCTGAATCACTGGATATAGCCACAGATAATACAGAATCTGTGTGACCACTCATGGTCTTACAGGTACCTGTCTTGACGTCCCATAGTCTCACCGTATTATCTCTACTTCCCGATACAATGAACTCTGAATCACTGGATATAGCCACAGATAATACATAATCTGTGTGACCACTCATGGTCTTACAGGTACCTGTCTTGACGTCCCATAGTCTCACCGTATTATCTCTACTTCCCGATACAATGAACTCTGAATCACTGGATATAGCCACAGATAATACATAATCTGTGTGACCACTCATGGTCTTACAGGTACCTGTCTTGACGTCCCATAGTCTCACCGTATTATCTCTACTTCCCGATACAATGAACTCTGAATCACTGGATATAGCCACAGCATATACAACACTAGTGTGACCACTCATGGTCTTACAGCTACCTGTCTTGACGTCCCATAGTCTCACCGTATTATCTCTACTTCCCGATACAATGAACTCTGAATCACTGGATATAGCCACAGCATATACAACACTAGTGTGACCACTCATGGTCTTACAGGTACCTGTCTTGACGTCCCATAGTCTCACCGTATTATCTCTACTTCCCGATACAATGAACTCTGAATCACTGGATATAGCCACAGCATATACAACACTAGTGTGACCACTCATGGTCTTACAGGTACCTGTCTTGACGTCCCATAGTCTCACCGTATTATCTCTACTTCCCGATGCGATGATCTCTGAATCACTGGATATAGCTTCAGCATATACAACACTAGTGTGACCACTCATGGTCTTACAGGTACATGTCTTGAAGTTCCATATTCTCACCGTATTATCTCTACTTCCCGATACGATTAACTCTGAATCACTGGATATAGCCACAGCATATACAACACTAGTGTGACCACTCATGGTCTTACAGGTACCTGTCTTGAAGTTCCATAGTCTCACCGTATTATCTCTACTTCCCGATACAATGAACTCTGAATCACTGGATATAGCCACAGATAATACATAATCTGTGTGACCACTCATTGTCTTACAGCTTACAGTCTTGACGTCCCATAGTCTCACCGTATTATCTCTACTTCCCGATACAATGAACTCTGAATCACTGGATATAGCCACAGATGATATATAATGTGTGTGACCACTCATGGTCTTACAGCTACCTGTCTTGACGTCCCATAGTCTCACCGTCTTATCATCACTTCCCGATGCGATGAACTCTGAATCACTGGATATAGCCACAGCATATACAACACTAGTGTGACCACTCATGGTCTTACAGCTACCTGTCTTGACGTCCCATAGTCTCACCGTATTATCTCTACTTCCCGATGCGATGAACTCTGAATCACTGGATATAGCCACAGATAATACATAACTAGTGTGACCACTCATGGTCTTACAGGTACCTGTCTTGACGTCCCATAGTCTCACCGTCTCATCATGACTTCCCGATACAATGAACTCTGAATCACTGGATATAGCCACAGATGATACATAATGTGTGTGACCACTCATGGTCTTACAGGTACCTGTCTTGACGTCCCATAGTCTCACCGTATTATCTCTACTTCCCGATGCGATGAACTCTGAATCACTGGATATAGCCACAGATAATACATAATGTGTGTGACCACTCATGGTCTTACAGGTACCTGTCTTGACGTCCCATAGTCTCACCGTATTATCTCTACTTCCCGATACAATGAACTCTGAATCACTGGATATAGCCACAGCATATACAACACTAGTGTGACCACTCATGGTCTTACAGGTACCTGTCTTGACGTCCCATAGTCTCACCGTATTATCTCTACTTCCCGATACAATGAACTCTGAATCACTGGATATAGCCACAGCATATACAACACTAGTGTGACCACTCATGGTCTTACAGGTACCTGTCTTGACGTTCCATAGTCTCACCGTATTATCTCTACTTCCCGATACAATGAACTCTGAATCACTGGATATAGCCACAGATGATACATAATGTGTGTGACCACTCATGCTCTTACAGGTACTTGTCTTGACGTCCCATAGTCTCACTGTTTAATCATAACTTCCCGATACAATGAACTCTGAATCACTGGATATAGCCACAGATAATACATAATGTGTGTGACCACTCATGGTCTTACAGGTACCTGTCTTGACGTCCCATAGTCTCACCGTATTATCTCTACTTCCCGATACAATGAACTCTGAATCACTGGATATAGCCACAGCATATACAACACTAGTGTGACCACTCATGGTCTTACAGGTACCTGTCTTGACGTCCCATAGTCTCACCGTATTATCTCTACTTCCCGATACAATGAACTCTGAATCACTGGATATAGCCACAGCATATACAACACTAGTGTGACCACTCATGGTCTTACAGGTACCTGTCTTGACGTCCCATAGTCTCACCGTATTATCTCTACTTCCCGATACAATGAACTCTGAATCACTGGATATAGCCACAGCATATACAACACTAGTGTGACCACTCATGGTCTTACAGGTACCTGTCTTGACGTCCCATAGTCTCACCGTCTTATCTCTACTTCCCGATACAATGAACTCTGAATCACTGGATATAGCCACAGATAATACATAATGTGTGTGACCACTCATGGTCTTACAGGTACCTGTCTTGACGTCCCATAGTCTCACCGTATTATCTCTACTTCCCGATACAATGAACTCTGAATCACTGGATATAGCCACAGCATATACAACACTAGTGTGACCACTCATGGTCTTACAGGTACCTGTCTTGACGTCCCATAGTCTCACCGTATTATCTCTACTTCCCGATACGATGAACTCTGAATCACTGGATATAGCCACAGCATATACAACACTAGTGTGACCACTCATGGTCTTACAGGTACCTGTCTTGACGTCCCATAGTCTCACCGTATTATCTCTACTTCCCGATACAATGAACTCTGAATCACTGGATATAGCCACAGCATATACAACACTAGTGTGACCACTCATGGTCTTACAGGTACCTGTCTTGACGTCCCCATAGTCTCACCGTATTATCTCTACTTCCCGATACAATGAACTCTGAATCACTGGATATAGCCACAGCATATACAACACTAGTGTGACCACTCATGGTCTTACAGGTACCTGTCTTGACGTCCCATAGTCTCACCGTATTATCTCTACTTCCCGATGCGATGATCTCTGAATCACTGGATATAGCCACAGCATATACAACACTAGTGTGACCACTCATGGTCTTACAGGTACATGTCTTGAAGTTCCATATTCTCACCGTATTATCTCTACTTCCCGATACGATGAACTCTGAATCACTGGATATAGCCACAGCATATACAACACTAGTGTGACAACTCATGGTCTTACAGGTACCTGTCTTGAAGTTCCATAGTCTCACCGTATTATCTCTACTTCCCGATACAATGAACTCTGAATCACTGGATATAGCCACAGATAATACATAATCTGTGTGACCACTCATTGTCTTACAGCTTACAGTCTTGACGTCCCATAGTCTCACCGTATTATCTCTACTTCCCGATACAATGAACTCTGAATCACTGGATATAGCCACAGCATATACAACACTAGTGTGACCACTCATGGTCTTACAGGTACCTGTCTTGACGTCCCATAGTCTCACCGTCTTATCATGACTTCCCGATACAATGAACTCTGAATCACTGGATATAGCCACAGATAATACATAATCTGTGTGACCACTCATGGTCTTACAGGTACCTGTCTTGACGTCCCATAGTCTCACCGTATTATCTCTACTTCCCGATACAATGAACTCTGAATCACTGGATATAGCCACAGATAATACATAATGTGTGTGACCACTCATGGTCTTACAGGTACCTGTCTTGACGTCCCATAGTCTCACCGTATTATCTCTACTTCCCGATACAATGAACTCTGAATAACTGGATATAGCCACAGCATATACAACACTAGTGTGACCACTCATGGTCTTACAGGTACCTGTCTTGACGTCCCATAGTCTCACCGTATTATCTCTACTTCCCGATACGATGAACTCTGAATCACTGGATATAGCCACAGCATATACAACACTAGTGTGACCACTCATGGTCTTACAGGTACCTGTCTTGACGTCCCATAGTCTCACCGTCTTATCATGACTTCCCGATACAATGAACTCTGAATCACTGGATATAGCCACAGATAATACATAATGTGTGTGACCACTCATGGTCTTACAGCTACCTGTCTTGACGTTCCATAGTCTCACCGTATTATCTCTACTTTCCGATACAATGAACTCTGAATCACTGGATATAGCCACAGCATATACAACACTAGTGTGACCACTCATGGTCTTACAGGTACCTGTCTTGACGTCCCATAGTCTCACCGTATTATCTCTACTTCCCGATACAATGAACTCTGAATCACTGGATATAGCCACAGCATATACAACACTAGTGTGACCACTCATGGTCTTACAGGTACCTGTCTTGACGTCCCATAGTCTCACCGTCTTATCATGACTTCCCGATACAATGAACTCTGAATCACTGGATATAGCCACAGCATATACAACACTAGTGTGACCACTCATGGTCTTACAGGTACCTGTCTTGACGTCCCATAGTCTCACCGTATTATCTCTACTTCCCGATACAATGAACTCTGAATCACTGGATATAGCCACAGCATATACAACACTAGTGTGACCACTCATGGTCTTACAGGTACCTGTCTTGACGTCCCATAGTCTCACCGTCTTATCATGACTTCCCGATACAATGAACTCTGAATCACTGGATATAGCCACAGCATATACAACACTAGTGTGACCACTCATGGTCTTACAGGTACCTGTCTTGACGTCCCATAGTCTCACCGTCTTATCATGACTTCCCGATACAATGAACTCTGAATCACTGGATATAGCCACAGATAATACATAATGTGTGTGACCACTCATGGTCTTACAGGTACCTGTCTTGACGTCCCATAGTCTCACCGTCTTATCTCTACTTCCCGATACAATGAACTCTGAATCACTGGATATAGCCACAGATAATACATAATCTGTGTGACCACTCATGGTCTTACAGGTACCTGTCTTGACGTCCCATAGTCTCACCGTATTATCTCTACTTCCCGATACAATGAACTCTGAATCACTGGATATAGCCACAGATAATACATAATGTGTGTGACCACTCATGGTCTTACAGGTACCTGTCTTGACGTCCCATAGTCTCACCGTATTATCTCTACTTCCCGATACAATGAACTCTGAATCACTGGATATAGCCACAGCATATACAACACTAGTGTGACCACTCATGGTCTTACAGGTACCTGTCTTGACGTCCCATAGTCTCACCGTATTATCTCTACTTCCCGATACGATGAACTCTGAATCACTGGATATAGCCACAGATAATACATAATGTGTGTGACCACTCATGGTCTTACAGGTACCTGTCTTGACGTCCCATAGTCTCACCGTATTATCTCTACTTCCCGATACAATGAACTCTGAATCACTGGATATAGCCACAGCATATACAACACTAGTGTGACCACTCATGGTCTTACAGGTACCTGTCTTGACGTCCCATAGTCTCACCGTATTATCTCTACTTCCCGATACAATGAACTCTGAATCACTGGATATAGCCACAGCATATACAACACTAGTGTGACCACTCATGGTCTTACAGGTACCTGTCTTGACGTCCCATAGTCTCACCGTATTATCTCTACTTCCCGATACAATGAACTCTGAATCACTGGATATAGCCACAGCATATACAACACTAGTGTGACCACTCATGGTCTTACAGGTACCTGTCTTGACGTCCCATAGTCTCACCGTATTATCTCTACTTCCCGATACAATGAACTCTGAATCACTGGATATAGCCACAGCATATACAACACTAGTGTGACCACTCATGGTCTTACAGGTACCTGTCTTGACGTCCCATAGTCTCACCGTCTTATCATGACTTCCCGATACAATGAACTCTGAATCACTGGATATAGCCACAGATAATACATAATGTGTGTGACCACTCATGGTCTTACAGGTACCTGTCTTGACGTCCCATAGTCTCACCGTCTTATCATGACTTCCCGATACAATGAACTCTGAATCACTGGATATAGCCACAGCATATACAACACTAGTGTGACCACTCATGGTCTTACAGGTACCTGTCTTGACGTCCCATAGTCTCACCGTATTATCTCTACTTCCCGATACAATGAACTCTGAATCACTGGATATAGCCACAGATAATACATAATGTGTGTGACCACTCATGGTCTTACAGGTACCTGTCTTGACGTCCCATAGTCTCACCGTATTATCTCTACTTCCCGATACAATGAACTCTGAATCACTGGATATAGCCACAGCATATACAACACTAGTGTGACCACTCATGGTCTTACAGGTACCTGTCTTGACGTCCCATAGTCTCACCGTATTATCTCTACTTCCCGATACGATGAACTCTGAATCACTGGATATAGCCACAGCATATACAACACTAGTGTGACCACTCATGGTCTTACAGGTACCTGTCTTGACGTCCCATAGTCTCACCGTATTATCTCTACTTCCCGATACAATGAACTCTGAATCACTGGATATAGCCACAGCATATACAACACTAGTGTGACCACTCATGGTCTTACAGGTACCTGTCTTGACGTCCCATAGTCTCACCGTATTATCTCTACTTCCCGATACAATGAACTCTGAATCACTGGATATAGCCACAGCATATACAACACTAGTGTGACCACTCATGGTCTTACAGGTACCTGTCTTGACGTCCCATAGTCTCACCGTCTTATCATGACTTCCCGATACAATGAACTCTGAATCACTGGATATAGCCACAGATAATACAGAATCTGTGTGACCACTCATGGTCTTACAGGTACCTGTCTTGACGTCCCATAGTCTCACCGTATTATCTCTACTTCCCGATACAATGAACTCTGAATCACTGGATATAGCCACAGATGATACATAATGTGTGTGACCACTCATGGTCTTACAGGTACCTGTCTTGACGTCCCATAGTCTCACCGTCTTATCATGACTTCCCGATACAATGAACTCTGAATCACTGGATATAGCCACAGATAATACATAATGTGTGTGACCACTCATGGTCTTACAGGTACCTGTCTTGACGTCCCATAGTCTCACCGTCTCATCATGACTTCCCGATACGATGAACTCTGAATCACTGGATATAGACACAGTTCATCCAGAACTAGTGTGACCACTCATGGTCTTACAGGTACCTGTCTTGACGTCCCATAGTCTCACCGTATTATCTCTACTTCCCGATACAATGAACTCTGAATCACTGGATATAGCCACAGCATATACAACACTAGTGTGACCACTCATGGTCTTACAGGTACCTGTCTTGACGTCCCATAGTCTCACCGTCTTATCATGACTTCCCGATACAATGAACTCTGAATCACTGGATATAGACACAGTTCATCCAGAACTAGTGTGACCACTCATGGTCTTACAGGTACCTGTCTTGACGTCCCATAGTCTCACCGTATTATCTCTACTTCCCGATACAATGAACTCTGAATCACTGGATATAGCCACAGCATATACAACACTAGTGTGACCACTCATGGTCTTACAGGTACCTGTCTTGACGTCCCATAGTCTCACCGTATTATCTCTACTTCCCGATACAATGAACTCTGAATCACTGGATATAGCCACAGATAATACATAATGTGTGTGACCACTCATGGTCTTACAGGTACCTGTCTTGAAGTTCCATAGTCTCACCGTATTATCTCTACTTTCCGATACGATGAACTCTGAATCACTGGATATAGCCACAGATCATACAGAATCTGTGTGACCACTCATGGTCTTACAGGTACCTGTCTTGACGTCCCATAGTCTCACCGTCTCATCATGACTTCCCGATACGATGAACTCTGAATCACTGGATATAGCCACAGATCATACAGAATCTGTGTGACCACTCATGGTCTTACAGGTACCTGTCTTGACGTCCCATAGTCTCACCGTCTCATCATGACTTCCCGATACGATGAACTCTGAATCACTGGATATAGCCACAGATCATACATAGCTAGTGTGACCACTCATGGTCTTACAGGTACCTGTCTTGACGTCCCATAGTCTCACCGTCTTATCATGACTTCCCGATACAATGAACTCTGAATCACTGGATATAGCCACAGATAATACATAATGTGTGTGACCACTCATGGTCTTACAGCTACCTGTCTTGACGTTCCATAGTCTCACCGTATTATCTCTACTTTCCGATACAATGAACTCTGAATCACTGGATATAGCCACAGCATATACAACACTAGTGTGACCACTCATGGTCTTACAGGTACCTGTATTGACGTCCCATAGTCTCACCGTCTCATCATGACTTCCCGATACGATGAACTCTGAATCACTGGATATAGCCACAGATAATACAGAATCTGTGTGACCACTCATGGTCTTACAGGTACCTGTCTTGACGTCCCATAGTCTCACCGTCTCATCATGACTTCCCGATACGATGAACTCTGAATCACTGGATATAGACACAGTTCATCCAGAACTAGTGTGACCACTCATGGTCTTACAGGTACCTGTCTTGACGTCCCATAGTCTCACCGTATTATCTCTACTTCCCGATACAATGAACTCTGAATCACTGGATATAGCCACAGATAATACATAATCTGTGTGACCACTCATGGTCTTACAGGTACCTGTCTTGACGTCCCATAGTCTCACCGTATTATCTCTACTTCCCGATACAATGAACTCTGAATCACTGGATATAGCCACAGCATATACAACACTAGTGTGACCACTCATGGTCTTACAGGTACCTGTCTTGACGTCCCATAGTCTCACCGTATTATCTCTACTTCCCGATACAATGAACTCTGAATCACTGGATATAGCCACAGATAATACATAATGTGTGTGACCACTCATGGTCTTACAGGTACCTGTCTTGACGTCCCATAGTCTCACCGTATTATCTCTACTTCCCGATACAATGAACTCTGAATCACTGGATATAGCCACAGCATATACAACACTAGTGTGACCACTCATGGTCTTACAGGTACCTGTCTTGACGTCCCATAGTCTCACCGTATTATCTCTACTTCCCGATACAATGAACTCTGAATCACTGGATATAGCCACAGCATATACAACACTAGTGTGACCACTCATGGTCTTACAGGTACCTGTCTTGACGTCCCATAGTCTCACCGTATTATCTCTACTTCCCGATACAATGAACTCTGAATCACTGGATATAGCCACAGCATATACAACACTAGTGTGACCACTCATGGTCTTACAGGTACCTGTCTTGACGTCCCATAGTCTCACCGTCTTATCATGACTTCCCGATACAATGAACTCTGAATCACTGGATATAGCCACAGATAATACATAATGTGTGTGACCACTCATGGTCTTACAGCTACCTGTCTTGACGTTCCATAGTCTCACCGTATTATCTCTACTTTCCGATACAATGAACTCTGAATCACTGGATATAGCCACAGCATATACAACACTAGTGTGACCACTCATGGTCTTACAGGTACCTGTCTTGACGTCCCATAGTCTCACCGTATTATCTCTACTTCCCGATACAATGAACTCTGAATCACTGGATATAGCCACAGCATATACAACACTAGTGTGACCACTCATGGTCTTACAGGTACCTGTCTTGACGTCCCATAGTCTCACCGTCTTATCATGACTTCCCGATACAATGAACTCTGAATCACTGGATATAGCCACAGATAATACAGAATCTGTGTGACCACTCATGGTCTTACAGGTACCTGTCTTGACGTCCCATAGTCTCACCGTATTATCTCTACTTCCCGATACAATGAACTCTGAATCACTGGATATAGCCACAGATGATACATAATGTGTGTGACCACTCATGGTCTTACAGGTACCTGTCTTGACGTCCCATAGTCTCACCGTATTATCTCTACTTCCCGATACAATGAACTCTGAATCACTGGATATAGCCACAGATAATACATAATGTGTGTGACCACTCATGGTCTTACAGGTACCTGTCTTGACGTCCCATAGTCTCACCGTATTATCTCTACTTCCCGATACAATGAACTCTGAATCACTGGATATAGCCACAGCATATACAACACTAGTGTGACCACTCATGGTCTTACAGGTACCTGTCTTGACGTCCCATAGTCTCACCGTCTCATCATGACTTCCCGATACGATGAACTCTGAATCACTGGATATAGACACAGTTCATCCAGAACTAGTGTGACCACTCATGGTCTTACAGGTACCTGTCTTGACGTCCCATAGTCTCACCGTATTATCTCTACTTCCCGATACAATGAACTCTGAATCACTGGATATAGCCACAGCATATACAACACTAGTGTGACCACTCATGGTCTTACAGGTACCTGTCTTGACGTCCCATAGTCTCACCGTATTATCTCTACTTCCCGATACAATGAACTCTGAATCACTGGATATAGCCACAGCATATACAACACTAGTGTGACCACTCATGGTCTTACAGGTACCTGTCTTGAAGTTCCATAGTCTCACCGTATTATCTCTACTTTCCGATACAATGAACTCTGAATCACTGGATATAGCCACAGATAATACATAATGTGTGTGACCACTCATGGTCTTACAGCTACCTGTCTTGACGTTCCATAGTCTGACCGTATTATCTCTACTTCCCGATACAATGAACTCTGAATCACTGGATATAGCCACAGATAATACATAACCTGTGTGACCACTCATGGTCTTACAGGTACCTGTCTTGACGTCCCATAGTCTCACCGTATTATCATAACTTCCCGATACGATGAACTCTGAATCACTGGATATAGCCACAGCATATACCTAATTTGCGTGACAACTCATGGTCTTACAGCTACCTGTCTTGACGTCCCATAGTCTCACCGTATTATCTCTACTTCCCGATACAATGAACTCTGAATCACTGGATATAGCCACAGATAATACATAACCTGTGTGACCACTCATGGTCTTACAGCTACCTGTCTTGACGTCCCATAGTCTCACCGTATAATCATGACTTCCCGATACGATGAACTCTGAATCACTGGATATAGCCACAGCATATACATAACTAGTGTGACCACTCATGGTCTTACAGGTACCTGTCTTGACGTCCCATAGTCTCACCGTCTCATCATGACTTCCCGATACGATGAACTCTGAATCACTGGATATAGCCACAGCATATACAACACTAGTGTGACCACTCATGGTCTTACAGGTACCTGTCTTGACGTCCCATAGTCTCACCGTATAATCATGACTTCCCGATACGATGAACTCTGAATCACTGGATATAGCCACAGCATATACAACACTAGTGTGACCACTCATGGTCTTACAGGTACCTGTCTTGACGTCCCATAGTCTCACCGTATTATCTCTACTTCCCGATACAATGAACTCTGAATCACTGGATATAGCCACAGCATATACAACACTAGTGTGACCACTCATGGTCTTACAGGTACCTGTCTTGACGTCCCATAGTCTCACCGTATTATCTCTACTTCCCGATACAATGAACTCTGAATCACTGGATATAGCCACAGATAATACATAATGTGTGTGACCACTCATGGTCTTACAGGTACCTGTCTTGACGTCCCATAGTCTCACCGTATTATCTCTACTTCCCGATACAATGAACTCTGAATCACTGGATATAGCCACAGATAATACATAATCTGTGTGACCACTCATGGTCTTACAGGTACCTGTCTTGACGTCCCATAGTCTCACCGTATTATCTCTACTTCCCGATACAATGAACTCTGAATCACTGGATATAGCCACAGCATATACAACACTAGTGTGACCACTCATGGTCTTACAGGTACCTGTCTTGACGTCCCATAGTCTCACCGTATTATCTCTACTTCCCGATACAATGAACTCTGAATCACTGGATATAGCCACAGCATATACAACACTAGTGTGAACACTCATGGTCTTACAGGTACCTGTCTTGACGTCCCATAGTCTCACCGTATTATCTCTACTTCCCGATACAATGAACTCTGAATCACTGGATATAGCCACAGATAATACATAATCTGTGTGACCACTCATGGTCTTACAGGTACCTGTCTTGACGTCCCATAGTCTCACCGTATTATCTCTACTTCCCGATACAATGAACTCTGAATCACTGGATATAGCCACAGCATATACAACACTAGTGTGACCACTCATGGTCTTACAGGTACCTGTCTTGACGTCCCATAGTCTCACCGTATTATCTCTACTTCCCGATACAATGAACTCTGAATCACTGGATATAGCCACAGATAATACATAACCTGTGTGACCACTCATGGTCTTACAGGTACCTGTCTTGACGTCCCATAGTCTCACCGTATTATCATAACTTCCCGATACGATGAACTCTGAATCACTGGATATAGCCACAGCATATACAACACTAGTGTGACCACTCATGGTCTTACAGGTACCTGTCTTGACGTCCCATAGTCTCACCGTATTATCTCTACTTCCCGATACAATGAACTCTGAATCACTGGATATAGCCACAGCATATACAACACTAGTGTGAACACTCATGGTCTTACAGGTACCTGTCTTGACGTCCCATAGTCTCACCGTATTATCTCTACTTCCCGATACAATGAACTCTGAATCACTGGATATAGCCACAGATAATACATAATCTGTGTGACCACTCATGGTCTTACAGGTACCTGTCTTGACGTCCCATAGTCTCACCGTATTATCTCTACTTCCCGATACAATGAACTCTGAATCACTGGATATAGCCACAGCATATACAACACTAGTGTGACCACTCATGGTCTTACAGGTACCTGTCTTGACGTCCCATAGTCTCACCGTATTATCTCTACTTCCCGATACAATGAACTCTGAATCACTGGATATAGCCACAGATAATACATAACCTGTGTGACCACTCATGGTCTTACAGGTACCTGTCTTGACGTCCCATAGTCTCACCGTATTATCATAACTTCCCGATACGATGAACTCTGAATCACTGGATATAGCCACAGCATATACAACACTAGTGTGACCACTCATGGTCTTACAGGTACCTGTCTTGACGTCCCATAGTCTCACCGTATTATCTCTACTTCCCGATACAATGAACTCTGAATCACTGGATATAGCCACAGCATATACAACACTAGTGTGACCACTCATGGTCTTACAGGTACCTGTCTTGACGTCCCATAGTCTCACCGTATTATCTCTACTTCCCGATACAATGAACTCTGAATCACTGGATATAGCCACAGCATATACAACACTAGTGTGACCACTCATGGTCTTACAGGTACCTGTCTTGAAGTTCCATAGTCTCACCGTATTATCTCTACTTCCCGATGCGATGAACTCTGAATCACTGGATATAGCCACAGCATATACAACACTAGTGTGACCACTCATGGTCTTACAGGTACCTGTCTTGAAGTTCCATAGTCTCACCGTATTATCTCTACTTCCCGATACAATGAACTCTGAATCACTGGATATAGCCACAGATAATACATAATCTGTGTGACCACTCATGGTCTTACAGGTACCTGTCTTGACGTCCCATAGTCTCACCGTATTATCTCTACTTCCCGATACAATGAACTCTGAATCACTGGATATAGCCACAGCATATACAACACTAGTGTGACCACTCATGGTCTTACAGGTACCTGTCTTGACGTCCCATAGTCTCACCGTATTATCTCTACTTCCCGATACAATGAACTCTGAATCACTGGATATAGCCACAGCATATACAACACTAGTGTGAACACTCATGGTCTTACAGGTACCTGTCTTGACGTCCCATAGTCTCACCGTATTATCTCTACTTCCCGATACAATGAACTCTGAATCACTGGATATAGCCACAGCATATACAACACTAGTGTGACCACTCATGGTCTTACAGGTACCTGTCTTGAAGTTCCATAGTCTCACCGTATTATCTCTACTTCCCGATACGATGAACTCTGAATCACTGGATATAGCCACAGCATATACAACACTAGTGTGACCACTCATGGTCTTACAGGTACCTGTCTTGAAGTTCCATAGTCTCACCGTATTATCTCTACTTCCCGATACAATGAACTCTGAATCACTGGATATAGCCACAGCATATACCTAATTTGCGTGACCACTCATAGTCTTACAGGTACCTGTCTTGACGTCCCATAGTCTCACCGTCTCATCTCTACTTCCCGATACGATGAACTCTGAATCACTGGATATAGCCACAGATGATACAGAAACTGTGTGACCACTCATAGTCTTACAGCTACCTGTCTTGACGTCCCATAGTCTCACCGTCTCATCTCTACTTCCCGATACGATGAACTCTGAATCACTGGATATAGCCACAGATGATACAGAATTTGTGTGACCACTCATAGTCTTACAGGTACCTGTCTTGACGTCCCATAGTCTCACCGTTTAATCATAACCTCCCGATACAATGAACTCTGAATCACTAGATATAGCCACAGATAATACAGAATTAGTGTGACCACTCATGGTCTTACAGGTACCTGTCTTGACGTCCCATAGTCTCACCGTATTATCTCTACTTCCCGATACAATGAACTCTGAATCACTGGATATAGCCACAGCATATACAACACTAGTGTGACCACTCATGGTCTTACAGGTACCTGTCTTGACGTCCCATAGTCTCACCGTATTATCTCTACTTCCCGATACAATGAACTCTGAATCACTGGATATAGCCACAGATAATACATAATGTGTGTGACCACTCATGGTCTTACAGGTACCTGTCTTGAAGTTCCATAGTCTCACCGTATTATCTCTACTTCCCGATACAATGAACTCTGAATCACTAGATATAGCCACAGATAATACAGAATTAGTGTGACCACTCATGGTCTTACAGGTACCTGTCTTGACGTCCCATAGTCTCACCGTATTATCTCTACTTCCCGATACAATGAACTCTGAATCACTGGATATAGCCACAGATAATACATAACTAGTGTGACCACTCATGGTCTTACAGGTACCTGTCTTGACGTCCCATAGTCTCACCGTCTCATCATGACTTCCCGATACGATGAACTCTGAATCACTAGATATAGCCACAGATAATACAGAATTAGTGTGACCACTCATGGTCTTACAGGTACCTGTCTTGACGTCCCATAGTCTCACCGTATAATCATTACTTACCGATACAATGAACTCTGAATCACTGGATATAGCCACAGATAATACATAATGTGTGTGACCACTCATGGTCTTACAGGTACCTGTCTTGAAGTCCCATAGTCTCACCGTATTATCTCTACTTCCCGATACAATGAACTCTGAATCACTAGATATAGCCACAGATAATACAGAATTAGTGTGACCACTCATGGTCTTACAGGTACCTGTCTTGACGTCCCATAGTCTCACCGTATTATCTCTACTTCCCGATACAATGAACTCTGAATCACTGGATATAGCCACAGATAATACATAATGTGTGTGACCACTCATGGTCTTACAGGTACCTGTCTTGAAGTTCCATAGTCTCACCGTATTATCTCTACTTCCCGATACAATGAACTCTGAATCACTGGATATAGCCACAGATAATACATAACCTGTGTGACCACTCATGGTCTTACAGGTACCTGTCTTGACGTCCCATAGTCTCACCGTATTATCATAACTTCCCGATACGATGAACTCTGAATCACTGGATATAGCCACAGCATATACAACACTAGTGTGACCACTCATGGTCTTACAGGTACCTGTCTTGACGTCCCATAGTCTCACCGTATTATCTCTACTTCCCGATACAATGAACTCTGAATCACTGGATATAGCCACAGCATATACAACACTAGTGTGACCACTCATGGTCTTACAGGTACCTGTCTTGACGTCCCATAGTCTCACCGTATTATCTCTACTTCCCGATACAATGAACTCTGAATCACTGGATATAGCCACAGCATATACAACACTAGTGTGACCACTCATGGTCTTACAGGTACCTGTCTTGAAGTTCCATAGTCTCACCGTATTATCTCTACTTCCCGATGCGATGAACTCTGAATCACTGGATATAGCCACAGCATATACAACACTAGTGTGACCACTCATGGTCTTACAGGTACCTGTCTTGAAGTTCCATAGTCTCACCGTATTATCTCTACTTCCCGATACAATGAACTCTGAATCACTGGATATAGCCACAGATAATACATAATGTGTGTGACCACTCATGGTCTTACAGGTACCTGTCTTGACGTCCCATAGTCTCACCGTATTATCTCTACTTCCCGATACAATGAACTCTGAATCACTGGATATAGCCACAGCATATACAACACTAGTGTGACCACTCATGGTCTTACAGGTACCTGTCTTGACGTCCCATAGTCTCACCGTATTATCTCTACTTCCCGATACAATGAACTCTGAATCACTGGATATAGCCACAGCATATACAACACTAGTGTGAACACTCATGGTCTTACAGGTACCTGTCTTGACGTCCCATAGTCTCACCGTATTATCTCTACTTCCCGATGCGATGAACTCTGAATCACTGGATATAGCCACAGCATATACAACACTAGTGTGACCACTCATGGTCTTACAGGTACCTGTCTTGAAGTTCCATAGTCTCACCGTATTATCTCTACTTCCCGATACGATGAACTCTGAATCACTGGATATAGCCACAGCATATACCTAATTTGCGTGACAACTCATGGTCTTACAGCTACCTGTCTTGACGTCCCATAGTCTCACCGTATTATCTCTACTTCCCGATACAATGAACTCTGAATCACTGGATATAGCCACAGCATATACCTAATTTGCGTGACCACTCATAGTCTTACAGGTACCTGTCTTGACGTCCCATAGTCTCACCGTCTCATCTCTACTTCCCGATACGATGAACTCTGAATCACTGGATATAGCCACAGATGATACAGAAACTGTGTGACCACTCATAGTCTTACAGCTACCTGTCTTGACGTCCCATAGTCTCACCGTCTCATCTCTACTTCCCGATACGATGAACTCTGAATCACTGGATATAGCCACAGATGATACATAACTAGTGTGACCACTCATGATCTTACAGGTACCTGTCTTGACGTCCCATAGTCTCACCGTATTATCTCTACTTCCCGATACGATGAACTCTGAATCACTGGATATAGCCACAGATGATACATAACTAGTGTGACCACTCATGATCTTACAGGTACCTGTCTTGACGTCCCATAGTCTCACCGTATAATCATTACTTCCCGATACGATGAACTCTGAATCACTGGATATAGCCACAGCATATACATAACTAGTGTGACCCCTCATGGTCTTACAGGTACCTGTCTTGACGTCCCATAGTCTCACCGTCTAATCTACACTTCCCGATACGATGAACTCTGAATCACTGGATATAGCCACAGATAATACATAATGTGTGTGACCACTCATGGTCTTACAGGTACCTGTCTTGAAGTTCCATAGTCTCACCGTATTATCTCTACTTCCCGATACAATGAACTCTGAATCACTAGATATAGCCACAGATAATACAGAATTAGTGTGACCACTCATGGTCTTACAGGTACCTGTCTTGACGTCCCATAGTCTCACCGTATTATCTCTACTTCCCGATACAATGAACTCTGAATCACTGGATATAGCCACAGCATATACAACACTAGTGTGAACACTCATGGTCTTACAGGTACCTGTCTTGACGTCCCATAGTCTCACCGTATTATCTCTACTTCCCGATACAATGAACTCTGAATCACTGGATATAGCCACAGATAATACATAACCTGTGTGACCACTCATGGTCTTACAGGTACCTGTCTTGACGTCCCATAGTCTCACCGTATTATCTCTACTTCCCGATACAATGAACTCTGAATCACTGGATATAGCCACAGATAATACATAATGTGTGTGACCACTCATGGTCTTACAGGTACCTGTCTTGACGTCCCATAGTCTCACCGTATTATCTCTACTTCCCGATACAATGAACTCTGAATCACTGGATATAGCCACAGATAATACATAATCTGTGTGACCACTCATGGTCTTACAGGTACCTGTCTTGACGTCCCATAGTCTCACCGTATTATCTCTACTTCCCGATACAATGAACTCTGAATCACTGGATATAGCCACAGCATATACAACACTAGTGTGAACACTCATGGTCTTACAGGTACCTGTCTTGACGTCCCATAGTCTCACCGTATTATCTCTACTTCCCGATACAATGAACTCTGAATCACTGGATATAGCCACAGCATATACAACACTAGTGTGAACACTCATGGTCTTACAGGTACCTGTCTTGACGTCCCATAGTCTCACCGTATTATCTCTACTTCCCGATGCGATGAACTCTGAATCACTGGATATAGCCACAGCATATACAACACTAGTGTGACCACTCATGGTCTTACAGGTACCTGTCTTGACGTCCCATAGTCTCACCGTATTATCTCTACTTCCCGATACAATGAACTCTGAATCACTGGATATAGCCACAGCATATACAACACTAGTGTGACCACTCATGGTCTTACAGGTACCTGTCTTGACGTCCCATAGTCTCACCGTCTTATCATGACTTCCCGATACAATGAACTCTGAATCACTGGATATAGCCACAGCATATACAACACTAGTGTGACCACTCATGGTCTTACAGGTACCTGTCTTGACGTCCCATAGTCTCACCGTATTATCTCTACTTCCCGATACAATGAACTCTGAATCACTGGATATAGCCACAGATAATACATAATCTGTGTGACCACTCATGGTCTTACAGGTACCTGTCTTGACGTCCCATAGTCTCACCGTATTATCTCTACTTCCCGATACAATGAACTCTGAATCACTGGATATAGCCACAGATAATACATAACCTGTGTGACCACTCATGGTCTTACAGGTACCTGTCTTGACGTCCCATAGTCTCACCGTATTATCTCTACTTCCCGATACAATGAACTCTGAATCACTGGATATAGCCACAGATAATACATAACCTGTGTGACCACTCATGGTCTTACAGGTACCTGTCTTGACGTCCCATAGTCTCACCGTATTATCTCTACTTCCCGATACAATGAACTCTGAATCACTGGATATAGCCACAGCATATACAACACTAGTGTGACCACTCATGGTCTTACAGGTACCTGTCTTGAAGTTCCATAGTCTCACCGTATTATCTCTACTTCCCGATACAATGAACTCTGAATCACTGGATATAGCCACAGATAATACATAATCTGTGTGACCACTCATGGTCTTACAGGTACCTGTCTTGACGTCCCATAGTCTCACCGTATTATCTCTACTTCCCGATACAATGAACTCTGAATCACTGGATATAGCCACAGCATATACAACACTAGTGTGACCACTCATGGTCTTACAGGTACCTGTCTTGACGTCCCATAGTCTCACCGTATTATCTCTACTTCCCGATACAATGAACTCTGAATCACTGGATATAGCCACAGCATATACAACACTAGTGTGAACACTCATGGTCTTACAGGTACCTGTCTTGACGTCCCATAGTCTCACCGTATTATCTCTACTTCCCGATGCGATGAACTCTGAATCACTGGATATAGCCACAGCATATACAACACTAGTGTGACCACTCATGGTCTTACAGGTACCTGTCTTGAAGTTCCATAGTCTCACCGTATTATCTCTACTTCCCGATACGATGAACTCTGAATCACTGGATATAGCCACAGCATATACAACACTAGTGTGACCACTCATGGTCTTACAGGTACCTGTCTTGAAGTTCCATAGTCTCACCGTATTATCTCTACTTCCCGATACAATGAACTCTGAATCACTGGATATAGCCACAGCATATACCTAATTTGCGTGACCACTCATAGTCTTACAGGTACCTGTCTTGACGTCCCATAGTCTCACCGTCTCATCTCTACTTCCCGATACGATGAACTCTGAATCACTGGATATAGCCACAGATGATACAGAAACTGTGTGACCACTCATAGTCTTACAGCTACCTGTCTTGACGTCCCATAGTCTCACCGTCTCATCTCTACTTCCCGATACGATGAACTCTGAATCACTGGATATAGCCACAGATGATACAGAATTTGTGTGACCACTCATAGTCTTACAGGTACCTGTCTTGACGTCCCATAGTCTCACCGTTTAATCATAACCTCCCGATACAATGAACTCTGAATCACTAGATATAGCCACAGATAATACAGAATTAGTGTGACCACTCATGGTCTTACAGGTACCTGTCTTGACGTCCCATAGTCTCACCGTATTATCTCTACTTCCCGATACAATGAACTCTGAATCACTGGATATAGCCACAGCATATACAACACTAGTGTGACCACTCATGGTCTTACAGGTACCTGTCTTGACGTCCCATAGTCTCACCGTCTTATCATGACTTCCCGATACAATGAACTCTGAATCACTGGATATAGCCACAGATAATACATAATGTGTGTGACCACTCATGGTCTTACAGGTACCTGTCTTGAAGTTCCATAGTCTCACCGTATTATCTCTACTTCCCGATACAATGAACTCTGAATCACTAGATATAGCCACAGATAATACAGAATTAGTGTGACCACTCATGGTCTTACAGGTACCTGTCTTGACGTCCCATAGTCTCACCGTATTATCTCTACTTCCCGATACAATGAACTCTGAATCACTGGATATAGCCACAGCATATACAACACTAGTGTGAACACTCATGGTCTTACAGGTACCTGTCTTGACGTCCCATAGTCTCACCGTATTATCTCTACTTCCCGATACAATGAACTCTGAATCACTGGATATAGCCACAGATAATACATAACCTGTGTGACCACTCATGGTCTTACAGGTACCTGTCTTGACGTCCCATAGTCTCACCGTATTATCTCTACTTCCCGATACAATGAACTCTGAATCACTGGATATAGCCACAGCATATACAACACTAGTGTGAACACTCATGGTCTTACAGGTACCTGTCTTGACGTCCCATAGTCTCACCGTATTATCTCTACTTCCCGATACAATGAACTCTGAATCACTGGATATAGCCACAGCATATACAACACTAGTGTGAACACTCATGGTCTTACAGGTACCTGTCTTGACGTCCCATAGTCTCACCGTATTATCTCTACTTCCCGATGCGATGAACTCTGAATCACTGGATATAGCCACAGCATATACAACACTAGTGTGACCACTCATGGTCTTACAGGTACCTGTCTTGACGTCCCATAGTCTCACCGTATTATCTCTACTTCCCGATACAATGAACTCTGAATCACTGGATATAGCCACAGCATATACAACACTAGTGTGACCACTCATGGTCTTACAGGTACCTGTCTTGACGTCCCATAGTCTCACCGTCTTATCATGACTTCCCGATACAATGAACTCTGAATCACTGGATATAGCCACAGATAATACATAATGTGTGTGACCACTCATGGTCTTACAGCTACCTGTCTTGACGTCCCATAGTCTGACCGTATTATCTCTACTTCCCGATACAATGAACTCTGAATCACTGGATATAGCCACAGATAATACATAACCTGTGTGACCACTCATGGTCTTACAGGTACCTGTCTTGACGTCCCATAGTCTCACCGTATTATCTCTACTTCCCGATACAATGAACTCTGAATCACTGGATATAGCCACAGCATATACAACACTAGTGTGACCACTCATGGTCTTACAGGTACCTGTCTTGACGTCCCATAGTCTCACCGTATAATCATAACTTACCGATACGATGAACTCTGAATCACTGGATATAGCCACAGCATATACATAACCTGTGTGACCACTCATGGTCTTACAGGTACCTGTCTTGACGTCCCATAGTCTCACCGTATTATCATAACTTCCCGATACGATGAACTCTGAATCACTGGATATAGCCACAGCATATACAACACTAGTGTGACCACTCATGGTCTTACAGGTACCTGTCTTGACGTCCCATAGTCTCACCGTATTATCTCTACTTCCCGATACAATGAACTCTGAATCACTGGATATAGCCACAGCATATACAACACTAGTGTGACCACTCATGGTCTTACAGGTACCTGTCTTGACGTCCCATAGTCTCACCGTATTATCATAACTTCCCGATACGATGAACTCTGAATCACTGGATATAGCCACAGCATATACAACACTAGTGTGACCACTCATGGTCTTACAGGTACCTGTCTTGACGTCCCATAGTCTCACCGTATTATCTCTACTTCCCGATACAATGAACTCTGAATCACTGGATATAGCCACAGCATATACAACACTAGTGTGACCACTCATGGTCTTACAGGTACCTGTCTTGACGTCCCATAGTCTCACCGTATTATCTCTACTTCCCGATACAATGAACTCTGAATCACTGGATATAGCCACAGCATATACAACACTAGTGTGACCACTCATGGTCTTACAGGTACCTGTCTTGAAGTTCCATAGTCTTACCGTATTATCTCTACTTTCCGATACAATGAACTCTGAATCACTGGATATAGCCACAGATAATACATAATGTGTGTGACCACTCATGGTCTTACAGCTACCTGTCTTGACGTCCCATAGTCTCACCGTATTATCTCTACTTCCCGATACAATGAACTCTGAATCACTGGATATAGCCACAGATAATACATAACCTGTGTGACCACTCATGGTCTTACAGGTACCTGTCTTGACGTCCCATAGTCTCACCGTATTATCATAACTTCCCGATACGATGAACTCTGAATCACTGGATATAGCCACAGATAATACATAATCTGTGTGACCACTCATGGTCTTACAGGTACCTGTCTTGACGTCCCATAGTCTCACCGTATTATCTCTACTTCCCGATACAATGAACTCTGAATCACTGGATATAGCCACAGCATATACAACACTAGTGTGACCACTCATGGTCTTACAGGTACCTGTCTTGACGTCCCATAGTCTCACCGTATTATCTCTACTTCCCGATACAATGAACTCTGAATCACTGGATATAGCCACAGATAATACATAATCTGTGTGACCACTCATGGTCTTACAGGTACCTGTCTTGACGTCCCATAGTCTCACCGTATTATCTCTACTTCCCGATACAATGAACTCTGAATCACTGGATATAGCCACAGCATATACAACACTAGTGTGACCACTCATGGTCTTACAGGTACCTGTCTTGACGTCCCATAGTCTCACCGTATTATCTCTACTTCCCGATACAATGAACTCTGAATCACTGGATATAGCCACAGCATATACAACACTAGTGTGACCACTCATGGTCTTACAGGTACCTGTCTTGACGTCCCATAGTCTCACCGTATTATCTCTACTTCCCGATACGATGAACTCTGAATCACTGGATATAGCCACAGCATATACAACACTAGTGTGACCACTCATGGTCTTACAGGTACCTGTCTTGACGTCCCATAGTCTCACCGTATAATCATGACTTCCCGATACGATGAACTCTGAATCACTGGATATAGCCACAGATGATACATAACTAGTGTGACCACTCATGGTCTTACAGGTACCTGTCTTGAAGTTCCATAGTCTCACCGTATTATCTCTACTTCCCGATACAATGAACTCTGAATCACTGGATATAGCCACAGCATATACAACACTAGTGTGACCACTCATGGTCTTACAGGTACCTGTCTTGACGTCCCATAGTCTCACCGTATTATCTCTACTTCCCGATACGATGAACTCTGAATCACTGGATATAGCCACAGCATATACAACACTAGTGTGACCACTCATGGTCTTACAGGTACCTGTCTTGAAGTTCCATAGTCTCACCGTATTATCTCTACTTCCCGATACAATGAACTCTGAATCACTGGATATAGCCACAGCATATACCTAATTTGCGTGACCACTCATGGTCTTACAGCTACCTGTCTTGACGTCCCATAGTCTGACCGTATTATCTCTACTTCCCGATACAATGAACTCTGAATCACTGGATATAGCCACAGATAATACATAACCTGTGTGACCACTCATGGTCTTACAGGTACCTGTCTTGACGTCCCATAGTCTCACCGTATTATCTCTACTTCCCGATACAATGAACTCTGAATCACTGGATATAGCCACAGCATATACAACACTAGTGTGACCACTCATGGTCTTACAGGTACCTGTCTTGACGTCCCATAGTCTCACCGTATTATCTCTACTTCCCGATACAATGAACTCTGAATCACTGGATATAGCCACAGCATATACAACACTAGTGTGACCACTCATGGTCTTACAGGTACCTGTCTTGACGTCCCATAGTCTCACCGTATTATCTCTACTTCCCGATACAATGAACTCTGAATCACTGGATATAGCCACAGCATATACAACACTAGTGTGACCACTCATGGTCTTACAGGTACCTGTCTTGACGTCCCATAGTCTCACCGTCTTATCATGACTTCCCGATACAATGAACTCTGAATCACTGGATATAGCCACAGATAATACATAATGTGTGTGACCACTCATGGTCTTACAGGTACCTGTCTTGACGTCCCATAGTCTCACCGTATTATCTCTACTTCCCGATACAATGAACTCTGAATCACTGGATATAGCCACAGATAATACATAATCTGTGTGACCACTCATGGTCTTACAGGTACCTGTCTTGACGTCCCATAGTCTCACCGTATTATCTCTACTTCCCGATACAATGAACTCTGAATCACTGGATATAGCCACAGATAATACATAATGTGTGTGACCACTCATGGTCTTACAGCTACCTGTCTTGACGTCCCATAGTCTCACCGTATTATCTCTACTTCCCGATACAATGAACTCTGAATCACTGGATATAGCCACAGATAATACATAACCTGTGTGACCACTCATGGTCTTACAGGTACCTGTCTTGACGTCCCATAGTCTCACCGTATTATCTCTACTTCCCGATACAATGAACTCTGAATCACTGGATATAGCCACAGCATATACAACACTAGTGTGAACACTCATGGTCTTACAGGTACCTGTCTTGACGTCCCATAGTCTCACCGTATTATCTCTACTTCCCGATACAATGAACTCTGAATCACTGGATATAGCCACAGCATATACAACACTAGTGTGACCACTCATGGTCTTACAGGTACCTGTCTTGACGTCCCATAGTCTCACCGTATTATCTCTACTTCCCGATACAATGAACTCTGAATCACTGGATATAGCCACAGCATATACAACACTAGTGTGACCACTCATGGTCTTACAGGTACCTGTCTTGAAGTTCCATAGTCTCACCGTATTATCTCTACTTCCCGATACGATGAACTCTGAATCACTGGATATAGCCACAGCATATACAACACTAGTGTGACCACTCATGGTCTTACAGGTACCTGTCTTGACGTCCCATAGTCTCACCGTATTATCATAACTTCCCGATACGATGAACTCTGAATCACTGGATATAGCCACAGATAATACATAATGTGTGTGACCACTCATGGTCTTACAGGTACCTGTCTTGACGTCCCATAGTCTCACCGTATTATCTCTACTTCCCGATACAATGAACTCTGAATCACTGGATATAGCCACAGATAATACATAATCTGTGTGACCACTCATGGTCTTACAGGTACCTGTCTTGACGTCCCATAGTCTCACCGTATTATCTCTACTTCCCGATACAATGAACTCTGAATCACTGGATATAGCCACAGATAATACATAATGTGTGTGACCACTCATGGTCTTACAGCTACCTGTCTTGACGTCCCATAGTCTCACCGTATTATCTCTACTTCCCGATACAATGAACTCTGAATCACTGGATATAGCCACAGCATATACCTAATTTGCGTGACCACTCATGGTCTTACAGCTACCTGTCTTGACGTCCCATAGTCTGACCGTATTATCTCTACTTCCCGATACAATGAACTCTGAATCACTGGATATAGCCACAGATAATACATAACCTGTGTGACCACTCATGGTCTTACAGGTACCTGTCTTGACGTCCCATAGTCTCACCGTATTATCTCTACTTCCCGATACAATGAACTCTGAATCACTGGATATAGCCACAGCATATACAACACTAGTGTGACCACTCATGGTCTTACAGGTACCTGTCTTGACGTCCCATAGTCTCACCGTATTATCTCTACTTCCCGATACAATGAACTCTGAATCACTGGATATAGCCACAGCATATACAACACTAGTGTGACCACTCATGGTCTTACAGGTACCTGTCTTGACGTCCCATAGTCTCACCGTATTATCTCTACTTCCCGATACAATGAACTCTGAATCACTGGATATAGCCACAGCATATACAACACTAGTGTGACCACTCATGGTCTTACAGGTACCTGTCTTGACGTCCCATAGTCTCACCGTATTATCATAACTTCCCGATACGATGAACTCTGAATCACTGGATATAGCCACAGCATATACCTAATCTGTGTGACCACTCATGGTCTTACAGGTACCTGTCTTGACGTCCCATAGTCTCACCGTCTCATCATGACTTCCCGATACGATGAACTCTGAATCACTGGAGATAGCCACAGATAATACAGAATCTGTGTGACCACTCATGGTCTTACAGGTACCTGTCTTGACGTCCCCATAGTCTCACCGTCTCATCATGACTTCCCGATACGATGAACTCTGAATCACTGGATATAGCCACAGATCATACAGAATCTGTGTGACCACTCATGGTCTTACAGGTACCTGTCTTGACGTCCCATAGTCTCACCGTCTCATCATGACTTCCCGATACGATGAACTCTGAATCACTGGATATAGCCACAGATCATACAGAATCTGTGTGACCACTCATGGTCTTACAGGTACCTGTATTGACGTCCCATAGTCTCACCGTCTCATCATGACTTCCCGATACGATGAACTCTGAATCACTGGATATAGCCACAGATAATACAGAATCTGTGTGACCACTCATGGTCTTACAGGTACCTGTCTTGACGTCCCATAGTCTCACCGTATAATCATGACTTCCCGATACGATGAACTCTGAATCACTGGATATAGCCACAGCATATACATAACTAGTGTGACCACTCATGGTCTTACAGGTACCTGTCTTGACGTCCCATAGTCTCACCGTATAATCATTACTTACCGATACGATGAACTCTGAATCACTGGATATAGCCACAGATGATACATAACTAGTGTGACCACTCATGGTCTTACAGGTACCTGTCTTGACGTCCCATAGTCTCACCGTATAATCATGACTTCCCGATACGATGAACTCTGAATCACTGGATATAGCCACAGATGATACATAACTAGTGTGACCACTCATGGTCTTACAGGTACCTGTCTTGACGTCCCATAGTCTCACCGTATAATCATGACTTCCCGATACGATGAACTCTGAATCACTGGATATAGCCACAGATGATACATAACTAGTGTGACCACTCATGGTCTTACAGGTACCTGTCTTGACGTCCCATAGTCTCACCGTATAATCATAACTTCCCGATACGATGAACTCTGAATCACTGGATATAGCCACAGCATATACATAACTAGTGTGACCACTCATGGTCTTACAGGTACCTGTCTTGACGTTCCATAGTCTCACCGTCTCATCATGACTTCCCGATACGATGAACTCTGAATCACTGGATATAGCCACAGATGATACATAACTAGTGTGACCACTCATGGTCTTACAGGTACCTGTCTTGACGTCCCATAGTCTCACCGTATAATCATGACTTCCCGATACGATGAACTCTGAATCACTGGATATAGCCACAGCATATACATAACTAGTGTGACCCCTCATGGTCTTACAGGTACCTGTCTTGACGTCCCATAGTCTCACCGTCTAATCTACACTTCCCGATACGATGAACTCTGAATCACTGGATATAGCCACAGATGATACATAACTAGTGTGACCACTCATGGTCTTACAGGTACCTGTCTTGACGTCCCATAGTCTCACCGTCTCATCATGACTTCCCGATACGATGAACTCTGAATCACTGGATATAGCCACAGATGATACATAACTAGTGTGACCACTCATGGTCTTACAGGTACCTGTCTTGACGTCCCATAGTCTCACCGTATAATCATGACTTCCCGATACGATGAACTCTGAATCACTGGATATAGCCACAGATGATACATAACTAGTGTGACCACTCATGGTCTTACAGGTACCTGTCTTGACGTTCCATAGTCTCACCGTATAATCATGACTTCCCGATACGATGAACTCTGAATCACTGGATATCCACAGATGATACATAACTAGTGTGACCACTCATGGTCTTACAGGTACCTGTCTTGACGTCCCATAGTCTCACCGTATAATCATTACTTACCGATACGATGAACTCTGAATCACTGGATATAGCCACAGATGATACATAACTAGTGTGACCACTCATGGTCTTACAGGTACCTGTCTTGACGTCCCATAGTCTCACCGTATAATCATGACTTCCCGATACGATGAACTCTGAATCACTGGATATAGCCACAGATGATACATAACTAGTGTGACCACTCATGGTCTTACAGGTACCTGTCTTGACGTCCCATAGTCTCACCGTATAATCATGACTTCCCGATACGATGAACTCTGAATCACTGGATATAGCCACAGATGATACATAACTAGTGTGACCACTCATGGTCTTACAGGTACCTGTCTTGACGTCCCATAGTCTCACCGTCTCATCATGACTTCCCGATACGATGAACTCTGAATCACTGGATATAGCCACAGATGATACATAACTAGTGTGACCACTCATGGTCTTACAGGTACCTGTCTTGACGTCCCATAGTCTCACCGTATAATCATGACTTCCCGATACGATGAACTCTGAATCACTGGATATAGCCACAGATGATACATAACTAGTGTGACCACTCATGGTCTTACAGGTACCTGTCTTGACGTCCCATAGTCTCACCGTATAATCATGACTTCCCGATACGATGAACTCTGAATCACTGGATATAGCCACAGATGATACATAACTAGTGTGACCACTCATGGTCTTACAGGTACCTGTCTTGACGTCCCATAGTCTCACCGTATAATCATTACTTACCGATACGATGAACTCTGAATCACTGGATATAGCCACAGATGATACATAACTAGTGTGACCACTCATGGTCTTACAGGTACCTGTCTTGACGTCCCATAGTCTCACCGTATAATCATCACTTCCCGATACGATGAACTCTGAATCACTGGATATAGCCACAGATCATACAGAATCTGTGTGACCACTCATGGTCTTACAGGTACCTGTATTGACGTCCCATAGTCTCACCGTCTCATCATGACTTCCCGATACGATGAACTCTGAATCACTGGATATAGCCACAGATAATACAGAATCTGTGTGACCACTCATGGTCTTACAGGTACCTGTCTTGACGTTCCATAGTCTCACCGTCTCATCATGACTTCCGATACGATGAACTATGAATCACTGGATATAGCCACAGATCATACAGAATCTGTGTGACCACTCATGGTCTTACAGGTACCTGTCTTGACGTCCCATAGTCTCACCGTCTCATCATGACTTCCCGATACGATGAACTCTGAATCACTGGATATAGCCACAGCATATACAACACTAGTGTGACCACTCATGGTCTTACAGGTACCTGTCTTGACGTCCCATAGTCTCACCGTCTTATCTCAACTTCCCGATACGATGAACTCTGAATCACTGGATATAGCCACAGATGATACAGAACTAGTGTGACCACTCATGGTCTTACAGGTACCTGTCTTGACGTCCCATAGTCTCACCGTCTCATCATGACTTCCCGATACGATGAACTCTGAATCACTGGAGATAGCCACAGATAATACAGAATCTGTGTGACCACTCATGGTCTTACAGGTACCTGTCTTGACGTTCCATAGTCTCACCGTCTCATCATGACTTCCCGATACGATGAACTCTGAATCACTGGATATAGCCACAGATCATACAGAATCTGTGTGACCACTCATGGTCTTACAGGTACCTGTCTTGACGTTCCATAGTCTCACCGTCTCATCATGACTTCCCGATACGATGAACTCTGAATCACTGGATATAGCCACAGATCATACAGAATCTGTGTGACCACTCATGGTCTTACAGGTACCTGTATTGACGTCCCATAGTCTCACCGTCTCATCATGACTTCCCGATACGATGAACTCTGAATCACTGGATATAGCCACAGATAATACAGAATCTGTGTGACCACTCATGGTCTTACAGGTACCTGTCTTGACGTCCCATAGTCTCACCGTCTCATCATGACTTCCCGATACGATGAACTCTGAATCACTGGATATAGCCACAGATAATACAGAATCTGTGTGACCACTCATGGTCTTACAGGTACCTGTCTTGACGTCCCATAGTCTCACCGTCTCATCATGACTTCCCGATACGATGAACTCTGAATCACTGGATATAGCCACAGATAATACAGAATCTGTGTGACCACTCATGGTCTTACAGGTACCTGTCTTGACGTCCCATAGTCTCACCGTCTCATCATGACTTCCCGATACGATGAACTCTGAATCACTGGATATAGCCACAGATCATACATAGCTAGTGTGACCACTCATAGTCTTACAGGTACCTGTCTTGACGTCCCATAGTCTCACCGTCTCATCATAACTTCCCGATACGATGAACTCTGAATCACTGTATATAGCCACAGATAATACAGAATCTGTGTGACCACTCATGGTCTTACAGGTACCTGTCTTGACGTCCCATAGTCTCACCGTCTCATCATGACTTCCCGATACGATGAACTCTGAATCACTGGATATAGCCACAGATCATACATAGCTAGTGTGACCACTCATGGTCTTACAGGTACCTGTCTTGACGTCCCATAGTCTCACCGTCTTATCTCAACTTCCCGATATGATGAACTCTGAATCACTGGATATAGCCACAGATAATACAGAATCTGTGTGACCACTCATGGTCTTACAGGTACCTGTCTTGACGTCCCATAGTCTCACCGTCTCATCATGACTTCCCGATACGATGAACTCTGAATCACTGGATATAGCCACAGATAATACAGAATCTGTGTGACCACTCATGGTCTTACAGGTACCTGTCTTGACGTCCCATAGTCTCACCGTCTCATCATGACTTCCCGATACGATGAACTCTGAATCACTGGATATAGCCACAGATCATACAGAATCTGTGTGACCACTCATGGTCTTACAGGTACCTGTCTTGACGTCCCATAGTCTCACCGTATAATCATTACTTACCGATACGATGAACTCTGAATCACTGGATATAGCCACAGATGATACATAACTAGTGTGACCACTCATGGTCTTACAGGTACCTGTCTTGACGTCCCATAGTCTCACCGTATAATCATCACTTCCCGATACGATGAACTCTGAATCACTGGATATAGCCACAGATAATACAGATCTGTGTGACCACTCATGGTCTTACAGGTACCTGTCTTGACGTCCCATAGTCCTCACCGTCTTATCTCAACTTCCCGATATGATGAACTCTGAATCACTGGATATAGCCACAGATAATACAGAATCTGTGTGACCACTCATGGTCTTACAGGTACCTGTCTTGACGTCCCATAGTCTCACCGTCTCATCATGACTTCCCGATACGATGAACTCTGAATCACTGGATATAGCCACAGATCATACAGAATCTGTGTGACCACTCATGGTCTTACAGGTACCTGTCTTGACGTCCCATAGTCTCACCGTCTCATCATGACTTCCCGATACGATGAACTCTGAATCACTGGATATAGCCACAGCATATACAACACTAGTGTGACCACTCATGGTCTTACAGGTACCTGTCTTGACGTCCCATAGTCTCACCGTCTTATCTCAACTTCCCGATACGATGAACTCTGAATCACTGGATATAGCCACAGATGATACAGAACTAGTGTGACCACTCATGGTCTTACAGGTACCTGTCTTGACGTCCCATAGTCTCACCGTCTCATCATGACTTCCCGATACGATGAACTCTGAATCACTGGAGATAGCCACAGATAATACAGAATCTGTGTGACCACTCATGGTCTTACAGGTACCTGTCTTGACGTTCCATAGTCTCACCGTCTCATCATGACTTCCCGATACGATGAACTCTGAATCACTGGATATAGCCACAGATCATACAGAATCTGTGTGACCACTCATGGTCTTACAGGTACCTGTCTTGACGTTCCATAGTCTCACCGTCTCATCATGACTTCCCGATACGATGAACTCTGAATCACTGGATATAGCCACAGATCATACAGAATCTGTGTGACCACTCATGGTCTTACAGGTACCTGTATTGACGTCCCATAGTCTCACCGTCTCATCATGACTTCCCGATACGATGAACTCTGAATCACTGGATATAGCCACAGATAATACAGAATCTGTGTGACCACTCATGGTCTTACAGGTACCTGTCTTGACGTCCCATAGTCTCACCGTCTCATCATGACTTCCCGATACGATGAACTCTGAATCACTGGATATAGCCACAGATAATACAGAATCTGTGTGACCACTCATGGTCTTACAGGTACCTGTCTTGACGTCCCATAGTCTCACCGTCTCATCATGACTTCCCGATACGATGAACTCTGAATCACTGGATATAGCCACAGATAATACAAGAATCTGTGTGACCACTCATGGTCTTACAGGTACCTGTCTTGACGTCCCATAGTCCTCACCGTCTCATCATGACTTCCCGATACGATGAACTCTGAATCACTGGATATAGCCACAGATCATACATAGCTAGTGTGACCACTCATGGTCTTACAGGTACCTGTCTTGACGTCCCATAGTCTCACCGTCTCATCATAACTTCCCGATACGATGAACTCTGAATCACTGTATATAGCCACAGATAATACAGAATCTGTGTGACCACTCATGGTCTTACAGGTACCTGTCTTGACGTCCCATAGTCTCACCGTCTCATCATGACTTCCCGATACGATGAACTCTGAATCACTGGATATAGCCACAGATAATACAGAATCTGTGTGACCACTCATGGTCTTACAGGTACCTGTCTTGACGTCCCATAGTCTCACCGTCTTATCTCAACTTCCCGATATGATGAACTCTGAATCACTGGATATAGCCACAGATAATACAGAATCTGTGTGACCACTCATGGTCTTACAGGTACCTGTCTTGACGTCCCATAGTCTCACCGTCTCATCATGACTTCCCGATACGATGAACTCTGAATCACTGGATATAGCCACAGATCATACATAGCTAGTGTGACCACTCAAGGTCTTACAGGTACCTGTCTTGACGTCCCATAGTCTCACCGTCTTATCTCAACTTCCCGATATGATGAACTCTGAATCACTGGATATAGCCACAGATAATACAGAATCTGTGTGACCACTCATGGTCTTACAGGTACCTGTCTTGACGTCCCATAGTCTCACCGTCTCATCATGACTTCCCGATACGATGAACTCTGAATCACTGGATATAGCCACAGATCATACAGAATCTGTGTGACCACTCATGGTCTTACAGGTACCTGTCTTGACGTCCCATAGTCTCACCGTCTTATCTCAACTTCCCGATACGATGAACTCTGAATCACTGGATATAGCCACAGATGATACAGAACTAGTGTGACCACTCATGTCTTACAGGTACCTGTCTTGACGTCCCATAGTCTCACCGTATAATCATTACTTACCGATACGATGAACTCTGAATCACTGGATATAGCCACAGATGATACATAACTAGTGTGACCACTCATGGTCTTACAGGTACCTGTCTTGACGTCCCATAGTCTCACCGTATAATCATCACTTCCCGATACGATGAACTCTGAATCACTGGATATAGCCACAGATCATACAGAATCTGTGTGACCACTCATGGTCTTACAGGTACCTGTATTGACGTCCCATAGTCTCACCGTCTCATCATGACTTCCCGATACGATGAACTCTGAATCACTGGATATAGCCACAGATAATACAGAATCTGTGTGACCACTCATGGTCTTACAGGTACCTGTCTTGACGTTCCATAGTCTCACCGTCTCATCATGACTTCCCGATACGATGAACTCTGAATCACTGGATATAGCCACAGATCATACAGAATCTGTGTGACCACTCATGGTCTTACAGGTACCTGTCTTGACGTCCCATAGTCTCACCGTCTCATCATGACTTCCCGATACGATGAACTCTGAATCACTGGATATAGCCACAGCATATACAACACTAGTGTGACCACTCATGGTCTTACAGGTACCTGTCTTGACGTCCCATAGTCTCACCGTCTTATCTCAACTTCCCGATACGATGAACTCTGAATCACTGGATATAGCCACAGATGATACAGAACTAGTGTGACCACTCATGGTCTTACAGGTACCTGTCTTGACGTCCCATAGTCTCACCGTCTCATCATGACTTCCCGATACGATGAACTCTGAATCACTGGAGATAGCCACAGATAATACAGAATCTGTGTGACCACTCATGGTCTTACAGGTACCTGTCTTGACGTTCCATAGTCTCACCGTCTCATCATGACTTCCCGATACGATGAACTCTGAATCACTGGATATAGCCACAGATCATACAGAATCTGTGTGGACCACTCATGGTCTTACAGGTACCTGTCTTGACGTTCCATAGTCTCACCGTCTCATCATGACTTCCCGATACGATGAACTCTGAATCACTGGATATAGCCACAGATCATACAGAATCTGTGTGACCACTCATGGTCTTACAGGTACCTGTCTTGACGTCCCATAGTCTCACCGTCTCATCATGACTTCCCGATACGATGAACTCTGAATCACTGGATATAGCCACAGCATATACAACACTAGTGTGACCACTCATGGTCTTACAGGTACCTGTCTTGACGTCCCATAGTCTCACCGTCTTATCTCAACTTCCCGATACGATGAACTCTGAATCACTGGATATAGCCACAGATGATACAGAACTAGTGTGACCACTCATGGTCTTACAGGTACCTGTCTTGACGTCCCATAGTCTCACCGTCTCATCATGACTTCCCGATACGATGAACTCTGAATCACTGGAGATAGCCACAGATAATACAGAATCTGTGTGACCACTCATGGTCTTACAGGTACCTGTCTTGACGTCCCATAGTCTCACCGTCTCATCATGACTTCCCGATACGATGAACTCTGAATCACTGGATATAGCCACAGATCATACAGAATCTGTGTGACCACTCATGGTCTTACAGGTACCTGTCTTGACGTTCCATAGTCTCACCGTCTCATCATGACTTCCCGATACGATGAACTCTGAATCACTGGATATAGCCACAGATCATACAGAATCTGTGTGACCACTCATGGTCTTACAGGTACCTGTCTTGACGTCCCATAGTCTCACCGTCTCATCATAACTTCCCGATACGATGAACTCTGAATCACTGTATATAGCCACAGATAATACAGAATCTGTGTGACCACTCATGGTCTTACAGGTACCTGTCTTGACGTCCCATAGTCTCACCGTATAATCATCACTTCCCGATACGATGAACTCTGAATCACTGGATATAGCCACAGATCATACAGAATCTGTGTGACCACTCATGGTCTTACAGGTACCTGTATTGACGTCCCATAGTCTCACCGTCTCATCATGACTTCCCGATACGATGAACTCTGAATCACTGGATATAGCCACAGATAATACAGAATCTGTGTGACCACTCATGGTCTTACAGGTACCTGTCTTGACGTTCCATAGTCTCACCGTCTCATCATGACTTCCCGATACGATGAACTCTGAATCACTGGATATAGCCACAGATCATACAGAATCTGTGTGACCACTCATGGTCTTACAGGTACCTGTCTTGACGTCCCATAGTCTCACCGTCTCATCATGACTTCCCGATACGATGAACTCTGAATCACTGGATATAGCCACAGCATATACAACACTAGTGTGACCACTCATGGTCTTACAGGTACCTGTCTTGACGTCCCATAGTCTCACCGTCTTATCTCAACTTCCCGATACGATGAACTCTGAATCACTGGATATAGCCACAGATGATACAGAACTAGTGTGACCACTCATGGTCTTACAGGTACCTGTCTTGACGTCCCATAGTCTCACCGTCTCATCATGACTTCCGATACGATGAACTCTGAATCACTGGAGATAGCCACAGATAATACAGAATCTGTGTGACCACTCATGGTCTTACAGGTACCTGTCTTGACGTTCCATAGTCTCACCGTCTCATCATGACTTCACGATACGATGAACTCTGAATCACTGGAGATAGCCACAGATAATACAGAATCTGTGTGACCACTCATGGTCTTACAGGTACCTGTCTTGACGTTCCATAGTCTCACCGTCTCATCATGACTTCCCGATACGATGAACTCTGAATCACTGGATATAGCCACAGATCATACAGAATCTGTGTGACCACTCATGGTCTTACAGGTACCTGTCTTGACGTTCCATAGTCTCACCGTCTCATCATGACTTCCCGATACGATGAACTCTGAATCACTGGATATAGCCACAGATCATACAGAATCTGTGTGACCACTCATGGTCTTACAGGTACCTGTCTTGACGTCCCATAGTCTCACCGTCTCATCATGACTTCCCGATACGATGAACTCTGAATCACTGGATATAGCCACAGATAATACAGAATCTGTGTGACCACTCATGGTCTTACAGGTACCTGTCCTTGACGTCCCATAGTCTCACCGTCTCATCATGACTTCCCGATACGATGAACTCTGAATCACTGGATATAGCCACAGATAATACAGAATCTGTGTGACCACTCATGGTCTTACAGGTACCTGTCTTGACGTCCCATAGTCTCACCGTCTCATCATGACTTCCCGATACGATGAACTCTGAATCACTGGATATAGCCACAGATCATACATAGCTAGTGTGACCACTCATGGTCTTACAGGTACCTGTCTTGACGTCCCATAGTCTCACCGTCTCATCATAACTTCCCGATACGATGAACTCTGAATCACTGTATATAGCCACAGATAATACAGAATCTGTGTGACCACTCATGGTCTTACAGGTACCTGTCTTGACGTCCCATAGTCTCACCGTCTCATCATGACTTCCCGATACGATGAACTCTGAATCACTGGATATAGCCACAGATAATACAGAATCTGTGTGGACCACTCATGGTCTTACAGGTACCTGTCTTGACGTCCCATAGTCTCACCGTCTTATCTCAACTTCCCGATATGATGAACTCTGAATCACTGGATATAGCCACAGATAATACAGAATCTGTGTGACCACTCATGGTCTTACAGGTACCTGTCTTGACGTCCCATAGTCTCACCGTCTCATCATGACTTCCCGATACGATGAACTCTGAATCACTGGATATAGCCACAGATAATACAGAATCTGTGTGACCACTCATGGTCTTACAGGTACCTGTCTTGACGTCCCATAGTCTCACCGTCTCATCATGACTTCCCGATACGATGAACTCTGAATCACTGGATATAGCCACAGATCATACAGAATCTGTGTGACCACTCATGGTCTTACAGGTACCTGTCTTGACGTCCCATAGTCTCACCGTCTCATCATGACTTCCCGATACGATGAACTCTGAATCACTGGATATAGCCACAGATAATACAGAATCTGTGTGACCACTCATGGTCTTACAGGTACCTGTCTTGACGTCCCATAGTCTCACCGTCTCATCATCACTTCCCGATACGATGAACTCTGAATCACTGGATATAGCCACAGATAATACAGAATCTGTGTGACCACTCATGGTCTTACAGGTACCTGTCTTGACGTTCCATAGTCTCACCGTCTCATCATGACTTCCGATACGATGAACTCTGAATCACTGGATATAGCCACAGATCATACAGAATCTGTGTGACCACTCATGGTCTTACAGGTACCTGTATTGACGTCCCATAGTCTCACCGTCTCATCATGACTTCCCGATACGATGAACTCTGAATCACTGGATATAGCCACAGATAATACAGAATCTGTGTGACCACTCATGGTCTTACAGGTACCTGTCTTGACGTCCCATAGTCTCACCGTCTCATCATGACTTCCGATACGATGAACTCTGAATCACTGGATATAGCCACAGATAATACGAATCTGTGTGACCACTCATGGTTCTTACAGGTACCTGTCTTGACGTCCCATAGTCTCACCGTCTCATCATGACTTCCCGATACGAAGAACTCTGAATCACTGGATATAGCCACAGATAATACAGGAATCTGTGTGACCACTCATGGTCTTACAGGTACCTGTCTTGACGTCCATAGTCTCACCGTCTCATCATGACTTCCCGATACGATGAACTCTGAATCACTGGATATAGCCACAGATCATACATAGCTAGTGTGACCACTCATGGTCTTACAGGTACCTGTCTTGACGTCCCATAGTCTCACCGTCTCATCATAACTTCCCGATACGATGAACTCTGAATCACTGTATATAGCCACAGATAATACAGAATCTGTGTGACCACTCATGGTCTTACAGGTACCTGTCTTGACGTCCCATAGTCTCACCGTCTCATCATGACTTCCCGATACGATGAACTCTGAATCACTGGATATAGCCACAGATAATACAGAATCTGTGTGACCACTCATGGTCTTACAGGTACCTGTCTTGACGTCCCATAGTCTCACCGTCTTATCTCAACTTCCCGATATGATGAACTCTGAATCACTGGATATAGCCACAGATAATACAGAATCTGTGTGACCACTCATGGTCTTACAGGTACCTGTCTTGACGTCCCATAGTCTCACCGTCTCATCATGACTTCCCGATACGATGAACTCTGAATCACTGGATATAGCCACAGATAATACAGAATCTGTGTGACCACTCATGGTCTTACAGGTACCTGTCTTGACGTCCCATAGTCTCACCGTCTCATCATGACTTCCCGATACGATGAACTCTGAATCACTGGATATAGCCACAGATCATACAGAATCTGTGTGACCACTCATGGTCTTACAGGTACCTGTCTTGACGTCCCATAGTCTCACCGTCTCATCATGACTTCCCGATACGATGAACTCTGAATCACTGGATATAGCCACAGATAATACAGAATCTGTGTGACCACTCATGGTCTTACAGGTACCTGTATTGACGTCCCATAGTCTCACCGTCTCATCATGACTTCCCGATACGATGAACTCTGAATCACTGGATATAGCCACAGATGATACATAACTAGTGTGACCACTCATGGTCTTACAGGTACCTGTCTTGACGTTCCATAGTCTCACCGTCTCATCATGACTTCCCGATACGATGAACTCTGAATCACTGGATATAGCCACAGATCATACAGAATCTGTGTGACCACTCATGGTCTTACAGGTACCTGTATTGACGTCCCATAGTCTCACCGTCTCATCATGACTTCCCGATACGATGAACTCTGAATCACTGGATATAGCCACAGATAATACAGAATCTGTGTGACCACTCATGGTCTTACAGGTACCTGTCTTGACGTCCCATAGTCTCACCGTCTCATCATGACTTCCCGATACGATGAACTCTGAATCACTGGATATAGCCACAGATAATACAGAATCTGTGTGACCACTCATGGTCTTACAGGTACCTGTCTTGACGTCCCATAGTCTCACCGTCTCATCATGACTTCCCGATACGATGAACTCTGAATCACTGGATATAGCCACAGATGATACATAACTAGTGTGACCACTCATGGTCTTACAGGTACCTGTCTTGACGTCCCATAGTCTCACCGTATAATCATGACTTCCCGATACGATGAACTCTGAATCACTGGATATAGCCACAGATGATACATAACTAGTGTGACCACTCATGGTCTTACAGGTACCTGTCTTGACGTCCCATAGTCTCACCGTATAATCATGACTTCCCGATACGATGAACTCTGAATCACTGGATATAGCCACAGATGATACATAACTAGTGTGACCACTCATGGTCTTACAGGTACCTGTCTTGACGTCCCATAGTCTCACCGTATAATCATAACTTCCCGATACGATGAACTCTGAATCACTGGATATAGCCACAGATGATACATAACTAGTGTGACCCCTCATGGTCTTACAGGTACCTGTCTTGACGTTCCATAGTCTCACCGTATAATCATGACTTCCCGATACGATGAACTCTGAATCACTGGATATAGCCACAGATGATACATAACTAGTGTGACCACTCATGGTCTTACAGGTACCTGTCTTGACGTCCCATAGTCTCACCGTATAATCATTACTTACCGATACGATGAACTCTGAATCACTGGATATAGCCACAGATGATACATAATAGTGTGACCACTCATGGTCTTACAGGTACCTGTCTTGACGTCCCATAGTCTCACCGTCTCATCATGACTTCCCGATACGATGAACTCTGAATCACTGGATATAGCCACAGATAATACAGAATCTGTGTGACCACTCATGGTCTTACAGGTACCTGTCTTGACGTCCCATAGTCTCACCGTCTCATCATGACTTCCCGATACGATGAACTCTGAATCACTGGATATAGCCACAGCATATACAACACTAGTGTGACCACTCATGGTCTTACAGGTACCTGTCTTGACGTCCCATAGTCTGACCGTATTATCTCTACTTCCCGATACAATGAACTCTGAATCACTGGATATAGCCACAGCATATACAACACTAGTGTGACCACTCATGGTCTTACAGGTACCTGTCTTGACGTCCCATAGTCTCACCGTATTATCTCTACTTCCCGATGCGATGAACTCTGAATCACTGGATATAGCCACAGATAATACATAATCTGTGTGACCACTCATGGTCTTACAGGTACCTGTCTTGACGTCCCATAGTCTCACCGTATTATCTCTACTTCCCGATACAATGAACTCTGAATCACTGGATATAGCCACAGCATATACAACACTAGTGTGACCACTCATGGTCTTACAGGTACCTGTCTTGACGTCCCATAGTCTCACCGTATTATCTCTACTTCCCGATACAATGAACTCTGAATCACTGGATATAGCCACAGATAATACATAATCTGTGTGACCACTCATGGTCTTACAGGTACCTGTCTTGACGTCCCATAGTCTCACCGTATTATCTCTACTTCCCGATACAATGAACTCTGAATCACTGGATATAGCCACAGCATATACAACACTAGTGTGACCACTCATGGTCTTACAGGTACCTGTCTTGACGTCCCATAGTCTCACCGTATTATCTCTACTTCCCGATACAATGAACTCTGAATCACTGGATATAGCCACAGATAATACATAATCTGTGTGACCACTCATGGTCTTACAGGTACCTGTCTTGACGTCCCATAGTCTCACCGTATTATCTCTACTTCCCGATACAATGAACTCTGAATCACTGGATATAGCCACAGCATATACAACACTAGTGTGACCACTCATGGTCTTACAGGTACCTGTCTTGACGTCCCATAGTCTCACCGTATTATCTCTACTTCCCGATACAATGAACTCTGAATCACTGGATATAGCCACAGCATATACAACACTAGTGTGACCACTCATGGTCTTACAGGTACCTGTCTTGACGTCCCATAGTCCTCACCGTATTATCTCTACTTCCCGATACAATGAACTCTGAATCACTGGATATAGCCACAGATAATACATAATCTGTGTGACCACTCATTGTCTTACAGCTTACAGTCTTGACGTCCCATAGTCTCACCGTATTATCTCTACTTCCCGATACAATGAACTCTGAATCACTGGATATAGCCACAGCATATACAACACTAGTGTGACCACTCATGGTCTTACAGGTACCTGTCTTGACGTCCCATAGTCTCACCGTATTATCTCTACTTCCCGATACAATGAACTCTGAATCACTGGATATAGCCACAGCATATACAACACTAGTGTGACCACTCATGGTCTTACAGGTACTTGTCTTGACGTCCCATAGTCTCACCGTATTATCTCTACTTCCCGATGCGATGAACTCTGAATCACTGGATATAGCCACAGCATATACAACACTAGTGTGACCACTCATGGTCTTACAGGTACCTGTCTTGACGTCCCATAGTCTCACCGTATTATCTCTACTTCCCGATACAATGAACTCTGAATCACTGGATATAGCCACAGATAATACATAATCTGTGTGACCACTCATGGTCTTACAGGTACCTGTCTTGACGTTCCATAGTCTGACCGTATTATCTCTACTTCCCGATACAATGAACTCTGAATCACTGGATATAGCCACAGATAATACATAATCTGTGTGACCACTCATGGTCTTACAGGTACCTGTCTTGACGTCCCATAGTCTCACCGTATTATCTCTACTTCCCGATACAATGAACTCTGAATCACTGGATATAGCCACAGATAATACATAATCTGTGTGACCACTCATGGTCTTACAGGTACCTGTCTTGACGTCCCATAGTCTCACCGTATTATCTCTACTTCCCGATACAATGAACTCTGAATCACTGGATATAGCCACAGCATATACAACACTAGTGTGACCACTCATGGTCTTACAGGTACCTGTCTTGACGTCCCATAGTCTCACCGTATTATCTCTACTTCCCGATACAATGAACTCTGAATCACTGGATATAGCCACAGCATATACAACACTAGTGTGACCACTCATGGTCTTACAGGTACCTGTCTTGACGTCCCATAGTCTCACCGTATTATCTCTACTTCCCGATACAATGAACTCTGAATCACTGGATATAGCCACAGCATATACAACACTAGTGTGACCACTCATGGTCTTACAGGTACCTGTCTTGACGTCCCATAGTCTCACCGTATTATCTCTACTTCCCGATACAATGAACTCTGAATCACTGGATATAGCCACAGCATATACAACACTAGTGTGACCATTCATGGTCTTACAGGTACCTGTCTTGACGTCCCATAGTCTCACCGTATTATCTCTACTTCCCGATACAATGAACTCTGAATCACTGGATATAGCCACAGCATATACAACACTAGTGTGACCACTCATGGTCTTACAGGTACCTGTCTTGACGTCCCATAGTCTCACCGTATTATCTCTACTTCCCGATGCGATGAACTCTGAATCACTGGATATAGCCACAGATAATACATAATCTGTGTGACCACTCATGGTCTTACAGGTACCTGTCTTGACGTCCCATAGTCTCACCGTATTATCTCTACTTCCCGATACAATGAACTCTGAATCACTGTATATAGCCACAGATAATACATAATCTGTGTGACCACTCATGGTCTTACAGGTACCTGTCTTGACGTTCCATAGTCTCACCGTATTATCTCTACTTCCCGATACAATGAACTCTGAATCACTGGATATAGCCACAGATAATACATAATCTGTGTGACCACTCATGGTCTTACAGGTACCTGTCTTGACGTCCCATAGTCTCACCGTATTATCTCTACTTCCCGATACAATGAACTCTGAATCACTGGATATAGCCACAGATAATACATAATCTGTGTGACCACTCATGGTCTTACAGGTACCTGTCTTGACGTCCCATAGTCTCACCGTATTATCTCTACTTCCCGATACAATGAACTCTGAATCACTGGATATAGCCACAGCATATACAACACTGGTGTGACCACTCATGGTCTTACAGGTACCTGTCTTGACGTCCCATAGTCTCACCGTATTATCTCTACTTCCCGATACAATGAACTCTGAATCACTGGATATAGCCACAGCATATACTTAACTAGTGTGACCACTCTATGGTCTTACAGGTACCTGTCTTGACGTCCCATAGTCTCACCGTATTATCTCTACTTCCCGATACAATGAACTCTGAATCACTGGATATAGCCACAGCATATACAACACTAGTGTGACCACTCATGGTCTTACAGGTACCTGTCTTGACGTCCCATAGTCTCACCGTATTATCTCTACTTCCCGATGCGATGAACTCTGAATCACTGGATATAGCCACAGCATATACAACACTAGTGTGACCACTCATGGTCTTACAGGTACCTGTCTTGAAGTTCCATAGTCTCACCGTCTCATCTCTACTTCCCGATACAATGAACTCTGAATCACTGGATATAGCCACAGATGATACATAATGTGTGTGACCACTCATGGTCTTACAGGTACTTGTCTTGACGTCCCATAGTCTCACTGTTTAATCATAACCTCCCGATACAATGAACTCTGAATCACTGGATATAGCCACAGATAATGTATAATCTGTGTGACCACTCATGGTCTTACAGGTACCTGTCTTGACGTTCCATAGTCTCACCGTATTATCTCTACTTCCCGATACAATGAACTCTGAATCACTGGATATAGCCACAGATAATACATAATCTGTGTGACCACTCATGGTCTTACAGGTACCTGTCTTGACGTCCCATAGTCTCACCGTATTATCTCTACTTCCCGATACAATGAACTCTGAATCACTGGATATAGCCACAGATAATACATAATCTGTGTGACCACTCATTGTCTTACAGCTTACAGTCTTGACGTCCCATAGTCTCACCGTATTATCTCTACTTCCCGATACAATGAACTCTGAATCACTGGATATAGCCACAGATGATATATAATGTGTGTGACCACTCATGGTCTTACAGCTACCTGTCTTGACGTCCCATAGTCTCACTGTTTAATCATAACTTCCCGATACGATGAACTCTGAATCACTGGATATAGCCACAGCATATACAACACTAGTGTGACCACTCATGGTCTTACAGGTACCTGTCTTGACGTCCCATAGTCTCACCGTATTATCTCTACTTCCCGATACAATGAACTCTGAATCACTGGATATAGCCACAGCATATACAACACTAGTGTGACCACTCATGGTCTTACAGGTACCTGTCTTGACGTCCCATAGTCTCACCGTCTCATCTCTACTTCCCGATACAATGAACTCTGAATCACTGGATATAGCCACAGATGATACATAATGTGTGTGACCACTCATTGTCTTACAGGTACCTGTCTTGACGTCCCATAGTCTCACCGTAATTTATCTCTACTTCCCGATACAATGAACTCTGAATCACTGGATATAGCCACAGATGATACATAATGTGTGTGACCACTCATGGTCTTACAGGTACTTGTCTTACGTCCCATAGTCTCACTGTTTAATCATAACTTCCCGATACAATGAACTCTGAATCACTGGATATAGCCACAGATAATACATAATCTGTGTGACCACTCATGGTCTTACAGGTACCTGTCTTGACGTCCATAGTCTCACCGTATTATCTCTACTCCCGATACAATGAACTCTGAATCACTGGATATAGCCACAGATAATACATAATCTGTGTGACCACTCATGGTCTTACAGGTACCTGTCTTGACGTCCCATAGTCTCACCGTATTATCTCTACTTCCCGATACAATGAACTCTGAATCACTGGATATAGCCACAGATAATACATAACCTGTGTGACCACTCATGGTCTTACAGGTACCTGTCTTGACGTCCATAGTCTCACCGTATTATCTCTACTTCCCGATACAATGAAACTCTGAATCACTGGATATAGCCACAGATAATACATAATCTGTGTGACCACTCATGGGTCTTACAGGTACCTGTCTTGACGTCCCATAGTCTCACCGTATTATCTCTACTTCCCGATACAATGAACTCTGAATCACTGGATATAGCCACAGCATATACAACACTAGTGTGACCACTCATGGTCTTACAGGTACCTGTCTTGAAGTTCCATAGTCTCACCGTCTCATCTCTACTTCCCGATACAATGAACTCTGAATCACTGGATATAGCCACAGATGATACATAATGTGTGTGACCACTCATGGTCTTACAGGTACTTGTCTTGACGTCCCATAGTCTCACTGTTTAATCATAACCTCCCGATACAATGAACTCTGAATCACTGGATATAGCCACAGATAATGTATAATCTGTGTGACCACTCATGGTCTTACAGGTACCTGTCTTGACGTTCCATAGTCTCACCGTATTATCTCTACTTCCCGATACAATGAACTCTGAATCACTGGATATAGCCACAGATAATACATAATCTGTGTGACCACTCATGGTCTTACAGGTACCTGTCTTGACGTCCCATAGTCTCACCGTATTATCTCTACTTCCCGATACAATGAACTCTGAATCACTGGATATAGCCACAGATAATACATAATATGTGTGACCACTCATTGTCTTACAGCTTACAGTCTTGACGTCCCATAGTCTCACCGTATTATCTCTACTTCCCGATACAATGAACTCTGAATCACTGGATATAGCCACAGATGATATATAATGTGTGTGACCACTCATGGTCTTACAGCTACCTGTCTTGACGTCCCATAGTCTCACTGTTTAATCATAACTTCCCGATACGATGAACTCTGAATCACTGGATATAGCCACAGCATATACAACACTAGTGTGACCACTCATGGTCTTACAGGTACCTGTCTTGACGTCCCATAGTCTCACCGTATTATCTCTACTTCCCGATACAATGAACTCTGAATCACTGGATATAGCCACAGCATATACAACACTAGTGTGACCACTCATGGTCTTACAGGTACCTGTCTTGACGTCCCATAGTCTCACCGTCTCATCTCTACTTCCCGATACAATGAACTCTGAATCACTGGATATAGCCACAGATGATACATAATGTGTGTGACCACTCATTGTCTTACAGCTTACAGTCTTGACGTCCCATAGTCTGACCGTATTATCTCTACTTCCCGATACAATGAACTCTGAATCACTGGATATAGCCACAGATGATACATAATGTGTGTGACCACTCATGGTCTTACAGGTACTTGTCTTACGTCCCATAGTCTCACTGTTTAATCATAACTTCCCGATACAATGAACTCTGAATCACTGGATATAGCCACAGATAATACATAATCTGTGTGACCACTCATGGTCTTACAGGTACCTGTCTTGACGTTCCATAGTCTCACCGTATTATCTCTACTTCCCGATACAATGAACTCTGAATCACTGGATATAGCCACAGATAATACATAACCTGTGTGACCACTCATGGTCTTACAGGTACCTGTCTTGACGTCCCATAGTCTCACCGTATTATCTCTACTTCCCGATACAATGAACTCTGAATCACTGGATATAGCCACAGATAATACATAATCTGTGTGACCACTCATGGTCTTACAGGTACCTGTCTTGACGTCCCATAGTCTCACCGTATTATCTCTACTTCCCGATACAATGAACTCTGAATCACTGGATATAGCCACAGATAATACATAATGTGTGTGACCACTCATGGTCTTACAGGTACCTGTCTTGACGTCCCATAGTCTCACCGTATTATCTCTACTTCCCGATACAATGAACTCTGAATCACTGGATATAGCCACAGATAATACATAATCTGTGTGACCACTCATGGTCTTACAGGTACCTGTCTTGACGTCCCATAGTCTCACCGTATTATCTCTACTTTTTGATACAATGAACTCTGAATCACTGGATATAGCCACAGATAATACATAATCTGTGTGACCACTCATGGTCTTACAGGTACCTGTCTTGACGTCCCATAGTCTCACCGTATTATCTCTACTTCCCGATACAATGAACTCTGAATCACTGGATATAGCCACAGATAATACATAATGTGTGTGACCACTCATGGTCTTACAGGTACCTGTCTTGACGTTCCATAGTCTCACCGTATTATCATCACTTCCCGATACAATGAACTCTGAATCACTGGATATAGCCACTGATGATACTCAATCTTTGTGAACACTCATGGTCTTACAGGTACCTGTCTTGACGTTCCATAGTCTCACCGTCTTATCTCTACTTCCCGATACGATGAACTCTGAATCACTGGATATAGCCACAGATCTTACAGAATCTGTGTGACCACTCATGGTCTTACAGGTACCTGTCTTGAAGTTCCATAGTCTCACCGTATTATCATCACTTCCCGATACAATGAACTCTGAATCACTGGATATAGCCACTGATGATACTCAATCTTTGTGAACACTCATGGTCTTACAGGTACCTGTCTTGAAGTTCCATAGTCTCACCGTCTCATCTCTACTTCCCGATACAATGAACTCTGAATCACTGGATATAGCCACAGATAATACATAATCTGTGTGACCACTCATGGTCTTACAGGTACCTGTCTTGACGTCCCATAGTCTCACCGTATTATCTCTACTTCCCGATACAATGAACTCTGAATCACTGGATATAGCCACAGCATATACAACACTAGTGTGACCACTCATGGTCTTACAGGTACCTGTCTTGACGTCCCATAGTCTGACCGTATTATCTCTACTTCCCGATACAATGAACTCTGAATCACTGGATATAGCCACAGATAATACATAATCTGTGTGACCACTCATGGTCTTACAGGTACCTGTCTTGACGTCCCATAGTCTCACCGTATTATCTCTACTTCCCGATACAATGAACTCTGAATCACTGGATATAGCCACAGCATATACAACACTAGTGTGACCACTCATGGTCTTACAGCTACCTGTCTTGACGTCCCATAGTCTCACCGTATTATCTCTACTTCCCGATACGATGAACTCTGAATCACTGGATATAGCCACAGCATATACAACACTAGTGTGACCACTCATGGTCTTACAGGTACCTGTCTTGACGTCCCATAGTCTCACCGTATTATCTCTACTTCCCGATACAATGAACTCTGAATCACTGGATATAGCCACAGCATATACAACACTAGTGTGACCACTCATGGTCTTACAGGTACCTGTCTTGACGTCCCATAGTCTCACCGTATTATCTCTACTTCCCGATACAATGAACTCTGAATCACTGGATATAGCCACAGCATATACAACACTAGTGTGACCACTCATGGTCTTACAGGTACCTGTCTTGAAGTTCCATAGTCTCACCGTATTATCTCTACTTCCCGATACGATGAACTCTGAATCACTGGATATAGCCACAGCATATACAACACTAGTGTGACCACTCATGGTCTTACAGGTACCTGTCTTGACGTTCCATAGTCTCACCGTCTTATCTCTACTTCCCGATGCGATGAACTCTGAATCACTGGATATAGCCACAGCATATACAACACTAGTGTGACCACTCATGGTCTTACAGGTACCTGTCTTGACGTTCCATAGTCTCACCGTCTCATCATGACTTCCCGATACGATGAACTCTGAATCACTGGATATAGCCACAGATCATACAGAATCTGTGTGACCACTCATGGTCTTACAGGTACCTGTCTTGACGTTCCATAGTCTGACCGTATTATCTCTACTTCCCGATACAATGAACTCTGAATCACTGGATATAGCCACTGATGATACTCAATCTTTGTGAACACTCATGGTCTTACAGGTACCTGTCTTGACGTCCCATAGTCTCACCGTATTATCTCTACTTCCCGATACAATGAACTCTGAATCACTGGATATAGCCACAGATAATACATAATCTGTGTGACCACTCATGGTCTTACAGGTACCTGTCTTGACGTCCCATAGTCTCACCGTATTATCTCTACTTCCCGATACAATGAACTCTGAATCACTGGATATAGCCACAGATAATGTATAATCTGTGTGACCACTCATGGTCTTACAGGTACCTGTCTTGACGTTCCATAGTCTGACCGTATTATCTCTACTTCCCGATACAATGAACTCTGAATCACTGGATATAGCCACAGATAATACATAATCTGTGTGACCACTCATGGTCTTACAGGTACCTGTCTTGACGTCCCATAGTCTCACCGTATTATCTCTACTTCCCGATACAATGAACTCTGAATCACTGGATATAGCCACAGATAATACATAATGTGTGTGACCACTCATGGTCTTACAGGTACCTGTCTTGACGTCCCATAGTCTCACCGTATTATCTCTACTTCCCGATACAATGAACTCTGAATCACTGGATATAGCCACAGCATATACAACACTAGTGTGACCACTCATGGTCTTACAGGTACCTGTCTTGACGTCCCATAGTCTCACCGTATTATCTCTACTTCCCGATGCGATGAACTCTGAATCACTGGATATAGCCACAGCATATACAACACTAGTGTGACCACTCATGGTCTTACAGGTACCTGTCTTGAAGTTCCATAGTCTCACCGTATTATCTCTACTTCCCGATACGATGAACTCTGAATCACTGGATATAGCCACAGCATATACAACACTAGTGTGACCACTCATGGTCTTACAGGTACCTGTCTTGACGTTCCATAGTCTCACCGTCTTATCTCTACTTCCCGATGCGATGAACTCTGAATCACTGGATATAGCCACAGCATATACAACACTAGTGTGACCACTCATGGTCTTACAGGTACCTGTCTTGAAGTTCCATAGTCTCACCGTATTATCTCTACTTCCCGATACAATGAACTCTGAATCACTGGATATAGCCACAGCATATACAACACTAGTGTGACCACTCATGGTCTTACAGGTACCTGTCTTGACGTCCCATAGTCTCACCGTATTATCTCTACTTCCCGATGCGATGAACTCTGAATCACTGGATATAGCCACAGATAATACATAATCTGTGTGACCACTCATTGTCTTACAGCTTAC